>VXBL01007883.1:19308-65222 GCA_013400195.1 Aramus guarauna | reverse complement strand
TATTGTTGCAGCGTAAGAACCAAGTGAGCAGCTTCACCTTTACCAAAGCAACCACCTGCGTTCCTCGTCTCCTCTGGAATGGACAATGGGATGGTCTCTGGCTTTATCATGATCAAAAACTTCTTCCTGTTCTGCATTTCCATGAGTTTAGCCAGCCACTTCGGGTGAGTTGCCAATTGCGTTTGAATTTTTGCCGTGGGTTTTTTTTAAGGAAGTGAAAAACCTTGGCTCCGCGTGATGCGGAGCAGCCGAACAAAACAAGCGGGCTTTGCATTTCATCTTAACTTGCTGGTGTCGGGGGGAAGGGAAGCGATTTGCTTTCTTGCTCAAATTTAGTCTCGTATCGGCTCTTTATGCCCGTCACGCTGTTGCGGGGAGGCTTGGAGGGGGGGGCACGGGGTGCTCAGACCAGGCCTACCCTGGGCGTAGCACGGCCGGGGGCTGTGGTGCTCCCTGCCCCCGTGTCTGCGACGAGGGGGGCTTGCACCTTCCCTCTCACCTGGCGGGTGCAGGCTGTAGGCAGTCGTCGCAAGGCTGCAACAGCAGGACTCTGTGCATGCTGCGAGCTGGTACGAGGCTTTCGTAGTGAGTAAGCTGAGATCGTGACTGCTCAGAAGGATGGCGGAGTTTGAAACTTGCTAGAATAAGTAGAAATTGTGTTTCCCTGAAGTACATAACAAGGAATCGTGTTTCCTTATTTTTACTTCGGATGCTTTCCTGACGGTGAGATTCTGAAAACGGTATTGAAGAAATACTCCTACTGTAGCTCTTAGGAAAAAAACAAACAAACAGCAACCCCCTATTTATATGCTTTTTTTCCTAAACCCAGAGATCTTAAGAACTTTCCAAAATCAGGCTATGCAATGGAGCCTAGAAAAAGCATTTCTGCCAGTGCTCTGGAAACGTAGGTTGATTCTGCTTTGTGGAGGAGAACAATTATTTATGATTTCACCAGAAAAAATGAATCCTCCCAACGTGCTGATTCACAAGCACACCCGTCAGTTCCTTGCTATAAGAAGATACAAAATGGAGATGCAAATCAGTTTCTGATTTCAAGCAAAGTGATTGTTTTTCCAGGTTGGAACTAGGAGAAAGACCAGACTTTCAGTGATGACTGTTCATGCTGTGAGCAAAAGTTAGCCCTGTCTCCAGTGTGTGTCCCACGTAGGCAGGCAGAAGCCTGTGACCACAGTGGCTTACACGAGTGGCTGTAGGACCACACAGTACAAAGGATGCAAAGAGCTGCACACCCATTTATTCACCTTGGAAAAGCTTGATCCTGCTTTCACTGCGGTCTAAGGCAAAGCTCCCTGGATTTCGTGACAGAAGTGAAGACAGCTTAGATAATGTGGGACCGGTTTTAAGCTTGTCTTAACACGGTTGTAATTTGACAAAGTATTGCCACATTGAGAAAATCTTGAGGACTATAACCTTAAAGCCTTCCTGATTGTCCATCGTCCTTGCAGAAGGCAGCACATTGCAATAGTTGAGCATGACCTGTTTGGTGTGTCCCTACTCTAACAGAAGAATGGGCTGGGAAAAAAAAAAAAAAAAAAAAAAAAAAAAGAGGGTTTAGCTCTCCCTTTTGACTCCAAAGCAAATACTGAATCTAAATCCTAGGTAGTAACTGGTGTGACCTGTAACCTGGCAGATAATCAGAACAGGACAGTTAGGGGAAACTAGGACAGTTGTTTTCTGCGAGTTACTCAAAAAGCTCTGTGCACTAGAATGAGATCATCACGTAACCTCCCCCCCCACACCCCCCATTTCTGATCTAGTAATTTTAGTCTGGGCCTGTAGAGATAAGCAGCTCCAATTCGCTGCACCATTCGCACGCTGCCTTAGGGCTGAATTTTGACCCTGCTCAAAAGACAGAGGATGCTCCAGCGCTTCTGTTTCAGAGGCAGAAGCGGTTTCAGAGTGTAATTTGCTAAGTGCTTTGGGACTGACTCTTCAGGACAGAACGGTACAATTTACATGTAGGCTGCTATATTAACTGCAAGAATCTAATACTGATAATACTTGCTGTTGCTACCAGGTTCTTCTTTATTAGCTTCATCTGTGTTTGGAGTGCACTGTTACGTTGCAGTGCATTTTTCGATGTGCTAGATAAAAGTGATTGGTCAAATGAGCACAAATTAAAAATACAGTAGGACATTGCAGATGAAGGCAGAGATTTGTCTACGATTCTCCATAGCCATTCCATATTTATATTAAATCATAAATACAGTTTTTGCTGACATAGCCAAACCCACCTTGGGGGATTTTGATGCACAATGCCTGGTAAAATAAACAGGAATTATGTCTCTCAGTCTCCTCAGCTACTTCAGAAATCTCAGCAAAAGTCTGTGATTAATGTTTAACATAAAGGTGGAATGACTAGTCGAGAGTTATCCACATCAATAGGTGGTCGAGAAGGACCGTAGGCATAGCTGGTAGAAATTATTTAAAGAAAAATCACTGGATTAAAATTCAAAGATACAGATGAAGCAAGAAGAGGATGCGAAGCCCCCCACTGTTGTTGGTGTAACAGTTTTGTGAGTCTGCTCCAGAAATGGTCCCGCAGAGTCAAGGCTTTTTCAAGCTTGCTTGAATTCAGCCTTGAGTTGTATAATGCTCTAACGAGTTAAGGTATTTTACTGAAGTATTTCAGGATAGTTCACCATTGTCTTGAAAGTAAACATTAATAACAGAGCTAGAGAATAACTAAAAGCCAAATATAACCGTGAAGAGTGTTTTCAGATGAGACAAGAGGCTGATTCCTCCCATTTGTTTTACGTGAAGGATTGCACTGAATTCAGTCACGGTTTCATGAGCGTAAGGCCCACAGGGTCAGGCTGACAAAGCCAAGCAGAGGGTGGGTACTCTCCTGGCACGGCGTCAGTGGAAATCCAAAATAATTTGGATCCTGCTCCCTTCAGACGGATGCCCATGAGAGCGACACTGCCAGCATCCCGCAGGAGGGAAATCAATGTACGCAGGGTGCTGTCCTGCCAGACACGGTGGGTGCTGGGGCACTGCCCAGCACCTTGCGCTTTCTGACCCTCGGGGAGCCCATGCAGTTGCAGCCCTGCAAGGGTCGGCACGATGGGTGACTGACTGCCTGCACCGAGGTCTCCCCGAGATGATGTAGCACGTGGTCGGCGCCATGCCGGCCAACCTTACTGCATCCTGGATCTTTTTTGCAAGCCCCAGACTGTCCACGGGGACATCTCTGCTGATGCGCTGGTGACGCACAGGCCCTGTGCTTTTGCATTTGAGACGTGCAATTTCAGAAATCTGTCCGAGAGCCGAAACCAATGGGGACGGATGTTGTTGGTGTAACCACAGTATAGTTGCCATCTGCTAATAATATTTATAATAGTAAAAACATGGAAAACAGAAGATCCCAATTAAATGTAGCTAAGGCAAGACTTCTTTGTACACTGTAAGGATTCAGTCCGTGGCGTGTCTGTAGTTGCACATACTTTTCCACTGGCTCACAGCCCTTATCACTAAGACCATAATCCTGCTATTTAGGCTAAACATACCTCTCCTTCAGGCTGTTATTTCAAGTTAGTTGCTGCAACCCTAAGAAGTTAGTTCTGCTGGGTTATCCATTTCCAAACACTTGCAGTTGCTAGAGTTCTTCCTCATATTTTTAAGACTAATGTTGTAAGAATTATCATATGCTTATACAGTCATGCCTATCCTTTTTTTTTTTTTTAAATTCTGTTTTTCTTGCCTTCTCCATGTCTCCAGATAGCTTTTTGACCCCATTAAACGATTTTAATAATTGGAAAACTAAGTGAGTACCTAGAACTGCTGGGAGGAGGCAGACTCAGTCAATCCTTCAGCCGAACAGAAAGCTACGGCTTCAGCATCTCTGTTTCGCTTGTCCCGCTGCCCGGCCAAGCAGCAGGCGGGTACCTGCGGGCCATCCAGCACCTGCTTGGTGCAGGATCAGCCCTGGCATGTCTTGCCTCCTGGTGAACCTGCAGGTCGATGACTCGGGGAGCTGAGAGTGCTGGGAGGTCTTTAAATAACTGGGAGAAATTCAGGAGATTGAAGGGGGTGTTAAGGTGCAAGGGGGTGAGGACGATGAGACGTCGCCCTACAAAGAGGAGGCTTTATTGTACTGCTGACAAATTGCTCAGTCCCAATGCAATACTGGTCTTGCTAAATAAAAGAATGAAATTCTTCTTTAAAGATCTGCGAAGACCATTAAAGCTTCATCATTTTAGTGAGTCCTCTCCTCTATCCTTATCCGATGTGAAAGAATTGCATCTGCATTACACAAATTCACAAAATACCAGCATTTTTAGATCACGAGAATCTGTAAGAGATGGCAAGAAGCTAACTTAGAAAAGTAAATCTATGTCCTTTGACATCTGGCCAACTGACAGTATCCAAAAGTGTGCAAGTGCATTCTCCACTGTCTTTTCCACAAACTGTTAATTTGTCTGAAGTTCTGGTATAATTCCAATCCTATTAAAGCAAGTTATTGGAAACTCTACTCTTAAGAGAGAGAGGGAAAAAAAATACAACTTTCAGTCACAAAATGCTTCTCAGTTATTTTTCCAGTGACTTTTACCTTTTTTTTTTTAAGTTTTGGGAAAATCATTACATATCTACCATACGTTTTGCTCTTATTACAACTAAGCTATGAATAGTACCTGTCATGATTTTGACTAGATGGCAAAAAAGACAGTGATGTTTAAAATGGTAAATTATGAACTTCTCGGAAGAGGTAGCTGAGCATCTTTAGAGAGTTATTACATTTTACATTGATGGGCCTCTTCTGTGGCTTCTGATTTTTTCAGCCACCCTGAAATTGCAATATTAAATAAATGTGATGAGAAGTATTCCTGGTTGGTTTAGTTTATGTTTGCTAATGAGCTTTAAATGTAATTATCTTTGAACTTTCTTAGCATTTTGTAAGGTTCTTTTCTAGGTTTATTTTTATCCATAACTGAAAATGTCTGCTATAAAAACATTTTTGGTTGCAGAGAGGCAATAATGTGCTTACCTGCTAATATGTTGATAAAATGTGATCTTTAGCTGTGTGGAAATAATTAGTTTAGGATATCACCTGTTTTCTCTTTATTCATAGAGCTATAGTATCTAATATCTGCATGTAACTTTCATGTACAATTTAAAGGTCTTATGTCATAAAAGACCTCAGCACTTAGTCTGAAACGTGTATTTCACCAACAATCTCAAAAATGGAAATTATAAGCTAACTTTTCTGTGAGGGAAAAGGTAACGTTTGCATTAATGGCAAACAGCACTCCGTCTACAAACGCAACTTCACATAATACTGACATTTCGCCAAAATTCAGCATCAGATGCCTTCTTTTTCGGGTGAAGCGATCTGCCAAATCTAAATTGGATTGCAGTTTTGCAGATGAAGTGCAGACTTTTTATGAGTCTTCACCCTAGTTGTTTCTACATCTTTTTCATCTATTAATTAGCTTTTCTTGTGGAGATAGAAAAGTATTTCAGTATTTGAGTTGTGTATGCTATTCATGTGAAAGATGTACATAGCTGAGATAGAAGGAAGCGGCATCAATTACTCGTTAGATTCAGAGGAGCAGTTATGAGAACTAAGTATTTTTTGTCCCATCCCCACAAAAATAGTTCAATGGAAATCTTCCCTCTGAGTTCAATTGGCTTTGAATTCAGCCGTAAGCACTAAAAATAACAAGCTTTTTCAAGAGCAGAGAAACTAGTGAAGCTTTGTACCCTGTGCCCCCAGCACCGTACCTTTGCAATAATCCCGGCTCCGCATTTGGCATCCCTTGTTCCCATCTCCCATTGCAACACCTACATTTTGCCTCTGCCATCCTTTTCTTCCAGGATCTTCCCTAATCACCCGGCAAGTCTCCTCCATATCTCTTAATTAGCAGAGAGGAGGTGGGCTGGTTTTGCTGAGGCTGTATCTGAGCCACATGCGTGCTGACTGGCCCAGTCAGCCAGCCAGAGGGAATAGATGACTGCTGACCTCACATTTTTACTTAATGAGGCACTAATTTAGATCGCTCTCCCCTTGTCTAGTCACCGCTTCTCAGGAAACTTGTAGGAATGAAATGAAGCTTGATCTCTCCGCTTCTTTGTCAGATGCGTCGGAAGATGAAAATGGGTTTGTATATTGATACGGTGAAGCAGGCAGGCAGCATGATGCATCTCTTTTTCTTATGAAGAAAAGAAGTTAGAATAAATGAGAAAAGTTTAAGATAGTATTCTAGGATTTTACCAAAGCATTAGTTACGGACACTGCACGGTAAGAACCTCTGTAACTACTGGCTCCTGTTTGTATTCGTTAGGCTGCTGCTTGTAGATATTCACCTTTACGCAGTGAATCCTAATTGCGACTGACAGTTGATTACGACTGTCAAAAAAAGCATACAGGCTTTTGTCTTGAATGGTCCGGTCTGCAACGTTTCTGTAATCGATTTGCATCTGCTGGATTAACTGTCTTTCATTATAGTCAAACATATCCGCGATGTTGCCTGCCTCAGTTATTCACTTGGAGGTTGTGGTCACAGCACAGAAAACAAAAATTATTTTTGTCTTTTGACCATGGAGAGATGGCATGGCCTGAAAAACGGGTGAGACTTGCAGCTGTGCCTCTGCCTGCAGCGAAGGGGAGCTTCTCGGTGGCCTTGGGCTCTCCAGGGTTGAGCTTGTCGAGGGTCAGCGAGGTCCCATGAGTGTAAACCTTGCGCGGGTAAAATCAGGTTGAGGTCCCCTCATCTTTCTTGTGTAAACCCTGTTCTGTTAGGTAAGCCTAACACGTGTGTTACAAGCATTCTGCAAAGCAAGCTGTTCGGAGGGATGCTTTGAGGTTCTGTATTTATTTACTGATTTATTTCCCTGGGGACTGGTAGTAAATAAACACGGATTTTTTTATTTTCTTTTTTTAATTTTCTTATCTCTGGGTGACTGGCTCACGTTGAGTTCAGGTTGCTGGGGTTGAAGCGATTCCTGTCTGCTGGCAGGGTGCACGAGGCAGGGTACGGTTCCGAGTGGGGCGATGTGCCCTCTGCCACAGCTGCAGCATTTTTTGGTGATTTCAGCAGAGGCCGAAACTTGAATAAGCACCGAGTGCGAGCAAACTTGTTGACTTAAGAGCTGCTCATTGCTTGCTGCAGGTGAAGCATGCTTACAGATAAACTTGTGTGTCTGTTCTTTAGGTAAGCAAAGACATTAGTAGGCAGGGGATTCTCCTGAGCCTCTTTAAATGAAAATCAAGTGGACTTAAAAATATAAGTTACGGTTGTGCTATGAGCTGGAGAATAAGCTTCCTAGGTCTGAGCCATGGATACCTGAGCAGACAAATTTAAAGTAAAAAAAATCAGTGATGTTCTGTGGGCGTAAAGGACCATATCTGAAATACTTCTGTACGTATCTCACTGAAATAAAAAAAGAGTTTGGAATAAAAACAAAACTGGCCCAAAAGATATGGAATGAGGCCCACTACATGTTGTTGTTATTTGCATACTACAAGGGAGGACTAATTTATGCAAAAGAGAGAGGAGGAATGAAGAAATGTGTTTTCTGTACTGCAGTACCTTTTTTCAGATATCCCAGTGATCAGGGGTGGGACTTTTGAAGGCAGTGGGAGTTCGTTATTCTCAAATGAGGTTAGAGTTCATCCCTTGTTCTGGCAATAGATTACATACATTGTGGAAATTAGAAGCCTTTTGGCATGTAAGGATTAAAGAGTACCTCCAGGCAGACTTGAAGGAGTGTCCCCAGGCAAACCTGTGCTGCTGGTGCAGCTCCTCTGCCAGCTGATGCCGTTCCCGAAGACGGGAGAGATGACCCGGGGAAAAACCAGTAACAGCTTTCGCTGGCCCCAGGACGGAGACGTGTCAGTGCCGGCGAAGCGGTGGGGCTGCGGTGGGGCAGGGCACTGGGATCTCCCTGTGCAAGAGGGTCTGTGGGCTCAAATGTCCCTTGATCCGGCACCACAGGGCTGTACCTCCATGGCACGGGTCCTTTCCTCATGTCCTCCTCCTCCATGGAGAGCTGTTTATGATTGCTCATAGCAGTGATGAAATCGCCGCAGCTCCCCGTGCCGCTCAGCTGGAGTTGCAGGATGCTTGGGGGCTCCATCACAAAATTCCCTTGAGACTGAAGCCCCTTGAGGCTGACGCGGCTTTTGACGTGTTTCCTTTTGTTTGCATAAAATAGCTTCTCACAAACGCCAACAGCAGCAGGAAAAGAGGACACCAATGACAACATCACTATATTCACCAGGATCTTGGACGGTCTGCTGGACGGCTACGACAACCGACTGCGCCCGGGACTGGGAGGTAGGATAACGCCTTTGCTGTGGCTGGTCCCCCACTATGCGGGACCATTGTCTACATGATGGCCTCCCGAATGGGTGCCTGCTCTCAGGGCAGGCCTTGATGCAGGAGTTGTGTTTCATTAGCTAACGAAGCCCAGAAAGTACATTTATTTCCTGGCAAACAGGGAACAATACAAATGTCACTGAAAGTCATCTTCTTTCAGTCATTGAGGTCATCTGAGGTTGGGTTAGGAAAGCACGTGTGATGCATTTTTTCTGTAACCGAATACAGTTTGGATTTCTTTTCTTTCTGGTACTCCCTAAGGTGAGCGAGACAGGGTGCTAGCAGGTTGCTGCAAGGTTCCCTCACTGGTCAGCATGTATTAAATTATGCTGGTGACAAAAATCTCTGTTAAAAACAGAACCCCAAACCATCTATTTTTAGACAGCTACAGCAAATCTGTATTGATATGTCACTTTGATAACCTCCATAGCAGCTATTTTAAAACCATAACATGTGAATAGTTGCTTGCCATCCTAACCTTGTTGAGCCCTCCTTCAGCTCTCGATCCCCCAGATTTCTCTCATCTTCTACCATGTGTAAACCATCTGTTATGCTTCTTCCTGGCCCTTTTTTAATCTGGCTACCCCCTCCCCTTCCTCTTGTGAGACCAACACATTGCTTTCATCCCTTTCTCTCCTTTTCCTCTCACTTTACAGAGAGATGCTTGAAAATAGGGCTCGATGCTCCTATCTTATGTAACCAACTTCTGAAATTTCTGCCCTTAAATTAAATTAGTCCTGGATTTGAAAAGATGCCAGAGAGGTTTAGAGTCTTGAGGGTAGAATTAATTTTACCTCACTTTGGACATCTATAATATAGATGTCTGAAACTGGTCAGATCACCCAGGCCAGCAGAGGGGAATAGGTCCTTCCAAGACACACTTCATCTCATCCCGTAGTAGGTGTCGAAACCTGTCGGTCAGAGGAATCGTACCTTTGAAGGGCCTGTTTCTTACCACTGATTATAAGCAGAGAGCCTGAGCTCCCGAAGATTGACATCTGCATTTGATCAAGGATGAAATTCCTCCTAAAACAACTTCTTAAATTTAAGCTTTTGGGGATTTTTGAGTGATTCAGTCATTGTTAATAGAGAAATGCATCAGAAGCACGTATTTGCATCTTAAAGCAATTACTAAGCCAGAACCTATTTTTATTACAGAGAGAATAACTCAGGTGAAAACAGACATCTATGTTACCAGTTTTGGTCCCGTGTCAGACACAGAAATGGTAAGTTTGAGTGCACGGCTCCCAACTCCATTGTATTTACTTTGGAACCATCGCTTCTATTGAGACCCTGCAATATCTTGACTGTTTCTTTGTGCCAGGAATACACCATTGACGTTTTTTTCCGACAAAGCTGGAAGGACGAAAGGCTGCGATTCAAAGGACCTATGCAACGCCTCCCTCTGAACAACCTGCTCGCCAGCAAGATTTGGACCCCGGACACTTTCTTCCACAACGGCAAGAAGTCTATTGCTCACAACATGACAACCCCAAACAAACTTCTGCGCCTGGAGGACGACGGCACCCTGCTGTATACCATGAGGTAATGACGGGGATCGATTTCTTCTGTTGCTGATTCCCAACTAGCTCTGCAAATACTTGTGGGGAGCCCCACTCCTAGTAGAGCCGGGCAACCAATCTTTCACACATATTTGTGTGAATATCAAGAAAAATGGAAAACATAATCGCTGCCTACAAGTACCAATTAATTTGTAGCTTCTGAATACTGCTAGTGCTTAAATATTTCCTTTGATTAAATGGAAGGCATATTCTCAACAGATTTGATGATTCAGTCCAGCATTTTTATGAAGATCTGTTCTCTCTCACTGTTTGTATTTGCAGCTGCAGTACTGATTGCAGGAGAACTGTCTCCAAGGCCAGAAACCGCGATCTTGTTCTGGGGCAGTCCATCTTGAACCCTTGGAGCTTTTATTGTTTTTATTTTTTTATTTCACTAATAGTGCTAAAAGGCAAACCATCATAGGGATAAATGAAATAAGCTAGCAGCACTGTGAAGCTGCTTTAGCAAGTACTTTCCTGAAAACAAAACTGGCACATTATATTGGCAGAGAAGCAAATTGGTGTCTCAGATCTTCAGGGTCATGCTCCTCATCTGATTAGAGGATACTGTCAAGCTTCATCATTGTATAACCTAGATGTAAGATATAATATCTGCGATGTTAGAGGATTGTCTGAAATTCTTCTCAGGCCAAATCCCACATCAATGTACAGCAATTTTCTCATTAAAGGTAATTAGCCTGTAGTAATTAAGACTGCCGTCTATCTTCAGCAGGGTTTTCTTCAAGAGCGTAGTCATACGGACAACACTTGAAAAAGAGATGAAAGGAAAAAAAACTACCGAGCAACGAACTGTTATTCGGAGCTTTTCACATACAAGCCCAGAGTGGTGCCTAAGACCCAGCAAAGTGCTCAGGAGCCTGAGGTTAGATGCTGAGATGCCCGGGTGTTCAGCAGGCAGCCCCCAAACGAAGGGAGGGGGGAGCTGAGCTGCCGCCGGCGCCCCGTCCTGCTGTGGGGCAGAGCCGGCAGCCACTCGGAGCCCCGAGCTCGCTCCTGGAGCCCAGGGGTTGAGACTTTTTGGGGCTCAAGGGGATTGAGCTTTTGTATGCAGGCACCCGGAGCTTCCCAGGTTTTACTTCAGGTTTTTTGCGTCCTGTTTTATTGATTTATGTATTTTGGCCCTAGCCTTAAATCTCTTCTTCTGAATGGAAAAGAGATTTAGGAGAAGTAAGGTATTGTTACAGAAGTCCTTACAGCTATATAGCATCACAGTTGTAACTGCACCAGTGCTAAAAAGACTTAGATATGATAGAGGTTGTGTTTAAAAGAAGAAAAACCCCCGCTTGTTTTCTCTTCTGCCATGTGTATTGCTGTTCTTACTAGCCCCAAGTTAGTGATCTCCGCAATAATAAGCTCCTGAACCAATGTGAGGATAAACATACATGCTTAAATGAATAAAAGTCAGCATAACTATCAGAGAAACCTATATTTCACAAAATTATTAGTAATGTTGACCTTGAAACCAGTGTCACTGCCTTTAGGACTACACTAGTACAACTCCAGAGACCGCCACAGAGGCAATTCCCGATTATCCGTGTGAATCACTTGTGTAAGTTAAGTCCAGACCAGGCTAGCAGTCAGCCCGGAGCAAAATATTACGTCGTGTGGCAGATTTGCAGCTGGCATGCTATTTCTGTGCAAGCCCTGGGTTTTGCAGCGTTAGAGAAACGCAGCGAAGCACCGATTGATGAGGCAATGAACTGAGCCACCCGAGGTAGCGCAGCAGCACCTGGGTGAGCGAGACCTACGTGGGCTTGCCGCTAAATCTGAGCTACTCTGTGGAGGTGCCTCTCCTGCGACCATGGCAGAGTATTGTCACATTAGGTACTGCAGGCTGTAGGTATTTTGAGGAAAAGACAGTGCCCTGCTCAGTGTGTGCAGCTGGAGAAAAATTTGGGTTGGACGCAGACTTTCTCATCATCCCACTCAGTTCCTTTTCCGCTGTTTTTTACAGGGGAGAAAGCTCTTTGGGACTGATGTTTTTGTAGGCTACAGAAAGACACAGAATGCTTTTCTAACCTAAAAAACATGCAACATAACTTTTTTTTTGGTAGAGTATTGTGTGTGGGTGTGCATGTGTGTGGAAATAAATTCCCACTAACCATGGTGTATGTGATAAGAAATGGAGCGCAAAGCTTTTTAAATAGCTTGCCTTCCACTATTGCAAGTAATAACTTTAAAAATAAAAGAGTGTCTATGCTATTCTGTTGAAACAACAGTCAGGAGACTGCTTTTGTAACGTGCACGGAGCTGTGCTACTTTAGGGGTAGCACTTTTTTTGTGATGGGTGTTTCGGCAGCGTGAGCGAGGCTCCGCTGCGAGGTGGCTGGAGCATCCGGTCCCAGCCTGCGCAGAGGTGGCTGTGATGTGCAGCCAGCCCTTTCGGCTGCCTCTGCACGGCCTGACAAAGGTAACAGCTCAGCACTGCTACCTAGCGTGGCTTTCCGTGAGAAGATAGGCGGTGCTGAGCTTTTTGAGGGGGGAGCTCCTCGTCCCAGTGGCGGTGCACTGGTGGGAGGCACTGGGTCTCAGCTGGGGCGTGAGCCCCATCCCCGGCTGCTCCCACCAGGCTTACGCGGTTCTCAGGATGCGGAGATGTGGAGACAGCCCTCCGCTAGCTCTGCATTCCCCTCGTTTCCAAGGAGGAACTGCGAGCTTCCCAGACTGTACGTAGGAGTAATCCGCGCAGGGAGGATTGGACCCTCTGTCATTGACGGAGACGCTTGAATTGCTTTTCCAACCTCGCATCTGGCTGCCTGAATGGAGAGGAGGGAAGCAGCCGAGCCGGTGCTGACCTTCCGTCTTACTTGACTTCCAAATACACTGAGTGTGATCAGCTGAGTAAACTTCCAGCTTTAGCACTTGTCAGTACATACATTTTCATGATACATGTGTTTACTTATGAAGAAAAATGTATTCTTTGCCGATTGCATTCGATGATATGTTGTCTGGGTCAGGAGCTGATGGGATATATGTTGCTAGGGAAATCTGATAAATGAGCTTCTATATACATGTAGTACTAAACCCCTTCTCCATGAATATGGGAATACAGCGTGCTTTTTAGACTGATGTCATAGGCAGCAGCGTTCTCTGCAGGGAACGACTTCATAATTCTGGTTGTCTTTGATTTGGTAGGCCCTATTTGTTTTATTTCGCTAATGCGGTTTACAAATGATACACCGCTGACTTGAACGTTGCAAATTCTGTGTCTGCCCCTAGAGGGGAGTATTGTCCGTATCTCCACTTTCAAAAGATTTTTTTTTTTATTTTATTTTTTTTTAGTAGGAGCACTGTGGTAAGAAAGCGCTAGCAAATATGCCTCATATTTCACTAATCTGTATAGAAAAATAGCTTTGTGAATGGAGGCAAAAATTGATTTTTTTCCTTTAAAAACTTAAAAGATATTCAGTTTATCTTATCTGAGATATAAAAGTTATAAAAAGCATAAAATTCATTTATTCCATGAAACTATTCTGAAAAATGGGGACAGTGATTTAAGCAGCCTTTTCAGGCTAAGAAGAGAACTAACATGTCTCAGTGAGCTGCATTTTTTCCCTCAGTGGGAATTGGCTATAAAGACAGAAGCTTTGATAAACTTTGCTATAGAATGCCAGAAAAAAAGCTGCAAAGAAGCCAGAAATGGTATGAAGTAAAGCATGCTCACTAGGGCGAAGCTTTTGGACCATAAATTAACTTTTCACCAGCAGCTCATAGGCATTTTTTTATTATTCCCTATCAGCTTGTAGACAGTGAAAAATCTTTCTGTGTCATCACAAGGGCTAGGCTCCTTGGAGCCCCGTTCTCACTCATTTTGAAAGGGCTCCAAACCCCTTTCGCTTCCACTGGGACTGCCAGGCATCTGATACAATTTGGGGTTTTAAATATGACATGGTCCTATATCTGAAGAGTATACAAACAGATTTTTCCCATGTTATTATGGAGACTGAAGATTGCCAAAGATCCTGAGAGTGTTTACGGTTAAATCTGTCCTGTTAATCTGCAAATGCATTATTTATCAGCTGAAGACTGTCAGTGTGGTGTTAAGAAACTCCAAAATCTTTAGTACAGCCCTGAAATACAGGTACCTTTACCACTCCTGGAAGGTATTTAAAATTAAAGCACTATGTAGGATGGCTATCCACTTGATGGCAGCATAACCACGCTGCTTGCTGTTCTGTACCAAGGACACAGGCTTATCTAGGCTGAAAATACTGCTTCTTACATTAGCACCGAGTGTTAAAATTGTATGTGCAAGTGTACACATGTCCTGGACGCATGTTAGCACAAAGTCTGCTCTTGTATGAAGCACTTGACTAGCAAGCCCACCATAGGATGCTATTAGAGCTATTGATTATAAAACTAGTTGACTGGAAGATACGGTGCTGCTTTCAAGGCTTCCACTGGGAAAGCCAGGTTTTGTTGGCTTGGGTTTTTTAAGGAAAAATTACTCTATAAAAAATGTGGGGGTTCTCAAGCGCTGACTTTGCCAGAAGGCAGCCTCTCCCAGATGCAGGTTTGCTTGCGTGGCCCTGAGCGAGGAGTGACCAGCAAATCTACGCTTTAAAAAGAACCCTTAGTTTTCAATCAGCCAGCTGTTGAGATGGGAACGTTTCTGTTCAATTTGAATATGTTATTCTTATTTCAAAGGGAAGATTTCATTTATGCATCCATTTATGTTTACAGAAAGGGATCTGTCAATGCTTTTGGGCATTGTATAAATATTACAAAACTAATTAGGAGCTATCAAGCCATACAAACACGCATTTCCTTTCCCTGTGTTAGACTTGCTGCCTTTTCTTTCATATTCAAGCTCCAAACTGCCTGAAGCTGGAAGAAAAAAAAAAATTTCTTCACATTGGGCTGAATATTGCAGAGTGATGAAAAACTGCTATGGTGGCAAGGATTCTCAGCTGCTTTTCATCAATTCAGATTTTGACAGAGCAAGAGAAAATAGGGACGTGAAGTGAAGGGCCCTTCCCTGAGGTTAGCAGCAGGATTCTTGTTTTAACACCAAGCATATCGGTTCCCATCTCTCTGCTTTGATTGCACATTGCCCCATTTCTCAAAAGTTGTCCTTCAAGGAACCAAGATTTGTTGTTTTGAAAAACCCATGGCTGGAGTTACCCACAGGGAGAGAAAGGCATCAGAGGAGACTGTGGTATAATACATTCAAAATGGGCGATTATGACCTGCCCAAATATAGTCCCTATGTAGAGTGTGTGACAATAGCCTGTTCTGCTGGTAATAAAAGTGGGCAGAGCCCCGCAGAGATCTCCGTCACAGAGACAGGAACTCGCACAGCAAGGGCAGAATTGATTAAAAGACAAAACCCAAACCCGAACCAGCCTGTCCTTTGATGAGGTACATGTTTGCCTGGACTTTGAGGGGTTACAAAAGGTCCAGCTTAAGTTCCAGGTCTGTGCCGAGCACAGAGGCAGACCCATCTTTGCATTGGGGTTAGCTGGTACAACTTCTGCCGAATCCCCTTGTGATCCCCTCATTTTCTAAGAACAAACCGGTCGAGGTATCGTTCACTGCTGCAGACAGGCTGACCTGATGTCCCAGACGTGCATGGAGGGGATGGGATGACCAAACAGAAACCAGAGGTAAGGGGTGCACTGACAGGCACCCCCCAACTACCCCCAGGAAAGCCCAGCTCTGTTGGTGACTCTGTCTTTGCCCAAATCTGCAGACAGGTCTCAGCTTCTGCAGCTGGGGGCTTTGGAAAAAACTTACAGATGCTGAAGAATTGTTATGGCTACATTATCTTTTTTTATTACCAGAGGAGGGTAACATTACAGTGAGCTTCCTAGTCATTTCACTTCAACTGAAATGAAAATTTTCATCTGCCTAATCGGAAATACCATCCCCCGAAGTACATTTATGTTTGTGCTGAAACATCAGACTGCCAATGAGCAATCTAAAATACGCTGTGGTGGAGTGCACCAGGCAGGATGGGTGGGATTCACCTCAGCTAATTTTACTCATCTGTAACATTGATGGCTACAGCTGAGCCTCTTGGCACAGAATTGCTCCCAGTGCAGAGGAGAGATATTTTTAAGGAGTTAGGTATCTGCATTATTTCAGATGTCTACTTCAGTATGAAAGATGCTTATTTCCCTCCACTCACACTTTCGGGGTTTCCTGTTTTCTTCACAGTGTCAGAAGAGGAGCATGGGGTAACTGCTGTTACTACTGATGTCTGTCTTTTGTCACGAGTCCCATCCCACTTACTTATTTCCATTGGTGTTTTGCACCCCCATGCTCGCGTAGGCTGGAGATGAGTAGTGCGCTAGCTGCCTAAAGCTATGGGATGTTCTGGCCAGCAGCTGGTCCTGCAGCTGTGTTGTGGAGGACTTGCACAGTCTCCTCTCCATGCAACACAAAGCCCAAGCTTGTGCAAGCGTAGCACATGTGAATGCACTTAAATTGGGTTCAGTCCTCCACTTTTGTTTAGGTGGGTGTAGGAGGCAATATAGTGCACCTTAAGAGGAGCTCCAGAAACCCCAATGAATTGCAATGCTGCTCTTGCTTGTTCGGACGAAGGGAAGAGCCCACAGACTGTCGGTGAGGAAAGGGGTTCCTAGCGAGGGATGCCAGCGGCCAGCTAGCTGCTGGTGGGAGCCAGGTACCTGTCACTGAGTCAAGAGTGGAGGATCAGGACGATCCATTTGAAGGCTTAGGTGTGATAGAGTTTTGCAAGAAATGGGGGTAGAAGGGTTTTGGGGAGCAGGATACTTGGTACTGGTGAGTGGTCACTCAGGAATAACTATAGGGTACTGCAGGTTGGGATGTAGATACCTGAAGTAATCAGAAAGTAAAAGCGTGTGTGTGTGAGGAATAAAGAGCTTAGGGAGGCTGGAGAGGGGCTCCAAGCTACTTCAGAAAAGACAACAGGAAGGGCCTAGTCTAAGATGTTTCAGAAACATCTGCTCAGATGAACATGTTATGGTGGAGTGAGAAATTAATCTCAGATCATGTTATACCACAGTTACCCTGTAGAAAATTCTTGGTTATTTGCCCTTCTCTGAAGGCTTCATCAAATCAAAATACCGATATATATAGCTGAGTAAAGTTGTGCAATGGGCATGGGTAGGAATAGTCTTCACTGTCCCTTTCCTTTCTGCTTGGCTTCTTCAGCCTTTCTACCAGTAAGTGTCTTGGTGTGATGGTGCAGATTAAAAAAATGCACATGGCTTGTCATTTAATGAGTAGTCCACTGGCACTGCCTGTTTCTAGTCTTTTGTCTACTCTGTTCTGTAGAAGTCCGAAGTTGCCTTTGGAGACCTCAGTTACTTTCCAAGAGATCTTATGTCAGCTTATCTTATATTGATGTTCAGCCTGACTTATTCCATTTTCTACTGCTAAATTAAAGTTTCCTGAATCCACATACACAAGTTTGTATCTTACAGTCATGTTTATATCACTCAAAAAATTCCAAACTGTTATTTCTGTCTAGTTGCTCTAAATGATGAAGCAAGTCTTTTTCACCAGGCTCTAGCTAAAATCCTGAGGTTGTGTCCATTATATGCACTACACCCAGTATAAAAGCCTAGGAAGAACTTCTGCAAGCACGACTGGCCTTCCCTTTGCATATTCCTGTCAGGAATTCAGGCCAGGAAACTTCAGGACCAGAAGGGATGATAAAAACCTGGATTATTTTAATGGCTCGGTCAGACCTCGTAAGGTTGTCTGATCTCTCCACAGTCATTTCTTCAATAGCTAATGCCCTCAAATGTCCTGTCCATGTAAAAAAATTACTGTTTTGACTTGGAGATTCAGCTAAAAGATAAGGAAAATTAGCAAAACCTCCTTCATCAAAATAATAAATACCTACTCTCTTTGCCGTTAACTGTGAATCTTAAAAACATCAGTTACACAAATTGATTTCAGCGACTATTAAACTCAAAACACTATAACTATGTTTGCTCAGTCCAATGGTAGAACATTGTAGAATATCTCACCCATTCTACCTGCTTTTGCTTTTCTGTCTCTTCTGAAGGTGTCACCGAGCTGACCTGTCACTGAGGTGTAGGCACAGCTTTGTCTGTCCCTGTTGCTGTGCAAGGGCACAGGGGTGCATGCCCTGGGGGGAATTGTACTCCACTGATCTTCTGAGGAACAGGGAGGTCCTATCCACCTGCATCTTCATCCTGGTGAGATGTGGGTGGAGAAGAGGAGCCAAGTGCACTGTTGACCATGGTTTAGCATAGGGACAGTCAAATGTCACCAGGAGATCAGTTTGGCCCTTCCTTCTCTCAGGTTGCTCTATAGGAAACAGGTGCTTAAGCTGTAGCAGATGCTAGCACTGGTGGGGATATAAATAGCAAACAGATGGTAAATTGAGGCCTGTTTAATGAGTATTTATGGTGTGAAACAGCTGAGGGATCAGAGGGCTCTTTGGGGAGTAGTGAGCATCCATAGCCTGTCCCTTTACCTGGCATTTCATGGCTGTGTTGATTGGGAGCATATAGCATTTCAGAGGCAAGGCAGGTAATAATGTCCTGCTTGGGTGGCTCAACAATCTTCTCTGTGTACCAATGGGGTACATATCAATAGGCACGTACATGTGTTTCCCTGTGAAAGAGCCTATTGTCAAATTGCTTGATGTGTGCCCCTTTCACACAGAGACGTGGAGGAGCATTGAAGTTATACAAAAGGCAGGAGATCTTGATGAGAGGTGACCTGGGAGGTGGACATAGAAATGTGAGGTCAGTAAGAAGAGGCTGGGGTTAAATGTGAATGGCTGAAAGGAAACTGGTGAGATGTTTTGCAGCTCTTCACAGTTCATCTGAACTGTGGAAAATAACCAAGGATTTCAGCTCTGTATTTAGGATTTCCAGATCATAATTCATCCTACCTACCCTCCCGTGTCTGTGCATCCCAGTCTAGATGTGAAAGAGCCCAAATGGCCTGGTACTGACCATCTGTTCCCCCCATCCCTTATTACTTTCTAAATCCACCTCATTTGTCTCTACAGAAAATACTGCATGCAGTTTTGTTCCTGTCCATACAAATATAAAGGTTGTGTGACCTTTACTGGGTCACACTGGGAGGGAGGAATAGGATGGCTGTGCATCCAGATAACCCTCACCCAAGGGGGAATGTGTGCCATACTGACAGGCAGAAATGAAGGAGCAAAAGCCCCTTTGGCCAGTCAGAAAGCGTGCCACTGATCAAATCATTTAGCAGGTGGTATCAAAATTGGAGTATGGGTGCACTGTGCATGTCCATCACAGGCCTTAGCCTTAGGCTCTAGCGTGCCTGCGAGAGCTTTCTGTGCTCCCTTCTTCCTTGGGTACTTGGGTTTTCTCCCACTGAAAGCAAGGGTTGGGTGACTCCCTGTGCGGTCGGGTGGCACTGGGCATTGCCTTCACCAGCTGGTTCTGCCAGGAGCTGGGACTGGCCTCTCCTGAGAGCCAAAGAGAAGCCCATAGTTCATTCTTACACAGCACTGCAAGAGCAGTGGTATTTCCTGCAGTTAGCACATAGTTGAACATGCCACCCAAGGGCTGTGCTAATAAGGAGACTATAGTCAAAACACGTGGCATGTGCAGACTGGGGGAAATGTGTGGCATGGCATAAGAATTGTGGGCTGGTTGAAATGTTTCCCATTTTACCTGCACCAACAACTGCATCAGCTTCTCAGCATTGCTAGCACTAGTTAGATTTTTGTGCTTTAATTCAAGAATTCAGTAAAAATAGAAGCTACCGCACAGGAGAGATTTGAAAGCCTTCCTCATGGAGTGTCAGAGAGAGTTCATCGTGTATAAGGGACCAACAAGGAGAAAAAGCTTGGAGAGGTTTTTAAGTGAAACTATCAAGTAGGTGAGTGTGATATAGTACTCAGCTGCATAGCCATACTGGTCTAAAGTTTCTTTAGGAAAGAAAGGTTTGTAGGCAAAGAACCTAAAGAAGGAGTTGACTGCCAAAAAGCATGGTTTTTTTACTGCACTAGTTAGTCTGATAAAAAAAGAGCTTCTTCCAGCAAGTTTTACCTTGCTCATGGACTTCATTAGGCACCTTGCATGGCAAGGATGGATAAACGTAAACTCAGTGCTCCATCCATTGGTTTTATGCATATTAAAGAAATTTTGTAGAATAAAAGGTATTACCTATATTATAAACTTTTATCAGGAGCTGGAAATGTGATTCTTTCTATAACCCCCAAAATCACAGTCAAAGATCAGATAATTTAAGTGTCCTATTGGTTATTTCATCGCCTTTCTCCATTCTTCCTGTGTCTACAGGCTGAACATCCCCTCTGCCCCCGTCTAAGAGTGTGCTCTGGGTACGCCAAGGTACTGAACATCCCCTCTGCCCCCGTCTAAGAGTGTGCTCTGGGTACGCCAAGGTACTCCACATACAAGGAGGTCATTCCTACAGTGTCACAGCTTTTGAGATCAATCCTGTCTACCTCATATCGTCTGAGGATAACCTAGTCTTCAGCACAGTTAATCTAGGCAATTAAAGTCTTGTTTTCCCACTTCAGCATAAGCTATGCTAAGGATTTGGTTTGCTTAAAATGAGAGTTTTACTGTCAAGTACACCATTCATCTGAATTATGTATTCACAGCTCACAAGAACATTGGTAACTGGAGCTCTTAGTCTTCCATAGTCCCTTCTCTGTGGCGTCTTCAAAGCATATTTCTATGTCATATAAAGATAACACATCTCAGCATCATAGGAAAGTTGGGAAAGGGCAGTATTTTGGGCAGAGTGGTTATGAAGGAAAAATGGTCTCAGACAGAAATTTCTTCAGACTGCCTTGGTCCAGCTCCTAGCTTTAATTTCTGTTCTGTGTTCACTTTGTATGGTGGATTCCAAGGAAATGAGTGTACAACCAGCGTTACAAATAAGCGGTGGTGAACTGCCTCCATATCCCACGTAGAGGTGCAGAACAAGGCCCTGAGTCCATATTTTGGCCTCTTATCCAAAACTTTTATGGAGATTAGTGAGCAAGGCAGTGTTTGAGTCACCGAGAATAATCAGTTCTCTCCCCGCTGAGCCAGGCTGCAGACAGACACCCAGCCAGGGGTGGGTTTCAGGGCAACTCTTACAGCCGTCGATGCCATGACTGAACTGCGTCCGCAGCCAGCTCTTCCGTGCTGGGCTAGGTAACCCACTATCACCACCAGCAACAGGGTTTGTTAGGACTGTGTGGAAAGTGCTTCAGAACCAAGAAAGGTCTTTACATGTGTGTATATACATATATATATAGGGGTGTGTGTGTGTTTGTGTGCATTTATATATGCTCATATAAACACACATTACATTTATTTAAGGAACACAGTGATACATGAGTTCCCTGGACTGCACACTTACTCTGCTGGAGCCTGAAACAAGTCTTGCTTTAAAACCCTTTGAATGGAATAACAGTTTGATTATAGAAGTGTTCCCAAGACATCACAATGTGAGAAAGGGTGAGTAGTTCTGTCCTGAGTCAAGGCTGAAGGAGCGGTTTCACGAACCTAACAATGTGTTCACAGTTTGGGAAAAAAACAACCAAAACCAGCAACTTTTCGTTATTCTCTTATCCGCATGAGTGTGCGAGAGTGTGTACTGGGGATGTCGCAAGGGCTTAAATTGTTCTGCTGAGGTCCTGTTGGAGCAGGTACCCAGGGAAGCTCGTGCTGGAGTTGGCTCCTGGGAAGGGTCTGACCCGACCCCGAAGTCTTCCCTTTGCAGGGAACATCTTGGCGTGGGGTATGGCTTGGGTAAGGCTGGATCCACTTAACTCTTTTTTGGCATGTTGGGGAGGTGTTGAGATAGGTCCGAGATGAGGTTCAAGCAAACATTTTGCCTTTTTTAAAGGAGACTGGTGATGCCTGTCCTCATGCCGGGAAGGGCACTTTGGCTCTTCCATGCCCATTCTGGCCTGAGCCCCACAGCGAATACTGGTTGCCAGCACAGGTAGGGCCAAAGCACAGCATTAAAATGCTACCTTTAATCAGGGGCAAGAGCAGGGAACAGAAATAAACAATTAAGAAGATGAAGCTGGTTTTGGGATTAGGGCAAACAGGCAGAAGAGCTTCATATCTCTCTGGCCTCGGTACCTCAGAGCCAACGAAACTTTCCTTGTGTCTCCTTCATCAGTCACTCTTGTTATTCAACACTTATCTTGAGTTAACTTCTCCCAAAAGCCACTGGTGACTCTGCCATTCTGCTCTCCTCTCCTTCTAAAGCTCTCTATTTTAATTTGCTTGCCATTAGCAAAGCTAGTAGCTGATAAGAAAAAGCAAGTTTCTGTGGCTGTCTGTTGGCTCCCCGGGCAGGTGACTGCACTCACCTCCTGCCTGGCAGCTGCAGATAATACTCCGGAAAGTGTTTTCTGCACTTCCAGGGTAGCAGAGAGATGATAGCTTTGCTCGGCTTCCCAGCTCTTTTCCCACGAGTAGGAGCAGATGCTCCTTGCATTGAGGGAAATCACGGGAACAGTGGGGAGGTCCCTGCAGTGCCCTAAAACAGGCTCTTGCGGGACAGAGTGCCTTGTGCTCTCCTTGAAGCACGCTTGCTGCAGATGTCTGGCTCCCAAACATCTGCATTTATTTCCTCACCGCATCCTCGAATTTAACACCTCCTCCCCTCGCCTGTTAAAAAGCAACAGCCTCTTAAAAGCATCGTCTTAATTCTCCAGTGGAAATGGTTGAAGGTGACTTTTCTGAAGTGAAGACAACATGCTTCTTGAATTGTTGCGCTTTTCTTAGATGGGTATTCACTTACGTGTCTATATTTTGTTGAAACAGAACATCGGTAATCACTTTATGTTCTTAATTTAAAGACTGTACATAATGAAGCTTTGATGAAACTTTTGTGTACAATTATGGATGATAAGCGAAATAATTTATAGACCTAACTTTATTTTTTTTCAGATAGTTAAGATATGCTGTAGCATTTTGTTGGTTAATTAACATTTGGATAGCAGTGTAAGTATTTGGAGCATTATGAAAGTGAAATTTTGTCATTAATAATAAATCAGCAGCTGTAACCAGGGTTTATTACATATTTTGGGTGAATACTGTCCCCATTGAACTCAGGGAGAATTTTACCATTAACTTCAATAAAATCAGAGTTTCATCCTCCCATTGTAAAGGATCTTTAACAGCCGCTTATAATCTTGTCAAAAACTCTGTTTGAGTGAAACTAATCCCATAGGGCTTTTATTGAGACAGAATGATGGTGGAGGAGGGAAGCTTTTAAATGCTTCTATTGGAAAGAACTGCAGTGCTTGTGCTGTGACAAAAAAATCCTGGTTTGGAAACTGTCTCTAGCTCAGATAACTGTGCTGCAGTTAGCACAGCAAGATCTTTCTGGAGTGACCATATTAAAATGATTAGGCAAAGGCTGTTTCATATGTGCATGCCAAGGCCTCCTTTCTCTTCTTTCAATAAATGCAAACTGGAGTAATTTTGTTATAATCATCTGTGTAAACTAGGGTATGCAAAGGGTACCTAAGCTTTAACATAATGTTAAAAGCCAAAGTGTGCAAATATCACCCCAGGTGATATTTGAAGGAGCAAACCCAGATATCAATTTCTTTGTGACTCCTGGAGCTATGATGTGAATATATCCTTTGTACTTTGCACCTAGGAGCAAATCTGTATGCAGCGACCCATGCTTCCAGCCCCCGGAGTGTAAGAGATGGCTGCTGCGCTGTTTTTGTTTCTGCACGCAGTAGAAAATCCAGTCTCTTTGAACCAGGAGTCAATTTAGTGACTCTGTTTTTGCAGGTCCTCACACAGCAACGAAAAGCAGCTACTGTTGGGCACAGAGCACTCTGCAGAAATTCAGGGTGGAGACATTTATGTGGCCTATCGGAACCCACGGCCAAGTTTTCTGTTGCGTCGCCCATTACGAGATGCTTCACAAGCCTTGGGAAATGCACCCTTCGTAAGAGGTAGCTAGGAGAGTGTTCGCTGAGTATTTTAAATTTACATACGAGGATCAGCTACATACTTTTTAATAATAGCATGTAACAAATAGGTATAGCCAATTCATTTTTTCAAGATGGCCAGACTAGGAGTGGCCCTGGGATGGAGGTACGGGAAAAGGAAAGAGGCACGTAGATATCATTGACAGCAAGCAAAAGGAACTTCTTCATCCAAAGAATTCATGTCAAGGAAAGGAAAGGCTGTACCCAAGCACATCTGCAGCTGCTCAACTTGGTTCCCCCCACCCCTGGGCTGGACCCAGAAGACTGCACCAGGCACCATCCTTTTGAGGGGTGCGCTGCCTTTTGCTGGGTGAGGAGTTCAGAGGGGGCACAGGAGTAGCCCTGGCACCACCTGGGTCTTTGCGGCTTCTGAGACAGGTAGTGGTGGCCAGGTGCCCTCCAGCCTTATGTGCTACCTTTTCATTTAAGACAGGCAAAAATAATTTCTGGAGGGACTTAATTAAATTCCACGAGATCACAGTCTCTGTGCACCTCATCTTCACTTCTCCTCCGCATTTACAGTTGAGGAATGCCTACAGCCTTCCTCATTACACACAAGGGTTATTTCCAGAGATGCAGGCAGCAGGGTACAATTCATAGGACAATCAGATGAAGCAGAAGGTCGTATTTGTAATTCTACATTGAATTTTCTTTTATTTCCTGATTCCAGCTGGGGGGCAAAAAGACAGCTGCTGTCTTGGTAAGATGGATATAAGGATCCCCTGCTTCTATGTTTGCAGATGACAAGTATGTGTATTAAAATGTTGTCAAGCTGCAGGGTTTGGAACAACGTATGTGAACTGTTGGTAGACAAAGAGACAGGAGGTGGACTGCAGTAAACCACGCCAGCTTTCTTATGGCACTTGGAGCAAGGTTTCTGAATTTATCAAGAAAATTAAATTTGCAATACTTAGTACGGAAAATATAACGATGCATTGGAAGGATGGCAGCCTTGCTTTCAAGTATCCATTAGAGTGATTTTTATGAAAAGGATGCAAGTTCTTGGCAGGATGCTACTAGAAACAGCCTGTTAAATTCATCCACGTAGCACTTTCAGTGACTGTGGCTTTGCTGGCTTTGGTGCCCAAGGGCAGTCTCCAGTACAGACAACTCTGTATTTTACTGATTTTAACATTTCTTTTACAAAAATAAAGTCCAAGAACAATTTTGCCTAAGGGCAAGTATCTCAGGCCTCAGTAATTTCTTTTCTATATTGTAGACTTCCTGTCTGTTCTTACCAAATGATACATTATCTCTGTTCAGAATTGGATTTTTTTTCTTTTGCTTTATATGGTGTATTATCATTACATTTTCTATTACTGTTTGCAGTTTGCCTTTTTCCCTCCCTGTTTCCCAGCTCATCCTCATGATACGATCTCTAGCCAACGATACCATTGCATTTCTCTGTGCTTATTTTGCCATTTCCAGCTATTGATAAAGCTCCAGAATTTCTGTGCGTTGGCAGAGAGTGGAGCCATTTCCCCCAATTTATTGTCCGTGTAGCTGGAGTGCCCGGCAAGGCATCATTGTGTTGTATTGAATTGGACTGGCTGAATGCTGTGCCATCTGTACACGGACAGATTGTTACCCTTTACGATCCCTTCGGATAGAAGTTCTTGTAGCAAGAATACTCACTTTGGTGTGCTAATATGAAGCGGTGAGTATATATAGCTGGGGAGTACGGCCACATGTGGCTGTCGTGATAGGAAAAGGTACTTTTTGCATTCTGGAAGTAGGGTGTTGTGGATTTCTGTGCAGATTGTTGCCCCCCGGGCAGCAGTTTGGTAAGGAGCCAGGCTGCCCTCCAGCAGAGCCCTGCGTCAGCCCAGCACCGGGCAGTCTGTGAGGCTTTGGGCGTCTCTGGCCTGTCGCCTCTCAGGCAGAATAGCAGCATAAAACGAGAAAGCCATAAGGGCATTCATAATGTAAAATGAGATTTGCGTCCTCACTATCCTGAGAAAACCATCTGTATTCTGCAAATATCAAAATGGCCTAATCAAAACCAGATTCTCATTGTGCTCTGTGCTGCCTCACCCAGGAAAGTAAGCTTGGGCTCTCTTGATATATTTGATATCAATATAACTGATACTGCACTGCTCAGAAATTTACTTCAAACTTCTTTTTGTGTTCAGCTTGATATGTCAGTCATACAGAACATTCATAGGATACATCTATTTTTTTCTAACTTTTTCTCTCCCTACCCGTATGTCCACTATAGCTCAAGAATTTCCACATAGCGGCAGGGTGGTCCAGGGTAGAATTGTTTCCCCAGGCAATATGCTGGGGAAAACAATCCTGTTGGTTTTTCCTGACAAGATGCCCAAGTAATTCACAATTGGACTACCCCGATACCATGTCATTTCCACAGAAACTAACTGTAGGGCTGTATAAAGTCGTGTGTATATATATATATATATATATATCTGTGTATATATATATATATATATATATGAAATTGAATTTATATATGACTTTTTAATATAGATATAAACATTTATTTTATATACATGTATTTATTTATAAATATTTATTTTTATGTAGTTAAATAGTTAAATCTATATATAAAATCAGTGCTTCTTTAAGTCCGTAACGGTGCTATACTCAGGAGTCAAATTCCTATTCTAGTGCAGTCTCTACAGAAAACAGAAGAGAATAAGGTGCGTGGCAGAAGCTCCAGTACAGGAGTTCCTTCACGTACTCATAAGAAAGAATGATGGTACTGGAACAACTTACATAAATAAAATCAGTTCACGTGTCTCAGCGTTACTAGATAAGGCCTACAGCATGTACCCACAGTGGTCTACCTGGCTTATCTCACATTCGGTTTAACGGGGGGTTGCTGTGATTTCAGCAGGAGCAAGGAGGCTTCAGGAAAAGCTTGCTTGTGTCAGCAGTCCTGTATTGTGGTGAGAGGCCTATAGGGAAGGCACTGAAAGAAAAATGATGTGTTTTCTTTTTACTTCTTCACAGATTGACCATCTCTGCTGAATGTCCCATGCAGCTTGAAGATTTCCCCATGGATGCACATGCTTGCCCATTAAAATTTGGAAGCTGTAAGTTCTCTTCTGAAATAAGAACTGCAAAAATCCATTGTTATCTGGCTTTTCAGGTTCAGCCATGTCTTGTATGAATCGTTCCCCCTTTCCCCACTCCTTCCCTTTTAACATTGCTCGTTAGCACCCCCAGTCTGCCACCCCTGCTGCTCCCCTGCTGCTCATTTTCCAGGAGTGTGCTTTATCTGGACCGCTGCCTTTCAGCTCATGCTTGCATGCTCCACGATAAATGGTGAGCTGATGGGTCATATGTCTTATATATCCACGTCAAGTGTAACAGCCACTGTTAGATGGAGTAGTAGATGCAGACAGCTGCTAAGTTGGTAACTTGGTTTTACATTTGTAGAAAAATGGGAGCTTTTATTGGAAGGTATCGGACTGATGTGCTGTTGTGGTATTTACGTGAATCAGACTGCAGTGCAATATCTCTACATCACATATATTAAAAGAGCTCTAGAATATTAAAAGAGGAAATACCTTTCCATTTGGCTTTAATAAATCCAGTCCTGTATCTTGTTACATGTTGCATACACATGTATTTGTATATATGCACACGTTATTCTCAACTGTATGCTGAACGATGATTTTTCCTCAATTCCAAGCCTCTAATCCACCACACTGCTGCCTTGCCAGAAGCTTACTTTAAAAATAACCTCAGGGGATCAGATGGTTATATTTAAATACAAAGCTCTTAATTAAAGTACAGACGAGGCTACTACAATAGACATTTTTTTATTTTGGTAATCAAATTAGAGGTTCCAGGTGCAATCAGTGTCCCTAAAGCCTTTTGAAAATTACCAGGCAAGGCATTTTGCTAGTCCCTGAAGCCACCTAACTTGAGCATTTTTCGATGTTTTTTCAGTCGTATCAATTTAGATTCACTAATCCTAGCAAGATTAAGCTTTGCCTTTATCATCTGTATCTGCCCTGGTTTAATACTGGCTATGCATTGTCTTCTAGTGATCATACTAAGAAGTAAAAACAGTGTTTACAGTAATGATTACCAAATTACCAAACTTAAGATGAACTGATTTCCCTTCCCTCTTCCAATCCAGATAGACCCAGTTGCATCTGAACAGCCACCAATATTTTACAAGGTCGGTGCGGGTTCAAGTGTGTCCATTTACTTCAGCAATATTAATTTATAGCAAAGCCAATATAAATCTGAAGGTCCATACTCCTTTACACCCAACTTAAAACATGATGTGCAAACCAGCCATGTTGTTCCAAGCTTCAAAATGGGAAAACGTCTCACAAGAAAGTGTCATTATTTGCATACAGGGTTAAACAAAAACTAATGGGAAAAAATTAAGATTGAAAAATAAGTTTTCCTTCCTAGTATTACATATTCTTTACTGTACTGATAGATGAAGTTGAAGTCACACCTGTTGGTCGCTAGTACAGAATACAGAATTGGAATGCTGGGTAGTTTGATGTAATCTTGCAAAATATGCAATATAAACAAAAATTATATATATTTAAATGAAAAGCCTGATGCAGCAGAGATCTGAAGCTCACCCTTAAATTGATGCCTCGATGCATTAGTATATTAGGTACCTTAGGATCCTAACACCCCATATAGTAGCACCAAAAAAACCTCAAACATGCAAGTGCGGGAGATAACGTTACTAGATAAGCTACAAAAGCTTAGAAGGAGTACAGTCTTCAATCACATTAAAAAAACCCGCAACAGCAGCAATCTGACTGAATGCAATTACAAGTTCTGCTTGTGCCAAATGTGCTACATATTAATCACCTATTAGCACACAGGTAATTTTTACCAGGGAAAAAACAACACTACAAAGTCATATGTTAGGCAAGTGAGGGATGAATGCAGTTTTAGTTCATCCTCCTTGCCACGCTCAGTATGCAATCCTGGAGTATATTTTGTAAGCTACTACAAGGCACCGCTAAGTTCTTCCACAGTGTACAGACATGGAGTCATTTGGCCTGTACTAGTCTACACCAGTAGCCTCTACAGTAAGCAAATATATAGTGACAAGCTATAGACAATCTTTCAGCGTTGAGAATATCTCTATTACTGCTCTGACAGCTCATTAGTAATTTATTGTTATTTAATATGCAGACGTTTGCACAAGTAGCAGCCAATAAGTCAGAGTTTACTGAATTAGCCCAGCTGTATTTTAGGAGAATACAATATTTATTCCTTATTTACAGCAGTACGGGTTTGCATTAAGTCATCTTGAGGCTTGCAGCCTGACAAAGCCTACAGAGGTGTATTATACACAAGCACATGCCCTCTCTGCTTTAGCTTTCCTCCCTGTTTTTCCCCAAAGGGATTCTTCTTAATGGTGTTCTTTCCAAGAAGTATTTTGAAAAAGCCTCAAGGAACAGCATCAAAGTAAATGTTAAACATGTTATCAATAGAGCTGGGAGGGTGGAGAGGAGATGAGCACTAACTGGTCAGAGGGTGGAGAGCACAGGGCAGCGAAACAAAGCAGCCGGCGCACGGGCGGATGGGCAGCAGAAAGGATGCCAAGAAGCGATCGGTGCCACATCAGAGGCAGGAGCAGGTTATTATTTTTCTGGCTGCAGGAGCGTTCACCGCACTTGCTACAATTCAGCAAGCAAAAGAGAAAAAGCCCTGACATTTCCTTCAGTGTTAAAGAGAAGGAATGTTAATCTTGCTCACAGAAATAAAGGTAGATGTTGAATTTTTATGTCCCGTTTGGCTGGTTTCTTGCTGTATTAAAATTGTGGGAGATTTTATGGGCCTATGCAGCATTATATGTAGCAACAGAATATTTTGAAGAAATAATTAAAAGCAAAGTTGAATATGGGAAAAGGGATATAAAGTTACATGTGCACGCCACCAGCCTAGGTACCGGCCCGGCAGTTCAAATGCCAGCTACAGAAGTAATACTTCTTAATGCCTTATGGCATGTCACGAAAAGCTATGCTGGTGAGAGGACAGAAGTTCAAGGATGGCTTCTAATCAACTGAACAGAGCAGGTTTTATTTGTCCTCCTATTAAGTGCAACATCCCAGTGCTCAGAGGTGGCACGATCAGGTGGGTCTGTGTGTATACACGGGTGATCTCCCTCCGGGCTTGCATCCCTGCTAGTGATAAGGCCACCTGTAGAAATCATCCCACAGAAATCTCGTGTAGAGGCATGAGGGAACTGGGGATGGTGCATGAGTGCAGGCTCTTGGGTTGCTGCAAATGAGCTCCGCTCCCTTCGAACCAGGGGTGCTCAGTGGGGATGGCCGTGGCAGTCTCTTCTTTACCACGTGGTAGCATGGGAAGGATGCTGGTTTCTTCCATGGCTGAATTTAAAATAAACTTTCCATTGCAGTTCTAGTGCTGGCCTGTACTGTAAATAAACTTGCTGGTCAAATGGGCTCTGATGAAATTTCTCGATGCCAGCCACAGTTTTGCTAGGAGCCTCTTAGCCTAAGAAATTCCTCCTTACCCCCAAGCTATTTCTGGTGTGGGGAGGAGGAATTAGATAAGACAGCAAGGACATTAAAGCTAGGAAGCTTTAATGTTTCACCTCTTCCACTGAGAGGCCTTAAGAGTACATTAAAAGTATCGTTTAGTACAGTTTCCAAACACCCATGTGTCAGCGGGTAGGTAAGCATCATTATCTCTAGGGCAGCTGAGGCAGAGAAGTTAATTGACTTTCTGTAAGGTCACACAGCAAATCAATGTCAGAAAAAGGATTAGACTCAACTTCTTTGGTTGGAGAGACAGATGTCTAATCCACTAGACCATGAAGGCCTCTGCCCAGGCAACTGACTTAACTCCTAAATCTCATTTTATTCATGCGTTAATTATATCAGTTTTACCTAGCTCATAGGGTTGCGCTGAAGATGAATTAGTTAATTGCTATTAGTGAACGTTAACCAGTGCTTTGACAATGTCAGATACTTTAAGGTGGAGTCTATTTATCCCAACTGTCTCTTGAAGGCACAGTGTCTGAATACTTGTAGTTACTAGATCTTGTATTGGAACGGATAAATGCGTGAAGCTGCTGCCCACTAGTCACTCACCAGCAAAAAAAACTCTACTATTTTTAGAGTAAGTAGAGAGTCTAATGAATATTCTGAAAATAATGAGATCCCCTAGCTCAAGAGCAGAGAAAAAACAGGCCTGGTGTTTATTCCTGATGAATTTGCTGGCCATGAAGATGGCAAAGGTTGATCACTGTTGATCAAAAAAGGAGCTTGCCAACGGGTTGTGAGAAAAAAGGTAAAACTTGTAGCATCTGAAGAAAGTAGGTAACACAGTTTATGTACATCTTCCTTTCTAACAGCTCTAACTGAGTCATGGTGTCTGCTGTGGTCTTTGATAAAGGAAAGTGCAGAGGCTATTTCTGTAGCAGGATGCATGCTCAAATTATCTTCCTCTAAGGCAGCCGGTGAAGTCAGAGTAATGAGGAGACAGTAACTTCACCAGTATCCCAGGATATTATTGCAACACTTAACATTAAGGCACTCACTGTTCAGAAACCATCCATGCACCTGCAGCTGCTGAGCAATTTCTCCAAAAAAGTGTTTTCAGACAATTCCCCTGATGGTGATGTTTCCCTATAACGCTGAGAAGGCATTGAGATGAAGGCACCTACAGGGGGTTTCTTGATTTTGTGCTTCCCCCCATTAGCACCTGTGAAGCTGCAGGACAACTGAAGGTGTGGAGGGAGAACTTTAGATCAGAGTCCTTCTAAACAGATTCTAATTCTGGTTTAGTAAAATGTGATAAAGAATGTATTCAGCCTCTCAAAAACTATGGGTAAAAGTCTTGTACAAGAATATCATAAAATGAATAATAAATGAAGACAAATGTTAATTTTAGGAGACACTGAAAAGGAGAAATGGCTCTTTGGTAGGTTTTCCTGGGATGCTCCCAGGGAGAGCTGGAACTGCAGTCTCATGTATAGAAGCAGAGCTTTTTTGTTATTCATTTCTATCAGCTGGCCAGAAGAGGCTCCTGAGTCCGTTCCTGAGAGCAGGGACAAGCAGCATGGCTTGTCGACTCTGCTGGGAAGTGTTAATGCCTTCTTTATGCAAGGGCACGTGGAGAGAGCCAGGGAGGTCCTCTGTGAAATGCTGAGCAGCCAAGTTCAAGACCAAGTTGTGATTCTGCAATTTAAGGTGAAAGCTAGATAATATAGAAATGATAGGTTTGGCCTATCTGCAGTGTATAGAAGCTTTATTTGAAGTCAAAGGAGATGTGCTGCTCGCTCATCTAATGTCTTCTCTTACATTTTCCTAAGGTTTATCACTGCTTCCTTAGACACCTCCATTGACTGACATTGACTGACTAAAATAAGGTGAAGCTAGGTGAATACTAAAATTCAATATTTCTAAGACATTTGATGTATTTTTCTGCTCCCTCCTCCTGCCCCATGTTACCACTAGATACTAGCGACCACATTGGTTGGAATCCTTCTCCCCTAATTTTTAGCTATTTAGAAGCTAGGTCTCCAGACACACTGAGAAAGACGCTTGTGATGGCATCAGACAGGCAGTCTAGACAACTAGCTTGAACCAGGGTTGTAATTTCACTTAAGTTTCACTAGTAAATCACAGGCATCTAGCCTGAACTAATTTTCCGTAAAACCCTTAGAATGAGTGGAGGAGTTGGAGACCACCTAATGGTATTGCTGTTATTTGCCTCTAGTTTCCTTGAAATCGTGGACACATGACTGATCATGGGGCTCTGTTGTTTAAAAAAAATAAATCTTTTAGTTCAGATGTCCTTAATACACAGACTTCTGACTGAAACACACTCACAAAGTCATAGGGATTCACTAGAGCCATGAGGCTCCACTAGACTCCCCAAGATCTGCCGTGGCTCTTACCTGTTCTGGGACGTGGAAGTGCCCTGTGGCAGAATGAGCACGGTGGTTTAGCCCATATCAAAAGCCTCACATTGACAGCAAAGCCTTGGAAATGGACAGGGTAGATCTGTGACAATTTTAGTTAGACAAATATGTCACAGTTAGTGGTCCAGACTCCCTTTACGGCCACTGAAAGGAAACAAGTACTTCTGTAGTGAGGTTCATTAGAACTATTGTTGATACTTGCCTAAAGATGAATCATATTTTAGAAGTTCCTGGTTTTCTGCAATTGTAGCTCAGAAGTAGATAAGTGTACTGTAGCCTAGTCAGACTAACTTAGAAGTCCATTTTTCTCTACATCACTAGCTCAGAAATGCATACTTCTGTTGTACTTTGTTCAGAAGAAGCAGTCACTGCTGTAAATTGGTTAGGTATTACATATGTTGGAGGTGAGCTTTTGTATCTCTCCTAGGTACTATTTTAGCTATTTCTGCTGGAAGTCCCATTTTTCAAGGGATCTTAATAAAACAGTCAGTAGGGCTCTTCACTATAGACTATATGTTTCTGCAAGCATCTTGTATGAGCTGTGCTGTTACTCCTGCGATTGAGTGGAGTGGGTTTTACCAATAAATACTTAAGGTTTCTCACAGGTGGTGTAACATAGCCTGTACTCATTTCAGATATGCGTGTACAGCAATATAGACACCTCTTTAGTCCGGCATTTTGGGCAGTCAGTGCTGCCAGCAGCTTCATCCTTGCACTGAGTCCCACAGTCAGGGTGGAGCAATGCAGCCTGGAGCTCCCCAAGGTTAGGAGATTCAGCAAGCGTGGTGCGTAGAAGAAGATATGTAGTATTCAAGTATCTCAGAGATCTAAGAAACTTTCTTAACAGGAATGTAGTCAGAAATTAAAAAGCAGGGTTCTGGGTCTGGGCTGCATGGTGCTGGTTTCTGCAGCAGCTACTGTTACATCCCAGAACTTGCAAATGAATACGACCCTAACTTGTCACTCGTCTGGTAGGTTTCCCACAGACGTGATACCTTTTAGTGTGACAAAAGGGAAAAGAGCCCTTTCTAAAAGCTCCCTGAAATTTTCAGATCGGTCAGGTTTTCTTCACCCATTACAATGACACACACCTAAGACTTGCCAGAAGAGGCCAGAGAAACTGTGCTAGTATCCTCTTTAAGCATTTGCAATCGCTGTCATTAATTAACTTTTCAAAGACTATGTCATGTATACGTGGTTACTGTTTGCGCTGAGACAGTTTTAAAAATACATTAAAAACGCGGTGTTTGCTATCGTCCGGTCCTCTGGGTGTGTGATTGCTTTCCTGTGAAACAGTGCCCAGCTCCGGGTCAGTCACTGCCTACTTCTGGTCATCTCCTGCTTAGAGGCCAGTGAGATTTTCCTCCTTAGGTTCATAACAGCAAAAAGGCAAGGTCAGAAAGAACAATTACTCGCACAGGGCATTCACCATGTGATCCGAAAAAGTTGTCTTCCCCATCTGTCTCGCAGCCAGCGCTAACTCCAGGCTGCGAACTCTGCCGAGGTGCAGCAGCTGAGGGCTTGGCTCCCCACCAGCCGGGAGCAGCTGCCGCGCCGGCAGGATCGCCCTTAATGAAACCCTTTTCTGTAGGGGTAAGGAGGGCTTCCCGGCGGCAGCTTTCGTAGCAGCTGCAGAGAGACCCTTGAGCGGCCACCGCTGAAAGCCTGCGCACCGCCTGCCCGGGGAGCAGCCTCCTCATGGGGGGTGGCCGGTGTACATCAGGATTATTTTTTTTGCAGGGGGAAGCTTGACTGGTGGTGTTTTTGAGGTCAAGGAAACAAAAGTTCAGGCAGGGGAAGGAGTTGGTGTGGAGATACTCAGCAGTAGGGTTTATCTCGCCTGAAAGAGGTCTAGACACGATTGTGGCGAAGCGGCGTGAAGATCCAGGTGCTTTGCTGATGGTACAAACATCACCGTGCGTTTCCCACTCTGGAGATTTCCGCCTAAATTTAAACGCTGCGCAACTGCCTGATTACAGGAAAACAGTCATTCAATTTGAGTTGTCAGCAGGAGAAAACAACATGCAGAGACTTTGTGCTTAATGTTCTTAAGCTTTCAAATGACCCTTGGGTGCAAACCTGCAAAGACATTGCTGGGCGCGTAATGCCCCAAGAGGCACAGCGAGGGCCTACGGTTGCCAACCATGGATCACGGGTTTGTGCCACTGGCAAAGGGGATATTATTTGTAAATGGTACAAATGGGTAAATACTGCTCCACTGCTTTACAAGCCAGGTTTTTAATGGCTGTTATTTTCTAAGGTGGCTGTTTCCATGGCTTGTAACCATTTCATAAATGTTTCTGAAATCGTTCTGATGATGCTGGTGTGAGGTTGGTAGGTCTCTGCCGCCTGCATTTTGCAGGTGGGGATAAAGGAGGCAAAGAGCAATTACAGTCTCTTCTGAGCAAAGATAGAGTGGTTCATTACCTGCTTTTATTGCTTCTGTCGTTATGGGTCCCTAGGTTCAATTAGAGCCTCCCGGTGCTACTGCAGTAGATTAATGACAAAATGACTTGCCTAGGGTGGTTTTTTCTGGTGTGTGTGTGGGGGAAGCTGCAAGACACTGCTGAAACTTCGATTTCAGTTTCCAGTCTGGCAGCTGCTTCATGACACCTCAGTCAGGTGGGCCAGGGAGTCCTCCCTCCACATTGCCGGATGCCGCGTTAGCCTCCTCCCCTACAGAGAGAGTCAAGTCAGCCCCAGCCATGACCTAGCGCTGCCGCAGTCCCAGCTCAGCAAGCTCCTTCAGATGAAACAGTTGTTTTGTGCTGTCCCCCATGAAGAAATGAGAGGGAAGGAGGAGTGGGAAGAAGGAAAGCCTGAAGGGACTTCTGTTTTTCCCCCGTTCCCCATCATATTCACTGAAATTCTCCTGACGGCCAGCCTGTGCTAGCAGCTACCTCTTTTGCTGAAAGTATCCCAGCGGTAAATCTGTCAGCAAAGCTGGGATTCCTCCCTCCTAAATTTATATTTCTACAGAGTAAATATATACAGCTGAGCTGATCGCTCTCACCCTCTTATAGTCAGGGGAGAGAAGTAGATATTTTTAGGCTCAGGTTAATCTCCTCCTAAAGCAGATGACTAAAATAGGTCAGCGGATGGCTGTAGATAAGGAGATGTTTTACTTGTGCACAGGGAAGATGAGACCGTGAGCACCTTTGCGCCTGGGTCTCCGTGACTGGAAGGGGCCAGTTCCCAAAGAGGGGACAGGTGCCTGAGGGCTGAGCAACAGCCAGCCTCAGAGAGGCTCCTTGTACCCATCACTGAGGTCGGGCAGTTTGCACCGATGACCTCAGGAGGTTTTGTCCCCTTATCTTAAATATGGGGCTGCGCCGCGTCCCACAGCAAGAGTCTGTAATCCAGCTTCTGAGTTTTAGATGACTGCACCTCAAGTGTAGGGAATAAGTTCTAGCGATCGCAATCTCAGAGCAGTATTAAAGTGTTTGAATAATAATATTTCAGCCTGCTATCTCTACATACCTATTGATTACACATTCACACAGTGTTATTAATGTAGCAGTACTTCTGAGATTTGTAAATTTCTTCATTAAGGGACCGGTTTCAGAAACAAAGGTCTATATTTAATTCTGCAAGTAGTCCAAATCACTCTTGGCTGGTTTCAGGTCATACTGATTTATAAGTGAGGATGCTTTGAATGGTAGTTCAGCAGATAGGCTAGCTATGATGGGTGAGTTCCTGGTGCCACCCAAGTGGGTGGGAAGAACGTCTGTTGATGACGACAAGGTCACGGTTTCATTCTATGATGTTAGACGTGGCCAAAAATACTGCGTTAGTGAAGGCACCCTTCACAACAAGATCAAATGGACTATTTTCTAAAATTCACTCGGCATTTCTCAAAAGAAACTCCAGTGATACTCCTGGAGAGCTGGTTGTATTAGCTTTGCTGATATTAAGCGGCAGCTTGCAAAATGAGCGGACCATTGCAATCAAGATTGCTTAGAGAGTAAGGTACTATGCAAAGTGAGTAATGGTGTCAGTCACACTTTGGAGGATACTTTTGTTTGCCTTGCAAAAAGTAAATTAAATCTCTAACAACTTTCTCATGACCATGCTGTTTTTTCTAATGAAGCAGTTAATATAGCTGCCTAATATTGTGATTGCAAATTCAAAGTTCATTAAATGTTAGTACAGCATTCAAACTGGCCAACTGATTTGAAATTACCATATGCCTGGCCTACAAAGACCAACACAGGGTCAGGAAGGTCCCAGGATATTTTGAATTTTTAAATGTCATCCCAGCACATCCTACTGCTCTGTTGATAATAGTCCTCTTGCAGCAGATATTTATACCGTCTGTAACAGAAAAAAAGCAAGCATCAGGGCTGGAATACCAGATTTTGACCCGTTCCAAATGAAAAGCAATTGTGTAGCCACCATTAAATGTGGTGTAGAATCAATTCTCAGATTAGTTCTAGATCGAGACAGCTACCCGTAAATCTGAAAATAAAGCAAGAAGCTGTTACAAATACTGACTGCAATGAGAGGAAGAAATGGGAAGAAGCAAAAAAAAAAGGAAGGCATCACTTGCTCCCTAACGTCAGCTCTCAGGTGAGAGCAGGGACTTTGGGACCTGGTGCTGCCTGGTACCTCAGGGCACCTGGATGTGCAGCGGCCCCGCAGCAGACCCCGTTTAGTCACCCTTTTCAGTCAGCTCGTGGTGGGCATCCCACAACGACAGGGGGGCACAGTTTAGTTGTCTGCACCTGGGTGTTTGTTGCCTTTCGAGGTGCTCCAGGCTGCCCCATGGGAAAACTTTTTCTTCGCTGGTGTTTTTCTCCTTTTCCAAGTGGAGCCTGAGGACCTGCTATTCCAGGACACTCAGCTCAATTCCGTGTGCCGTGCCTGGTTTTTAATCCGGGTGCCTATACTGGCAGATTTCACAGCAAGGAGTCAGTCCCAGTCGCAGTCCCAGTGCTTAGGGAGTAGATGCCCCACTCTGGTCACTGCCCCGTGGCCACATGGGCGAGCAGGACGGGGCAGGGAAGAGCTGGCGCTGCCACCGGCGATACTGCCTGCGTGGTGGCAAATATGCACAGCTCCTTAAGGGGCATGGCTCAAATCGCCACGCCGTCTCCACAGTCGTCCTTGAGAGACATTCTGTGTTACTCTGCACAGCTCCTAGCTCAGGGCTCTTCTTAATGGTGCAAAAGCATCCTGTGGAGGTACTGTCTGACTGAATTATCAGGACAACTGTTCATTAGTATTTGCGTTACATTCATCATTGGTATGACTGTGATTTAGTGTACCAGGTTGCAAATAGTCAATTTATGGTATTAAAGCAGTCAGCAGCCTTGCCTATGCTAATCATGAATCACACCTCCAAAACTACAAAGTTGCTTTCAGGCCAAATTATAAGGTTGTTTGGTTTGGGTTTTTTTCCTTTGCTTTATGTTTTTGAGCCTAAGTTGGGTCACATTTAGAGTGACCTGGAACTTCTAAAATTAAGCAGGACCTTCCACCTGTCTCTTGCTTTGAAAAGTCAAAGAAAATGGATTTTACAAAACTATGTGTCTCAAAATGAATTTCACAGGCATCTTCAGTTCTGTATGTCTCACCACCTTGTGGGTACAGTCTGTGCTTCCATTTCATTTCCAAGCCATAGACACTTCTACCACATTCCTATTCCCACCTTTTCCTGAGGTGACTTATAAATTACATTCTGAAACAGAGTCATTTCGATCTAACTCAGGGCTTTTTTTTTTTTTTTTTTTTTTTTTTAGTAATGATCAGTATAGTATATTAGTGTTGCTTAGTAATGAAGTCTCTCACACCTGTCTGGCACATTTTTCAGAACATCCTATTTTATTCCCTGCGGAATGTGACAGCAAATTAAAATAAAACTGTGTATCAGGAAAACATATAAAATACTGCTATGTTACCAAATTATATTTTTTATTTTAAATTCAGGAAGGCCAGAAATGATCGTTTTACTAAGAGTGAACTTCCTACTGCCTGTTTCACAGCCAATGGTGTCCTATTGTCTTTTGTCATCAGTTTTCACACAAGAATTCTTCCAGGTCCTTGAATGTCCTCCGCTGTGCCATTTAGATGATACTATGCCATTCAAAAAAAAGTTTCATTCTGAGCGTTTAATTTCTTCTCACATCTGGAGCACTGTGTCCCATTCTGAGCTCCCCAGTACAAGAAAAATATGGACTTTGTGGAATGAGTCTGGTGCAGAGCCACAAAGATCATTTAAGGACTGGAGCACCTCTCCTATGAGGAGAGACCGAGAGAGCTGGGGCTGTTCAGCCTGGAGAAGAGAAGGCTCAGGGGGACGTAACCCATCTGTGTGAACACCTGATGGGAGGGAATGAAGAAGAGGGAGCCAGGCTCTGCTCAGTGGTGCCCACTGACAGAAAAAGGGGCAGTGAGCATAAGTTAAAAAACATTAAATTACATCTGAATACAAGAAAAATTGTTTTTATTGTGAGGGTGATCAAGCATTGGAACAAGTTGTCTAGACAGGTTGTGAAGTCTGCATCCATGGAGATATTCAAAACCTGACTGGCCATCATCCTGGAAAACCTGCTCTCAGTGTCCCTGCTTGAGCAGAGGATGGGACTGTCGGATCTCCAGAGGTGCCCTCCAACCTCAATCATTTGGTGATTCTGTGTGATACGAATTTGTAATCCCGTGTATTTATACACGTTACACGCCTTGTCCATGGCACATATTTAAAATCATGAATGCTGTTTATCCATATGATGTAAACTCATGCCAGTTTAAACAAACAGTCTTAAGTCTGATGTTTTCAGGTCCCTAAAGTAATTTCCATGACTCTCAAATTCTCCCAAGAACAGCAGAATTCATCACACTATGGCAAAGTCTTCATTTTAGGCTCTTAATCATTGAATATGTGACTACATCTCTCTTAATATTGAAATTGCTATTTTACTTTAATAACTTACTGATATAAAAACCTATTTCCCCCTAGACCCAGTCCATGCATATTTAGTAACATGGCTTGTTATTTTTATATTTAAAATTACATTTTTACCAGATCTCTTTTCCACTAGCTCTTCCTATAGAGTGATCTCATTTGTACATCGATTCATTCTTATCAAATCAATTTAATGGGAAATTCCAATTACAGAGCTCAAATCTGACCTCAGTTGTGTAGGCGCAACCATTGACAGATGCTTTATAAGGGGTTAAAAAGTATTTGTGCACAAACCACAAGAAACCCAGCCTGACTCTTAGAATTCAAGCTGGTACATGATGGCTTAGTAACAGCACTGTTTTACTGCCTGTAGAAGTCTTTGAGAGATTGTAAATCTGTATCTCTACTGAGTTGTCTAACAGCCTCTAAGTGAGTCAAATACATTGATGGATAGATAAGATAGAAAGATAGATACTTCTATGTGTATTCAGATTGTAATTAGAGCTTCTGAAAAAGCTGACAGTTCATACACACCTTTCACAATCAACAGGCTTTGATGGGGATTAGTAATACTCCCAGGATTAGGCAGTCTGATGATCCTGTGGCGTGTACTAAATATGATGATGATAAAGGCTAAGAATGTAACTGCACAATTGTCATGAATAAAAGAGAAAACAAGCTAAAAGTCATCTTTCTACAGTATCTCTCTAAGTTAATTCAGCCTCCGACTAGCATAATTCTGAAAGAAAAGCTCCAGCCATGGTTTGTGGATGAACGGGTTTGTTTAATTACGGAATGCAACTCCAGCATGCAGGGTGGGCATCCATACACACATTTCACAGGTGGCATGCTGTGAGGTCTGTCGAAGGGTTTGGGGGGTGTTTTGGAGAGGGATTCTTTTTTCCTAAATTATTTTACACCCTGTCATGCAGATATGAAAACTTATTGCTGGACATCAGTGGTGATTTTTTTTCATGGGTTATAGCTTCAAAAAATCAATCCTAGAAATACACCTCGGTCCCATGGACTTAAAGTTTGGACTTAGTCGTCCACATGTAGGTTTATTTGACTTAAGGAGCCAAGAATCAGTTCTGTGGGGTTTGCTGTTTTGAGGGTTTTTGTTTGTTTGTTTTGTTTTCCCCTGGAATTTATTCCAATATGGAAGAGAAAGAAAGGCAAAAAAGGAGAGTGTCTGTCAGTAGCCACAGATGCCACCACGGCCCTGTGGTGAGGGCAGTGGCAGGAGAAGGCTCCCTGCTTGTGGACTGCCTTTCAAATGTACAGGAGGATGCTGCACTGCTCACACTGATTCGTTTGCAAATGAAAACAGGGAAAACGGGGCATCCCTCAGTGCCAAGGCGAATGGCCGGGATCCTCCAGTTCTTACCAAGCACTGGCTCTGCTTTGTCAGACTTTGTTTTAATCTTTTTCCTCCCTTTGGCTGTGGTCCCTCCCCTGCCCTGTGGTCACTGGTGTGAGAAAGAACACGTCGTGATTTCCTTGCCAGACGTACAAGAGCAGGAAAAGGATGGGAGAAGATCAAAGGAAATCTTTACTGGTTTTGTGTTGTGTGGTGTGTGTTGGACGTTAGAATGTAGAAAAATCATCAATAAACAGATATGAGAAGAAATTACTTATTTCATCATTCTGGTAGGTGATAAGCCTGTAGCCATTTATCAAATGTCCACTAGAAATAAATGTCTGTTGTCATTTTCTCACTTTTAATAACATTATACCTTACTGTAATTTTAGCTTTTCATCTCAACTGCTACCTTTTTTTTTCTTTTTGAAAGAGTGAGCTTAGAAGAAAAAGAATAATTTAACGACGCTTCCCCCTTTCTTTGGCAAGCCAGCAAAATGGTTGTGAATAACACCAAATTAATTATTTGGATTCATAAAAACAGAAGCAGCCCACTTGCTTAAAGTAGAATAAACACCAAGCAGTCTCGCTTGGATTTTCAGTGGCTTTGAATTTGAGTTTGCTTCTACAGCAACACCAGCAGCATTCTCCCAGCTTACTAACCCAAGCCTCCACTACATTTTTCTATCACTCTTTGGGAGACTCCTTGTCCCTCCTGTGTGTACCAGGTAGAGGAGGGGACGGCCTTATTCCCCTTTTAGCAGTAAACCTTTCTTATAACGCTAGAAAGCGTGAGCTGAAGTTCTTCAGTCCTTCAGCAAGCACGGCTGGTAGGAAACATACTGGAATCTTTACTTAAGTGGAGGAAGGTTTTTACACAATTTGGTGTGACAGTGAATAATACCATCTCTCCATTAGCACCTGCTCTGTCCCGATAGCAAAATAACATTCTACTCCCACACGTTCAGCTTTTAGTATGACTGTGTCTAATTATACTGTATGGGTTATCAGCAGCAGAGCTGGAGCTTTTGGTGGGCAAGTTTGGGATAATTGGCGTTTGAGGTTTCTGGAAAGAGGTGGCAGAAGGTTTGAGGTAGGAAGACAACTATCTGCTACAAGCACACTCGTTTTGTCTGCCTGGAGGATTATCTAGATGACCAGAAAAGAGATGGCCAGTGGTGCAGCTGCCACACCAAAGTGCATGGGGTGGCCTTTTCCTGTCAAAGCTGTAAGTTTCTCTCAAGGGTGCGTATGGAATGAGGGGGTGGCTGTATCTTTTTGCCTTCACATTCATGTTTTGACATTTTCTCAGTTCTTCTCTTTCTCTCAAGAAGGTTTAGACACTGAGAGCCTGGCCCATAGAGAGGAAAGGAGGAACTAAGCCCAAAATCTTGTATTACAGCTTTTTAAAATACAGACGATGCTTTCTTATGTTTGCATGGAAGACAGATGAGAATCATATCATATATGTGATCCTGCACAATAGATTATCTCTAGACTGAGGTAAATTCATATATTCCTAATGTCACAGACTTCTCTGGAGGAGAGGAAATCACTGCAGGCTGTTTGGGGTGGGCTATGCAGGGACACATCTGTCAACCTACTGTGTCTTAAAGCCCTGGCTACTACCGTCCTGCTCCTGCACAAGAACCTCTTCTAGCTGGGCTATTCTCCCTTCTCCCATAGACACTCTGCTCCTGGCCAAGCAGTGGCACAGCAATCTGCCTTGCAGCCTCGCAATAGGTATTTTCCTGTGAGAGAGGATCTGCAGGCTGGAGTCCTCCTCCCAGGCAAGGACTGGCCTCAAGCTCTGCTCTTGCCTGCCTGAGTACTCTCTCTTCTCATCAGCTGGCCCAGGATGGGCAGCCTCCCTTCCTTGTCATGGTTTCGAAAGAAAGCAGCCTCATGAAGTATTGCTTGGGCATACCTGCAAGACCTGGGTGGAGTTTTGGCACCTTCTGGCTTCTGTCTGAATGATAGATTTATTTTTTTTACAGGAGGAGGTGCTGGCTGTGGGGTTTGCTGTTTTGAGGGTTTTTGCACAGCTGCATGTATTTACGTACCCGGTAACGGCTGCAATTCAAAGCAGAGGCACTGGTTTATTTTAGGACCCTCAAGGCTAGGCAGAACAGAGAACTAAAGCATCTGAATACTTGTTAAGCATTACAGGTCTATGTTCCTGTGTGGTCGTAATTTCAGTGGAATTTGGTTACAGTGCTCTCACCGGGAAGCATCTAGTCAGGCTGAATTATTGTGTGTTGTTGGCAGAAAACAGGACAAACCCAATTACCCTGTTGCCTGGGATCCTTGCAGTAGCAGGGAATTGCTGAGGTGGGATGCATCTGGATCATCCCAGCAAGAAGTCCAATGCTGCGGGGGTTTTTTTGGTTTTTTGTTTGTTTTTTTTTTAATAGGAAGTAACATAAGTAAAAATCAAATTCTCTGACAATCCCAAATCTGCCTACACAAATGCAACATTCACTGGGGATATCAGCACATGAACAGCATATACCAGATAAGCATTTAAAAACGAGGGCTTTCTGCAGTACTCTTTTAAATGGACCTATCTCCTCCTACTTGCCTTCTCCAGATCTGGCTTTGGAATTATTTACAACATGTTGTGAACCTGTAGTCATCTCTGAGATGAGAAAGTATCTCAGCTCTAAAGGGAAGGTGAAATTCCATCGCTCTTTGTGATGCAAATATTTTGAAATAGGGGAGACATTCCTCCTTAGCCTTTCAAATTGAGATGTAATTACAGTAATTTTACTGCACAGCTACAAATACAAGCACGGGGAAGGCATGTGGGCAGTTCTGCACGGCTGCATGGCTAACAAGGGATGGAGGATTTGTAGATCCTCGACTTCCAAACCCTGGATCAGCTCCAGCCCTGAATATAGCAGCAACGGTCAGATAAGTGACAAAAAAGATCTCATCCCATTATTATTTTTCTAGTGACAGTAGTCCATAATTTTTTTCTGAGAAGGTTATCCACTGTTTAATTCCTCTCCCCCTGCCCGGTTAGGAAATTGTATCCTGTTCTTCATCTGAATCTGCCTGAAACCATCTTTTAGGCCCTGAATTTTTATTTTCCTTTTGTCAGTAGTACAAAAACTTCACCCTGGTTTTAGATTTCTGTATGCAAGTATCTATACTCAGCGCTTGAGTCACGTCTCAGTTTCTTGTCAATGAGCTAAGTTGAGCTCCTTAAGCTTCAAATCATGACTTGTTTTCCAGTCCCTGGTGATACTTGTGACCCTCTTTTGAACTCTCTCCCCCCTCTCTGTCCTCATTATTTCCATATATTTTCTGAGGTGTAAACAACAATGTACAAATAGCCATAAACGGTCAGACCAAGAGTGTATCTAGCCTAGTGTCCTGCCTCTGGCAGCACTTCCCACAGATGCCACGGGAAGATTAACAACAGTGAAAACAAGGTGCTGCTTTCTTCCCTGCTTCCTGCTCCAGCATCCGAGTGATCTGCTGCTCATCGTGTTACAGCACACGGATGCTCTTAACCTGAACCGGGAGCACTTCCCATTTTCTGCTTGATGTTCCTGGTGGTATGAATCCAGGGACCGCCTTAGCATATTTCTTGCTACTGCAGTGCCTCAGAAGCTCATGTTGACCCCGCTGTCTGTGAAAATTTTTAAGTCCTCCCTGGAATTGTAGCTTTCCAAGACAGCTTACAGGCTCCAGCAAACAAAACTTGCAGTCACCTGGAGACAGTGCGCATGACCCTTCAAGCTAACCTCTTGCCCTTGGCTCTCAAGTCTCTATCTGGAAAGCCACCGTGTGTTGTCTCCTGCACAGATTGCATTGAACCAGGACGCGAGTTTTTCCAGAAGAAAACATTATAGACCCCCCAACTTAAAACTTACACAGTGCAGAACATGAGATATGACTTCATACCACTTCTAACTCTATCTGCATTTCACCTCCTCTTTGGAAAGTAAGCCTTGCCTGCTTTCCAGAGATTTTAGTACAATGGACCGGATCCGGCCTACTGTAACGTGCCTGCAGTGATGTTACCTGAAAGCTTTCAGTGATCAGGGTGCCCTAAAAAGTGTGAGATCTACTTACATGAAATAAAATATATTTAAATGTATAGTTGGCTCCCAGATTTTTTGAGACTTTATCTGCAGAGAAGGCTTAAAAAATGAACCCAGCGTTGACACCCTTTCTAAAAGAAAACTGAGATTCCCTCATAATGGCATAATTACTCCGGGTATCTGGGCATTAAAAATAACAGCAACGTTACAGAGGAAGGAATGCGTTGGCAATACTGCAGCTACCTTTATTTCCTAGGACTTCCAAATGAATGTGAGAGAAGTGTTGCCACATTTGCATCTCCAGGTGTGCAGGGGTTCCCACGCCACCACCCATTTGCTCTGGTGTGCACAACCTGCCCCGCTCCCCCCCTCCCCGCTCCCCATCATGCAGTGTCACCCTGAATCCTGCCTCTGGTCCTCAGCTCCCAGGCGCAGGCACTCACATCCCAGCTTCCTTTGCCTACAGCCGTCGCCTGCACGCAGGACCTACCCCCTCATCCACACGTACATATCCCAAAGTCAGCGTGCACACATCAGACCCCGTCGTTGCACACAGTGTCACTTAGTATTTTATCCTGGAAATGGGACAAGGCACAAAAGGACCCTGTTGTTCAGGCATTTGAGGTGTCTGAGTCCTTTTCAGAGGGGAAATCAGCAAAAGGTCTTTTGCAGCTTGCTGGGGTTTAGGAGCTGCCAGCTAGGTGAGTATGGGTCTGAGCTGCTCTTTCCCAAATCGAGTGGTTGTGATGGATTATATTTATACCTCCACTGTTCCAGCCTTTGACAAACCATCCCACACATCTGTTATATTAGAAGGCTTCAACCTAATATTTTTTGA
>VXBL01007883.1:0-18873 GCA_013400195.1 Aramus guarauna | reverse complement strand
AACCCCGAGGATTCCCATTTCCTCCCAGGCTGCAAGCGGAGGCGCCAGATGTGGCAGCATTAGGGAGGCAAAGAAGCTTTAATCCCAGGCCGGGCACCCACGTGAGCTGTGCTCCCCTGCTTCTTAAGGCTCCCACGCAAGGGCAGCCCTGGGCACGCATTGGCGGGGGGACTCCCGGGGAGGGGGGGGGCGAGGNCACCCTTTCTAAAAGAAAACTGAGATTCCCTCATAATGGCATAATTACTCCGGGTATCTGGGCATTAAAAATAACAGCAACGTTACAGAGGAAGGAATGCGTTGGCAATACTGCAGCTACCTTTATTTCCTAGGACTTCCAAATGAATGTGAGAGAAGTGTTGCCACATTTGCATCTCCAGGTGTGCAGGGGTTCCCACGCCACCACCCATTTGCTCTGGTGTGCACAACCTGCCCCGCTCCCCCCCTCCCCGCTCCCCTTCATGCAGTGTCACCCTGAATCCTGCCTCTGGTCCTCAGCTCCCAGGCGCAGGCACTCACATCCCAGCTTCCTTTGCCTACAGCCGTCGCCTGCACGCAGGACCTACCCCCTCATCCACACGTACATATCCCAAAGTCAGCGTGCACACATCAGACCCCGTCGTTGCACACAGTGTCACTTAGTATTTTATCCTGGAAATGGGACAAGGCACAAAAGGACCCTGTTGTTCAGGCATTTGAGGTGTCTGAGTCCTTTTCAGAGGGGAAATCAGCAAAAGGTCTTTTGCAGCTTGCTGGGGTTTAGGAGCTGCCAGCTAGGTGAGTATGGGTCTGAGCTGCTCTTTCCCAAATCGAGTGGTTGTGATGGATTATATTTATACCTCCACTGTTCCAGCCTTTGACAAACCATCCCACACATCTGTTATATTAGAAGGCTTCAACCTAATATTTTTTGAGCTGGGCATATGGGAACAGGATTATATCATCTTTATTTGTTTTTCTCCATTCACTCTCACTCCTCCATTCTTCCCTCTCCCCACCGTTTATCTTTTAAGGATCCACTAAAATATTGCACAGTGTTTTTTACTCATCACCATCTTTTTTTCCCCCTTGTTGACAGATGCTTACCCCAATTCTGAAGTGATCTATGTGTGGACTAATAGCACCACAACGTCTGTGGTGGTGGCCGAAGACGGTTCACGACTTAACCAGTACCACCTGATGGGACAGACTGTAGGAACTGAAAACATCAGTACCAGTACAGGTAGGGACAGTATTCCCACCCTATGATTGCTGATAGTTGGGGCAAGAGGGGAGATCCAAAGGTTGTGGTTATTTTGCAAGGAGGCTAGGGAAGCATCTGTGGGACATGGGGTGTTGGGGAGATCATGTGCAGGTTCCTGGGCACTTAGCAGAGGCACTGGAAGACTGAGAGCGTTATATGCTGGCTCTTAGGGACGCCGCAAGGCTGTTGCTGAAGATGCATCCAACCCCTGCTATTTAACGGGAGCGCTGGGGAAGCTGCACGCAGCTTCTTGGCGACCGCCTTTGCTGGGGCTGCCAGCGCTATTGCTGGCTTATTTCCCTGTGGGAGGAACCACCCCGAGAGGCAACCACCGCCCACGCGTTTGATCCGTTNACCAGGTTACACAATGCACTCGTCTGGAGAGCATTAGTGGCATCCAGCATGAGGGGTCCTCAGCCTGGAAGCAAAATAGCCTGCCGTGAAGGGAAGGGGGATTTCCACTGGGGTTTGGGGAGGGAAAGGGGGCAGCCTGCAGCACCACGGCTGGGAGCAATTCCCGTTGGCAGAGCACAGCAGAGTCTTCTGGTGATGCCCTGTGTGCCTGGTGAAAAATGACGGGCTCTGAGCCGAAGGCAGGATTGTAGAGGACAAGGTATAGATCAAGTTAGGAACCTGTTACTGTCCACAGGAAATTTAGGAGATGTGAAAACAGGTACACGTACACTCGCACAGAAAGTTAGTTGGACTGAAACATGAAGGCACGTAAAGCTTTCTGCTCAAACTATCCAAACACGGCAAATAAAGAGGGGGGCAGCTGAGCTTGCCGCTTACTTTCCAAACAGGAGACAAAGAGAGGGAAAGCTTGCCTTGGGTGGCACAGGGGGGCCTCAAAACACAAGCCCCGTCTCCGTCTTATAGAGCTTCACCCCCTCCCTTGCCCATTTCAGGAGACACAAAGCTGTTGCTAAAGCAAAGATATCGAAAGTCAAGAGAAGCACATAGACAGAGTCAGAGCAGCCACCGCTGCAGAAAAAGGACAAATACGCTATCTCCCATTAAAGAGCAAAGACCCTTTTTTCCTTACCAGTTTACCATCATAGCTGCGTTGTTTTCTGCAATGAACGGTAGCTCCCCTCTCGCCTTCATCGTTGCCAAGAAAAAGATCCAGAGGACGTACTGGGGCATCTCCTACAAGCTCGTCCTGCTTCTCAGAGCAAGAAAACCATCCAGCCCAGGCACTGAGTGCTCCAGCGTGTCAGCTCCGGGCCACTTCCAGTTTGCAGCTTTGCCTGCGTAAGCTCCTTGTACTCCTCAGCCCAAGAAAACAGGGGACTCTTCAGACAAATCCCAAAGTTTCTGTCCAGTAACAACCTCCCTCCTGTATCTTAAGATTTAGGCTAATAAACGCTTGTTTTCCAACGTCAAGATTTTATATTAATGTCCCGGGTTACATCTGGGCTGGCTGGATTCTGATTGCAGGGTGGATCACAAAGAGCAGGACACAGATTGTAACCGGGGATTAGCAAAATACAAAAATCCGATTTTGCACAGGGAAAGCATCAGTTGGTGATGGATTTTCTGGACTTCATCAAGCTTGTAGGAGGCCAGTAATCAGGGTTACTTATGAACGACCGTCTAAGGCACTTCTTCCTTCTATTGAATTGTTGAATGTGAAAAAGAAAAACCAAATAGCTATTGCATAAATCCAAGTGCTTGGATCTTCTGGGTTTTTTTTTGACACACAAGTCAAACTACACAGCCCTTCCAGTTGCCTAAGCAAAATGTTTGTGTATGTCATAGGACATTTATGCTCTCCTTTCTAGCAGACTTTTTTTTGTTTGTTTTGAAATGGATATGCTGGTCCTGCGCCAGTCCCTTGGGATTCTACTGATTTTGTAGGCAAGCCACTAAGTTTAGATGCCTCCTCAGAAAAGATATCCTGGCACTCCTAATTCATCAACCAATCTTGAAATTGGGAATGTTTTATCCATACCACAGAAAACAGCTCTGGTATGTGCCACCCGTTTGGGGTTCTTTTTTGTGCTAACATCCTCAAATGCCGTTAGTCCAAAAGAGAAGATATTTTACTCCTCACACTGCTTCCAACAGGCCCAACATCTGTTATGTCCTGGTTGTGCAAGTGCTGAGAACAATCAGATATGGGATTTCGGTCCAAGTGGATCTCGCTGCTTTCTGCAAAGTGTTGCCCAGTTCTGTTCCCCATACCCAGAATCTCTCATCGCTAACTTAGGATCTGCAGTGCCACAAAACAAAAACCCACTCTTTTATCTTCTGCCAGCTGGAGCCTGAGCTCCGAAATATCCAAAGCCTAAATAATAAAAGAAGCATTTGATCCTTCATTTTGCATCAAGTTATTCTGATTTTTTCCTTGAGATGACTGTTTCCCCTGCATCATTATAAAAAGAACACGAGCATCTCTCATGGGCCAAAATATTCTGGGTGTCAGCATGGTCAGGGACTGTGGTGTCACAGACTTAATGCCAAGATCTTGCCAGAATAGTTGTTGATACACCTGAGTCCAAGTATATTCAGTAAACAACCAAGCCTGGGGACTGGTGCAGTCTCATTAAAATCCTCCTACTGAATCCCAGCATAATGGTGATGGAAGAATGCATGTAAGATCCTGGAAAATCTGTAAGCATGATCTCCAGACGTCCATCATCTAGATACCAAAAAAATACTGTGGCAGCTTTCAAAGCATAAAAAAACCCGTTAAGATGAGCAGCAGTATAGTAGAATAGCTCTGTGAAGAAATGCAGCCAATCCCTCTCTAGGGATTTTTATTAGTGCTAAATTTGTTATTAAAATTGTTTTGTGCAGTGATGAGCGGACCCCATCAGGAACAAGATTCTCTTTTAAGTGCTACATAAACCTATAACAAGAATTAGCTCTTGCTCAAGAAAGCTTATGGTCTAAGGATAAACAGTGGCCTTACAGAAGTAAAAGGGAGCTTTGCCACTTCAATAGACCCAGGATTTTGTTCTATTTAAACCAAAGGCCAACTCGGGCAGCTTTTAGCTTTACTTTAAACAATGGTCCCAGGGCATTAAAATCCAAGCTGTGGGGTTTTCTTAAGCCCTAAGTCTTCTGGAGGAAGCATCCCTAGAGTAGGCATTTTTGAAAAGGACAGCTTGGGAAACTGGAGAAGATACTGGCTGGAAGAAGAGCAAGTACAAAATCAAGGTGATATCGTTATTTCAGTGGAGACAAGAGCTTTGATAGGTTAAAGAAAATGATAAGGTAAAAATCAGCTGTGGAGGGCCATCAAAATGTAGGCATTCATTTTCCTGTTGCTCTGCTGAGGCTGTGTAGATTTTTTATTTTTTTTTATCCCAGCTCTGAAAGCATACTGTCCAAATCAATAATGCACATCGTCACTCCTTAGCGAGCAGGGAAACTGTGACTCAAACACATCCCGGTGCAGCAGCAACTCAGAAACAGATTACAGGCACATAGACCCTGCTGCTCGTAGCATATTTTATCGGTAATCCACAAACTGAATGCTCCTAAATAAAGAGCAAGTGGGGTTCCTCCTGAGACCACAGCATGTTCAGCATGCCTGCTTCAAAATTACACTAAATGGGAGGGAATTAGATGTCACTTCACCAGGATTTTCTCCCCAGTTTCATAGCATTCCCTGTCCATCTCCGCATCCCTCTTCAGGGAACCGTTTCACCAGAAAATCAGACTCTAGAAGAAAGTCATAAAGATTGAGGCAGGCTGTTAGGTAAGATATTTCTGTGCTATTCCAGTCTTTCTGTCTAAAATTCTCAGCATGAACAAGGTCTGTAAACTTCATCCAGAATAACAGAGTTCCTCTGGCATAACATACCAGTGCAGCTATACCTGCAAAAGCCCTTTCGCTGTAAACCTGTTCTCCGCTAATTAGCCATATTGTCACTTAGAAATAATCTGCCAAATCTAACTGCTTAGCAATGCTGGCTGCAGCTCAGCTCGGGCTATTCACTCAAGGCAGAATCAGTCTGTTATATATTTTCCTTTTGTGGCTGGTCTATAGAGACTAAGTCAAGTCTTGCAACAGAGATTATAGCTATATTTGGTTTATTCTTGGAGGACAATATATCTTTCAGAATAGGGATTACTCTGATTCATCAGTACCCAGCTGAATGATGCATGCTTTTAAATTAATTTAATATCAATGTGAGCGGAGATCTGTTAGGACTTGAAGAGCTTGGTTGTTTTTCATTCTTACATTTTGTTTTTACTCTTATTTTTCCTAGGCAAATAGTAGCCTGTTTTTAGCTAGCAAGATTTTGGCTTTGGGGGCAGTTACCATCCATGAATAGCCTTCAGTAACAACTATATGGTTTTACAGGAACAGTCTGAAAGAACCAGTTAAGTTTTGATTTTTTTCTGAAACATTAGGGAAGGTGACAGCTGGTCTGTTGATTTTGGAGTGCATTTTTTTAGGCTTTTATTGAAATTCAGAGGACCTGACAAAAGCCAGATTAAGGCAATGCTGTGAATTTGGCATGTAAAAAAGACATGGAATTTAGCACTGCTGTGGCAGCTTTCAGTGAATTCTCCATGCAGGCAGTACAATATTCATTGCACAAGTGAACAAGACATGGCAAAATGTCTATCCAGCAACAGATTATCTTTCCAAGGGCTAAAGTGTACCAAACCGTGGGAAAACTAGAGGGATTTTTTTTTTCTTTTTCTTTTTTTTTTTTTTCTGGAGGAGCATTTTGATGGGTTCGGGTACTGAGATCAACAAAGCCTCGCAGGATCCACGTGCAAAGCTGGAATTTTTGCAGCACCGGCACTGGGACAGGCAGTCCCTGAAGTGCGGTGCAGGAGGAGTGTCTGGACTTGTTCTCATTCTTGAAAACCGATGGCTTGGCAGTAGCAATTGCCCTAATGAGGTTAAGTCCTGCTGCTAAATCAGGTTTCTAAGAGTAGCTGGCCTTAATCGTTACTCTGGTAAGACAGTTTGTAGGACTGAGTCAGAGACAGGCAGGACTGAGGCAGTGCCAGCAACCCGGGGTTTTTAAGCTTGTGAACATCAAGTCATCCCAGGTGCATAAAAGGACTGCGACTTTTCAGTGTGGTACACGTCGTTGGCTTCTGCTCGTGGGGACTAATGTGAAGACTAGCAGGATCTAGCAGCACCTCTGTCTCAAGTCCTGTATTTCCACAGTGCAGAAATCCAGACATTTTTCATGCAATTAAGAATGGCTGAATGGTATCCTCAAATGGGGGAGGTGGAGCTGGCCTGCTTTAGTCCCTAAATCAATAAACCTCCCTTATTTTACCCACATGCACATTTTTCTCCTTCTAGGCGAATATACTATTATGACAGCCCATTTTCATCTGAAAAGAAAAATTGGCTATTTTGTCATCCAGACGTACCTTCCTTGCATTATGACTGTGATCTTATCTCAAGTGTCGTTTTGGCTAAACAGAGAATCTGTCCCTGCTAGGACTGTCTTTGGTGAGTATCTCCCAGCACGCGGGAAAGATCGGTCTGGCTTGTGGAAGTGATTTGCTGTAACAAAACCACAGTGCACTAATGCTTATTTCTGCATGAGATGTTCCAGACGTTCCCTTGTTCTCTTCCAGTTTAAACTGGAACACTATCTATCTGGGCTTTTTGTTAAAGTTATGACAGAAATTGCTCAAGAATCAATTATATGATGGTTAAGGACAGAAGACAAAAGAATCAGATTAGTGTGATTTGTGGGTTTTTTTTCCACTCGGGTAAAATACTGGATGATTTAAAACAAAAAATAGACATATTATCATATTTAGTGTGTACTCTAGCTAAGCATTTGAAACAGCTTTCACTTCAAGACATTTTGTTTATCTCTGTTTTAAGATGTTTATCTGGGAAAACCATGTAGAGGTTAATTAGTGACAATTATCTCTATTACCATCAAACAAATTAATATGATTTTGCATTTAGAAAACATATATTTACTACAGAAGTTGTCATGGAAAAATCCTTTGGGATCTCTTAAATTACTTGATTTATCACTAGAAGATTGCAGAAAATAAACACAGTATTAAATGAAGGTTGATGAAATACAAAATTTTTGCGAGATGAAAAATGAGGGGAGCGGGAGCGGTTTATCATGTAAAATTTCATTCAGCTATTTTTAAAAGAATCATTCTTCTGTACAAACGTACTGAAATCAGTTGGTAGCTTTGACCAAAAATCAGTTCAGCAAGCTGTATGGGGAGAATACAGGTACCAGCATCGCTTTGCTGACTGTACCCCATTCTAGGTGTACAAAGCTGTAAGTTGAATTTTGTCCTATTGGGGGCATCCTTCCACAGACGAAAGTAGTGGCAGCTCTGTCATTTACTGACCTACATGAAAGGAGGAGCTACAGTGAAGGAAATCAGTAACAGCCAACAATTTCATACATAAAATCGCCATGTGAGAAAATAAAATCCATAATCTCACTTTATTATGCAAGTTAGTGCTAAATGGATTGCTCACTGATTTTGTAATGTATCGCTTAATGAGGGGCACTATATATATACCATGCATCAGTGTGCAGGGATAAAATACCAGTAAGGTTTTGGTTTATGTAATAGCTGTTACCCTTAAAAATACTTATTTAGATATGCCATAACTAGAGATAACCAGAACACCACAGAAGTAAATGCTTGCAGGCAGAGGCTTGTATTTTTTCTCGGTGAGCAAAGTATCTTACTCTTTTGGAACGTAATATGCAAACGCTGATGACTTCATGTGGCGTTCTTAGTTATCATGCTAAATTGGGGTCTGCTCATAACTCAACATGGATCTTGTAAGGGTTACCAAACTGATCTCTGCCTTTTTTTTTTTTTTTTTCCTCCTTTACAGGAGTAACAACTGTCCTCACCATGACCACCTTAAGTATCAGTGCCCGTAACTCTTTGCCAAAAGTGGCCTACGCTACTGCAATGGACTGGTTTATAGCTGTCTGCTATGCCTTTGTATTTTCTGCATTGATTGAATTTGCTACAGTCAACTATTTCACCAAGAGGAGTTGGGCATGGGATGGCAAAAAAGCCCTGGAAGCTGCTAAAATCAAGGTGCTTACCTTACATTTTTTAAAACACCTAGAACAAAAAGCAGTTACTCAGCAGAGCTCAAATAACTGAATGGACAATTTTCAGCTTCTTTGTGAAAAAGGTTACCTCGTGACATACTTTCACCTTACTACAGAGGAATGTTTGCAAGGAAATATGCTGCCTTCTTTTCACAGAGATAGACTATCAGTCTCCACCATCTGTATGGAGTGGACTGTTTTTGGAAGGATATAGGGCTTTGAGTACACGTGGCATGGGATTTCAGCTGCCAAAATTCTGATAATAGCAGACATATACGATGAAATATATCTCTGCAGAGCACTCCCCGTATGCTCTCTCAAATAAATGACAAAGCTGACATAGAGCTCCATGAGTCAGGGTCCCATCACAGTATCCCCAATAAAAAAGAGACAGAAGAGCGGTTCTGTGAAAACACAAACTTTTGAGTTTCGAGCTGAAATGAAAACTTTGGAATAAAACTGACTCTTAGCAAATGATCTCCTAGAGAGAGCTCGTACCCGCAGGCATCCCAAAAGAGCAATACAAAGAGGGCAACCTAGCAGGGGCAACGAGCCCTTCACCACGCTCCTTGCTGCAGGCAGGAGGGTGAGGTTAACATTTTGGCAGCAACCTCTGCAGGCACAGGACCACGTCACCCTGACAAAAGCGGCTGCTAATGCACATGCCAGGTGGGATCCGGGTCCGGCCAGCCGCTCTTAGCTTCCTCTGGCATCAGGGAAAGTTTAACCCGAGTAAGGGCTATAAAATCAAAGCAGAAACAGCTGTTTGGGAGTCAAAGTTGGAAGAGCCAGCAAGCATTTGTTAGCATGATTGATTACGGTACTTAGATTTTTGGGTTAATATCTTGAGAACATGTTTCTACTTTCTGTTCCTGTGGTCTAACGTTCCGTTCTTTACCCTGCAGAAAAAAGAGCGTGAATTGCTGGGAAATAAATCAACTAATACTTACAGCACTGGGAAGATGACCCCTGCACCAAACATGCCAAAGGACTCAGCCCCATCTGTCATCTCAAACACCGCATCTGCTCCAGTGAAGTCTGCAGAAGAAAAACCCGCTGAAAGCAAAAAGACTTACAACAGCATCAGTAAGATTGACAAAATGTCCCGGATAATTTTTCCAGTGCTGTTTGGAACTTTTAACTTAGTTTACTGGGCCACATATTTGAATAGGGAGCCTGTTATTAAAGGTGCCAATTCTCCAAAATAAACTGAAGGACTCTAAAGCCACACGTGAGCCATACTTACAAAGCAGATGCTACCAAGGAAAATTTGAGATCCAGACGACTTTCTACATTTGGGCAATATTCTTCAGGAAGTTTTTTGCATGTTTAATAATATGTACAAATGATATTGCCTTGATTGTTTCTACATGTAACCTCAGATGTTTCGGAGACGATTATATTACTTACAGCAACAGATCTTTATAAAAGATCAGAAGACATTGAACATGGCTTCTTTGCTGCTGAGTATCTTGCATTGATAGTTTACAAATAAAATAAGTTATATTTTTTAACTGTTCAAGTGTACTACATATCGTGGTTTTTATACTTCAGATGTACAGTCATACAAATGTAGGCTTAACCTATATTTTACAGAAGAGCTCCACTATTGTCATCTGATAGGTTACTGAGTAACGCCAGTTGTGGATGTGCCAAATTACTAAGTGTAGGGCTATGTTTGAGCACCTTTACTGGTTGTAGGTAGTGCATTACTCCACAGATAAAACCGCTCAGCCCAATTTTCATTAAAAGTTAATAGAATGCAGTAAATCCTAATGGGCCTATGCTGATTTTCACTGTTTGAGCCTCTAGCTTGCTGTGAAATAACATAGGGAGCAGAATGCTATTTGTGTAAATAAAGGTGATGGAATTTTGCCCTTAAAAGAAATTATGAAGTTTGTTTGGATTTTGCATTCCAAAGAATTTTATCGAATGATTGTCAGTATTTATTCCAAAAAATTAGAGATATATTGCATGAAATTCACATAGATTAGGAACATACTTGTGCAAATAAAACTTTTAACAACAGCAGTAGACATTTTTATTAGGGTGAAGTAAATGATGTTTGGACATTTTCCCAAGAAGAAGATTGCGTTATATTAGCAGAGATTAACAGTAAAGAATGACAGTAATTCTGAAATAATTATTACTTGCTTCCCACAGTGAAAACCAATCAGCCAACACTAAGAAGTGTGATCAGAAAAAAAGATGTGCTTCATGACAGCAAGGTGTTTCAGTGACAATATTGACAGAAAGGTCTTTGTACTGTCCATCTGAAACTTTTCTATAAAACGCCTTGCTGCTGCCAATGTGTTTTGCTTTCACAATGAATGAGAAAATGCAATCTGAGTTTTCAGCTCTTTCCTCCTTGGCATCCTTTCTTTGTTCCAGAAGCTTTTGTAATTTAATCTTAATGTTTAAATAAAAAATGCATTCAACATTTGATTGCAAAATGTCATTCTTATAGGGGTTGTCCTTTTAGAGAGACCAAAAAATCACCACAAGAGCTGGAAGAATTGATTGGAAAGCACATATGCATGCACTCCATCACATGTGTGTGCATGACGCATCCTCCCTGTTGCCCAGAAAGGTACATATTGAGTGAAGACCGTGAATTGGGATGTTTCAGAGTTAAGTGCTATCTTGCTATGGAGCATCAGCCCTGTGTTCTCTTTGGGACAGAGAGGAGACTCCATGCTTCACTTTGAGGTGAGGGTCTGGTCTGGGACTGGGGAGCTGTCTGGGCTTCTTGTGTGTCTTCTCTTCATCCCCTTCATTCATAAACATTGCCCAGAAAAAATCTCACAGACCTATTCATTTTTGCAGCTTTTCTTCTGATGTTGTGGAGTTAGCAATTTGCAAATTCTCAGTGGCCACACAGAAGCCACAGGACTGAGCGGGTGACTGGAAGCTGGTGAAGAGGAGCAAGGGAGGGTCATGCCCATCTCTTAGTTACAGTGCTGTCCTGAGCCAAGGTGAAGATTTGGATCCCTGTTTTCATATAGGCTTTGAGCAGCCACATGCCTCCTTGTTTGTCCTTTCTTTCTTTTTGAAAATGGGATAATGGTACCTGAATGCAATGAATCCAGCCCTTTGGGGATCAAAAACAGTGAAAAATTGCAGACCCTATTGGGACGCAAAACTTTATAAAATCCCGTGGCTATTTCTTTACTTGCATGCAGGTTATTCCCACCAAAGGGAATAACTTGCCAACAAGACCTTGTGTTTTCTCGGTGAAGAGCACGTAGCTTCGCCAAGTCCAACAGGGACGCGGTGCGGTGAAATGCACACACATTGTACTGGGTGCCCCCAGTGATTCACTCACTGACCACCACTGAAACAGCTAAAAACACCTGGTGACTGGCAGAGGGGAGCAGATCTTTCTGCATATGCAAGACAGACCCTCCCAGTTCAGCCTCTTCCTATGGCCATAGAGATATGCAATGAATACAGTGGTAGGTTCCTGGAGGCTAAATATCCGGACAAGGAGAGGTGAGCCCAACATGCTGTCAGGCCTAGCAGACGTAACAATTCCTTTTACTCAGGATGTGCACACCTGGGGAACATTTCTTGTAACCATTTGATATGGGCGTGCATTCTTCCCACGGCAAGGTGACCAGGGAATGGGCGGCACTGTAGGGCCTTTCCTGTCAGTCCCTGAGGGACACCAGCTGCAGGCCACAGATGAGTGTTTGCCCTCAAGTCTTTTCCTGTGGTTGATGATGACAGGGCTTGCCGTTGACACTCATGGCAGATGGATGTGTTCTGGGTAACGCATCTGGACAAGGCTTCTTGCTGGGAATGATTTCACTAACAGCTTGCTATTTCTAGTGTCACCAGAATAACAGATGAGATGTAACTCTTGCAAGCATAATGCACCAAACTAATCTTGCTCAACCAGGTGTTTGAGGATGATGGGTGGACTGGCAAGGACCCATCAGGATATAGTCCACATGATGACTTGCCCTTTTTTTGACCCCATGATATCATGCTGCCATGTTTTTGGTAGATATGTATCAGTACTCATAAGCTCAAATCTCTTCTCAACCATTCTCATGGCCTACATGTGGCACAAGCTTAAACTTTTTTTATCACGCATTTTTCTTTATCATAGTATTTGCAATTGGAAAAGACACACTGGATTCTGTTTCGTAAGAATATTACTTAACACTTCTTCCCCTCAGATACTGAACATTCTAGTTTTTTTCCACAGGAAGATTAGGCAGTTGTAGGATTTTAAAATAAAACCAGTCATTGAACAATGATGTTCCAAAGATTAAGGAACTAATGGGACAGTCACTGAATGAAGCCAGGTTCTGTGGGTTCAAGTTCAATCTGGAGGTTGGGACTTTGGCACAGCTCTCTAAATAGATTGAAACTGTATCAGGATCCTGAGACACTGATTTCTAGAGCAGTACGTGGGAGTGATATCATATATACCTGTCCCGTTCCTCTCCCCAGAAACCATCTGCTCCTGGTCACTTCCAGAGAAAGGATACCGTGCTGTCCAGAGTTTTGTCCTGACCCCATACAGCCACTCAGCAAATGTTCTTCTGCAGGAGAAGGCTGAAGCACAGGAATGACTAGTCAGACCCTGGGCTACAGAGTAGTTGTGAAAGTAGCACCAGAGAGCTTCTGGGACAATACGGAGGCTGTATTTACTACACTGCTGAATACTATGAGCAATCTGTGAACCTCCAGAGGACACCACGCATGCTAAAATGTTGTCTGAATACAGATGAATCCCAAAACAAGAAAGAAAGAATCACAAGAAGTTGCTTTGCACTTTCCTCAAACTTCCACAAAAAGTCTCCGGTGTGAGGCTCTTATCCTGCATGGCTCAGCATCATTTTGTGGTCTCCATTGCAGGACTCAGTGCCAGGACCTCTAAATCTGACCAATTTTACTTACATGGAGAGTCTCATCTTCACTGAATACAGAACTACCTGCAAACAGTAGAGTCGTATGGTCACAGGATCAGGCCCTTTGCTTCTTTTTTTTTTTTTTTTAAACAGTTTATTGGAGTTTACCTGATGTGTAGAAGACCTGATAATTACCTGCCAGCACAGGCATTTTTACATAAATCACTTCCCTTTATATTGACTGTCGCTTTCTGTCTTTGAAGGTAAAGGCAGAAAATAATGATTAGAGCTCATTCTGTCATCATGGATTTGCTAAACCAGGTTGAAGTTTCCTGAAGAAACTGACTATTTTATGTTTCTTGGAGAATCCTATGCACTTCTAATCCTTGCTGAGATAGAAGAAGAAGAAGAAGAAGAAGAAGAAGAAGAAGAAGAAGAAGAAGAAGAAGAAGAAGAAGAAGAAGAAGAAGAAGAAGAAGAAGAAGAAGAAGAAGAAGCAGCAGCAGCAGCAGCAGCAGCCGCCACCTCGCAGCGTGTGCTCTTGCCTGAGCAGTAGGTGTTGTCCCATAGTTCGTTAGATGCTTCCATAAACTCATCGATTCTTCCAGGCTGGAATACTTAAATGCCACTGCCTCACACTACATAACACCTCACAATTTAAATCTCTCCGCAGTCACTGGAACTGTTTGTGTGGGAGACCATTACTCATCGATGGCATCTGAACTGTGGGAGATGGGAGCATTTCCCAGATTCTGGCTCAAAGTAAACACCTTGGCTTTGTCCTGCTCCAGGGTGGGATGGTATCTGGATGTGCTTCAACCTCCTCTGTTTTCCCCTGGAAGGAGCCTGGGCCTTCAGGAGTGGAGTGAGCTGTGTCTCTGTCCCCAGTATGGGTGAGCTGGGACGCTGCGGGGCACATCTACTTCACAGCTTAGTCATGGCCAAAGAGAGTAATAAATTGCTTGTCATTGTTTTTTTCCTGTATGCTTTCAAGAAAAAAAGAGTTGAAAAGTGAATTACAACAGTTCAGCACTGGAGAGTAAGCGTGCACAGTTCTACTGCCAAATTTCCTCACTTGCGCCCATTAAGAATGAAAGAACAAGTCAAAAACAATGAAAAAGGTTTTTATTTCTGATGTTTGAGCCGTGCCAGCTTACTCCAAGGATGAATTCAGGGAACAGGTTATTTTCTAAAGCTTAGCCCTCTTCTGTTATCTTGAATTGCATTGTGCTTTTTTCTAAACGGAATATGCCCTCTGCGGAATAACTAAACATATTTGTACAAAACTGAGAAAGAAATGATTTTATGAAATAATCTTGTCTTTCAAAAATTCTTGCAGAACATATAAATTAAACTTTCAAGAACAGTGAATGAAACTGCTTTGCTATTCAGTCTATGCAGACAAGATGAATGTAGCACTTGCACAGATATTTGTTTTTTAAATCTGGATATAATGTTCTTTGTAATAAGTATATATTTCCCTTAACATCCTTACTCCTCAGATTGGAATTGACATTGAAATGTTCAGAGGAACCTAAATTATTCTAAAGGAGTATTTGATCAAATTGCTTTAATTCTTTCAGGCTTTTTATATGTTGTTATGTCACTACAAACAGATACGGCCATCACATGGTGACATCCTCACCTTACCAATTTTGCACCTTACGCTATTTTGTTATGGGCATTTGTTCAATTTTGAGAAAGACAGAAAGAATGGAAGTTAGATTTTATGAAGCCCGAAGGACTTCTGAAGGATCTTCCCAGGATTACCATTAATTTAAACTCAAGTGTAAGTGTCCTATTCTGTACTGCACTATTTGCCTTTTCATTGCCATCCTCAAAAGCAATTATCACTTCTCACAGTCATCATGTCTTAAAAGTTGCTGTTTAAATTGGCCTTGGCTAAAAACAAAGTGAAAAGGAAATAAAGGATGTTGATTGAAGATACCAACTCATTTCAGTTAGATGAATTTGGAGAGATTTTTGAGAAATACTGATATATAGCAATGCACTGGACCGACAATGATAGGTTGGATTCGTAGGTGGGAAAAATTGATAGGACAAAAAACTATTGCATAACTTGCCACATATATAATAACAAATGCTGGAACCAGCCACTCACAGCAGTCTTGGCCTCGGTGGACCCGAGGTCAGTTCCTCATTCACTGCAGGCTGGTGTTACCGATGACCTCAGAACAACTGCCCAGGTCATCCGACCCCCCAGCCTGCCTGCTCTCGCTGCCTGTGCTTCTGCCAGCAAGCCTGTGCAACGCTGCTGGAGAGCTGCAGCACAGCAGCGTTAGGAGGGATTCTCCATATCCTGCCCATGTGTCAAAGAGAGGGGTGAGCCCATGCTGAAGGACAGGGCTGAGGGCACGCAGAAAATGTCTGCACCTCTGAGGTTCAACTTCCTACATCAAAGAGATTTAATTGTTTGTACAAAGCAGAGGGCTTTGTGGAAGCGACAGAGACCCTGAGCCAGAATAAACTGGCTCTAGTCTCTAGTAAATCTCTAATAAACCTCCAGCTGGAGGACTCCAGGAGCTGTAGGAGACAGGTTTCAGCCCTTTCCCTGTTTGGCTCAGAGCAGTGCCAGCTCCCTCCTGCGCTGCTGGTGGTGTAGCTGGCAGCCTCAGCCACTGGGTTGCCAGGAAAACCACCAGTGAGGGCTTTCCTTCAGCATTTAATCACGGAAAAGTTCAGGTACCCAGTTTCAGGAATCTCCTCAGTGCTAGAAAGGGTGCAAGCAGTTCTAGCAAGTGAGACCCCTGATCTGTGAGCTCCATTCCCTCCCTCTGCATTTCCCCCCTTATTTATCGTAACTCACTCCCTGCACAGCTGCTGTCAGAGGCTTCCCCCGCTGCACAAGAAATACCACAAAGGTGTCCCTTTGGTATCCCCCTCAGTCTGAAAAGATAGTGAAAATGCGGTGGAAGGTAAGTCAAAATCTGGATCCACTTAGCTGTGCTAGAGACTACAAACATTTTAGTATTATTAAAGGGTGTGATAAAACGTTCTTTTGTTAAAGAATGTGCCAGATAATCACGATCCGTACCTGAATACACAAATTGAAAAGGCTCGGCAAAGGCAGAGAGCATGCCTAGGAGAAAAGCATGGAAGTATGAGGAAAAGAGGAAAAGTAGAAATGACGGAAATATACCTCATCCCATGAGGTATAACGGAGAGTAGTGCTAAAGTATTCCTTCGGCATTAACACATAGGACACCGAGGACGACCGAAAGATCTTAAACATCACCTTTTCTTTCTCCTTGCAGCCTGAGGAGAAGGAGGTAATAATTAATGAACCATAAAGCTCCACTCGAGCCTTGGGGCTTGCTGTCACGCTGCAAGGGAAGGGAGAAACATTCAGTCTAACACTGCGAGGGCTTTCTCGGAGGGCTGGGTGACTCGACAACCACAGAGAGCACCGGCAACGCCACACGGTCACGGAACAGGGGGAACTGGGCGTTCTGCCGCTGGCTGGAGGCGAGGGGGCACAGAGCCCCGTCTCCCCCCCGNCGGGGGGGGTGTGTGTGTGTCCCCGCGGCGCTGGGCTGCCGAGGGCCCGGCTCCCCGGCCGGGGAGGCGGCGCTGGACCGGAGATGGCCATCGCTCTTTGCAAATCGCCGCCGCTGTGTTTCTCCTCCGGGTGTTATTGCCACGGTAGCATCTGGTCTACTTACACCGCCCACCCGGGCGGTGGTCGAGGGGAAGGCGCTCCTGCCGCGGCCCGGCCGCCCCCGCCCCAAACCGCTGCTGGCAGAACACCCCCGGCCAGGGCAGCCGCAGCCCGCTCCGCCCGGGACCGCGGCAGCCGCCGCGGCAGCATCTCCCCAGCAGTCTGCTCTGCCGGGCTCCCCGGCAGGGGCGCCTGGGACGGGCTAGGCTTTTACTTATTCGACTTGAGTGTGTGTGCGAATACATACATTTTTCTACATGTGGCCAGGGCGGGGGTAGCCGGTGATGGCGAACCCTCTCTTTGTACGCATGGCGCTTCCCGTCTTTGGTTTCCAAACGCGCAGGCACAGCGAGCCGAGCCGCAGGTACCGCGACCTCGAAGCCCTAAGTGATGTTTCCCTAAGCACCAGCCTTCAGAAAACCTTCGGGTGCCTAAAAACGCTCTTGGCCGCAGCGAGCTGCCGTGCAGCGGTGCCGGCGGCAGCGCGGAGCCCGGCGCCGCCGGGAGTTTCTCCCGTAGCTGAGAGGCGGCGGCTCCTCCGCTGGCCCCGTCCCGCCTCCCGCACGCCCCACAGCGCCGGTGTTTCTGCAAACTTCACAGCCAGCGGATCGGCGTGCTGCTCAACCTGAAGGAATGTGCTCTTTCAGACAGCTATTTCTGGTGAAATCCCGGCAACCCCCGAGCTCCTTCCGTCCTTTTGATATTCCGGCCGTTATTTTCTCAAGGCAGCAGGCGGTCTGGAGTCCACCTGCATTTCTCTGCTGGCGACGGAAAAGAGCACAAGTCTTGTAACAAGTGATTATTAGCAATTCACAGCAACTGCAATTAGCCAAAGTCAACATGAAAGAACTGTTGTATAATCTAGTAAAGAGACGTTTAGGTTGAAAAAAAAAAAAAGCCTAAAGTGCATGACTGGGAATTAATTGCCTGGCTCACAGCGGATTTTCCCTAAGCTGTCTCGTTCCTTCAATAAATAATTTCGAGAACAGAACTCTCTCCAGCCAACTCTTCCAGGCATCATGTAGGAGTTATTCTAAAAGCAAGATTGCATCTTCCAGCAGAACTTTTTTTTTTTTTTTTTAATGTCATAATTAAATGCGACTCCCCCAGAACTTGAAATCATGTCTAAGGCAGGAGGAAGCAAAGATCTGGGCTTCCGAGATTTCTGATCACAGTAAAACGATCCCCTTTAGCAGAGCTTTTTTGTTTCCAGATTACCGTCATGTAAGTGAAATTTTGTCATTTCCGATTCTGAAAGCAGAGGGGAATATGTTCATTACCCTGACGCCTGGTGCAAAACTCTGTACACCTGGAGAGAATAAAAATCGCTAAAAATCACATCTGTGCTGTTCTTGATGGAGTCGAAAGACACATGATGTCCAGACCCAAACTATTTTTGCCCTGAATACACTTGGCTGCTGTTACATTTCCAAGTCCTCACAGCAGAAAATCCTCATTTATTCTAAAGTTCCCAATATGCACATAAATCCACGTAGCTCGGTCTACCTCATCCCTCTCTTCTCTGTGTATCTGTATTCTACAGGCATACCTTATGCATATATATGTGTATCCATGCATTTGTAAAGAGCGTGCAAACTTCTAAATACATACAGCTAGATACAGAGGCATATACAAGCACGCTGTGTGGTATGTCTATCTGTCTGTGGAAGACTGTACTGTAGATCCCCCTCTGTAGCCGCACTGATTACATGGATCTGCGCCTACATGTATGTACATCGGGATGCCCGTGCTTCCCACCACCCCGACACCAGAAGCAGCGCCGATCCCCTCTCCCTCCGTTTGAAGAGAGCACCTCCAGCTCCCTGGGGGTCCCATTTGGCAAGTGAGTGTGGGGTTTGGCGGTGGGGGCACCCCACTAAATGCCGAGGGGGAAGCTCCCGCCGGGCGCCGCAGCCCCCCTCGGGGGCATCGGACTGGTGATGGCGAGGAGAAATCCCCGCTGCGGGCTGGAGTCTGACTGCGGCTGGCGAGTTTGCTGCTCCCCCTCTCCCGCCTGTGTGTGCGCCCGCCGGGGCGGGGGCAGGG
>VXBL01007881.1:14721-26708 GCA_013400195.1 Aramus guarauna | reverse complement strand
GGAGACAGTTCTCATCCAGACAGATGATTCAAATCTTCTTCACACACCTCCTAAATAAGTGTTATGTCATTGGATACATGCTTAGAAATGGGTCTTAAGGTTTTATTCTGATAGCATTTCACACTAAAAATACTTCTCTGAAACAAGGATTGACACTCTTCCTGAGTGGGATCCCATTCAGATGGGGGATATCTCAGTCTGTACAAGACGGCTGCTCAACTCCAGAGCAGCCTGAGCAGCACCAGCAAGCTCCCAACCACCCACCTTGAACAACCAGTCACCATCAGCAAGCTGGTCACACCAGCCAAGCTCTACACCCAGTTTTCTGCCTTCCAGGAGCCAGACCTCACTCTTCTTCCTCTCAACCTTTGCAGGCAAAAACTCCATGCAATCTCTCTTGCTCACTGCCCTCCTAATCTGAGAGAAGTAGAGTTTTTAGTAAGAGTTTCTCAGTAACTGGCACAGGATTTTTGTTTGTTGTTGTTGTTGCCATTTAGCTATAAAAGGGGTGGGTGCCCAGATATACTGCCTTTAATTACAGCAGTTCCACGTCATTTGGAGTTTGGTTCAGCTCAATGGTTAACTCACCAGGTATTGACTGAATTGCTTTGCTAAGTAAACGCTTCAGGAAGAGGCATCACTAAGATTAAAGAGGCTATTGCAAGGTAAAGGTCATCTCATAAAACTGGAGGATAGTTAGAGAGTATTTGATTTACTTTAATATCTATATGTTTAAAAGAGATGTGTAACTTTACTACTGCCTTTACAAAGGTCTCCTTTGCCAACATCTGCCAACATTCAGTGACAGATACAATTTTTCAATGTAATAGATTCAAATAAAATCCAAGGACTCACAGGTAAAGCCAAGTGTAGGTTCACACATCAGTGAGCCGCTGATTGTGTATTTATGAAATTATCTGTCAATAGTTGACTAAACAGAATTCTTGGTGAGGGCAATAGAAACAGCATACTAATATCAGGAAGGTAGAGTGTTAACATATTACTGGTGTTCTTGCAATTACCTCATATTTACCATGAAAAATCCTAATTATTAAGCCAGTGAATAAGAAAAATCAATCCCTGTAGGTTCAAATGGAAACACATTTTCTTTTCCCATTGTGCAAGTACAGGAAAGTGGATTTCAATTTAAAATCACAAAGGTTAAAGCTTTAAAACAATCCAAAAGAACAGAAAGCTGAGTACTTTATGACCTAGTGCTCTCACACAAAGTGAAAGCAATATAAAATGAAAAATAGGGATTATCTATTAATGTGAGAATAAATCATAAAAATGAAGATGTTAAAATCCTTAATATTAATAATATTCTAAGGTACATGACAGAATTACCATGTATTCCTGTGCCATAAAATCTTTTGTTAACTTTAAATACATCATGCTGGCATACAGTTCAATTTCTTCAGTAAGAGAAAAGTTTAACGTAAGACTGAAGAAAAATGAAGTCTTTGAGCTCATCAATAGAACTTAGATGGATAAAAATTTAAACTTAGTTTTTGCCTAACTAATCCCAAAGTAAAAATTATTTTAGTATCATGACTTTTTAGGCCATAACAACATTCTTCAATATTTATTATAGTTCAAATATCAACATAAGCTGTTGATTCCGTAAGCATTCATTCCTTTCTACTTACTGTAAGTATTAATGCCTTGATATCTATTTAGAAGGAAGGAAAGAAAAAAAGAATAGAAGTAACATTTCAGCCATTAATGAATTACAAGAAAATATTGTTAAAATAAGGCAAAACAGTCAAAACAGTATGACTCTCTAAGTTCCTCTTAAAAACATGTCAAGAAAATGTCATTTGAAGTCCCACAGGCCAGCAGAACAGCACTGACATTTCCACTGTGTCTCAAGCCATGGCTGGTCATAACAACTATCTTCTATTCTTGGACTAGCGGAGCAATATCAAGAGCACAAAAAACTCAGTAAACCTATTTTGACCATATGTCCTAGTTTTGGCTGAGATAAAGTTAATTTTCTTTTTAGTAGCTCATATAGTGCTGTGGTTTGTATTTATGGTGAGAATAGTGTTGATAACACATGGTTTTAGCTCTTGCTAGGTAGTTGTAGTGTTTACACCAAGTCAAGGACTTTTCAGTTTCTCACACCCTGCCAGCGGCACAAGAAGCTAGGAGAGCACAGCCAGGACAGCTGGCTCAGGCTGTCCAAAGGGATATTCCGTACCACAGAATGTCATGCCTGGATATGACTGGTGAAGCTAGCCAGGATTGCTGCTCAGAAACAGACTGGGCATTAGGTTTTTATTGCATGTGGTGAGCAATTGCATTTGTGTATAATTTGGTTTTGGTTTTTATTCATCATCATCAATCATCATCATCATCATCATCATCATCATCATCATCATCATCATCATCTTCCTTTGTTATCCTATTAAATGATCTTTATCTCAACCCACAAGTCTGGTTTTTTTTCCATTCTCTCCTCCGTCCTCTTGGTGAGGGAGGGGTGAATGAGTGGTGCTAAGTTACTGGCTGGGCTTGAACCATGACACCATGCCACTGAATGGGAGATTGTGAGCTAGTTATTCTTTGCAATCTTGTTGAATAAGGGCAAAAGTTTTGGGACACTCCATCAAAACAACACATTATTTATGATAAGGAGAACACATGCAGACTGTTGATGTTGCTCATGTATTTGAGGATTCACAGACTACTTTCTATTTTTTTCTGCAGTTTCACTGGGGAACATAGACAGCAAAGGCTCAAGAAATGAAAAGCAAACCTTTGCAAAGCCAGTCCTTGTAATGCTTAAATCTCTCCTGCTAGACTCTGCAGGGAAGTGATTGTATTACCTTCTGTGTGGTGTTGCAGCACATTTTGTAATTTCTGATCATATTGCAGTAAATTACAGCCAAAACAGCTCTGTGAAATGGGGAAAAGGGAATCAAGAGATGGAGAGAAACTCTAGCTACTAATAACAATCGGCTTTTCAGGGTAGAATGAATTACCTATGAGCCTGGAATCAAAGTGTAGCACAAAGGAGTTAGAGACACTGGATCGTAGCAAAGCCTTGAATGTGTGGCCACACAATGATACTAAGGACCCTAAGGTGGTAGGCAGGTCACTGATCTTCAGTAGAGGAATTGAGCTTTGCAAGATTGATTTTAGGAATAGCAGAGAGAAGGCAGAGCAAGTATCCATTAAGGACAAAACACACCATGTGTAGTAAATTCTGATGAACATAGACACCAATAAGAGAAGAAGAAGAGGAGTGTGTTAGCAAGCAAGCAAGGGACTCAAGGGGGAGGAGGAAGACATCCCATCATTCATATGGCTCCTCCCAGTAAAGGACTCAGGATACTGATGACTGTCTGCAAATTCCCTCTCTTCCCCTGCCCATCTCCAGCCTGAAGTCATCACCCCGGGAACCCAGAGGGGCATGTGAAGGGAAACCACAGCACCAGAGAGAGAGAGAGAGAAAAGTAGTAAATTATTTGCATATGTAGTTTGAACTGAGTGTAATTCAAAACTAAAATGATTAGCATCATTGTAACTGGACTAATAACAGTTCCATGCATGGACTGGCAGGGCAAACCATAAGGCATGTTTCTTTGGCCCACATGAATGGTGTCATTTGTCAGGTGGAGGATTCAAACAGCCCAGTTTGTAATTTGGATGTAACAGAGTGGTAACAGATGGGATGGGGACATAGCAGGTTTGGAAGTGAGCTCAGTCTAGACTCTCCCTTAGGAAGACACAAACTAACTTGCACTTCCCAAAGTGCAGATCAGTACAGTTGCATGCTGACCACTACAGATGCTAAGGTGAGTCATACCCATTTGAATTCACAGCTTAATTCACTAAGGGTAGTTGCTTAACTTCCATGAACCATGTAAATCAAGACCACTTAAGTGAGGTGAGTGACATAGATAAGACCTAAATGACAAGTCTAGAGACAAATTTGTCACCACTTCAAGTAACCCCAGTAGGGTCATGTGTCTAAGTAACCAAAGAGATGTTATTTCTTTGCCTAATCTGCTTCTGAATTCATTTCAGAGAGAGATATTTAATTTTATTATATTTCTCCAGATTTTTAATACTGTCTACTATCAAATATATATCAATATATCACATGTGGGTGACCACAGACTGCATTCTAAAGCAGGTGTTGCTGTTCCACGGAAGCTTGGAGCTCTTCATCCTCTTCTTCCCTGGGCATCAGTCACTGGAACAGGAAACTTCTCTCCCTTGCTTAGAATGAGACGTTTTTAAAAGCCTCTCGGTTTCATGTGAGGTTTTGCATTTTATAACTGTTTGCATTTTGTTAGCTGTAGCTAAACAACTGTTAATATATACTTAAATACCTGCTGATCAAATATCACCTAGCGTAGCACTTTTCAGTACAAAGTGGTTTGTTTTGGTTTTTTGCTAAGGTAAAAAATTGCATTTTCATTGTTGGGGGAGGAAGAAAGTAGATGAAATCAAATTCATTCAATTTTCTTAATTAATTCAAAATGATTTTATTTGAGACATTTCTGTGGATACCCATCCTCTACATTTGCACATTGGTTCATGAAGTTTATCTAGCCTTTTCTTTCTAGGAAATAAAATCTACTGGAGTCTCAGGGAGAATACTACTTTCTCATTACACGTGCAGCTTCTCTCCATACAGCTACATGGCCAGTGGGGCAGAATGATGCCTCCAGCCTTTTAGCCTAAAGCTCCCATACCTCCCGTGCAGCTCAGAGGTTGGAACGGGTCGAGGACAGGCACTTCAGCCATTCTTTCTGCCTAGGCAACTGCTCAGCATAGCAGACTCTTCAATGCACACTGAAAAGCTACTCTGCTTCTGCAGGTTTCTCAGTCTTTAAAAATCATGTCCTCAACCTTCAGGAATGTAAAGAGGCGACTCTGCAGTTTATAGCTTATTACACTCTGTTAGTCAGAATTGTTAAGTATAGTTATGGAGCTGCATAGGATCAATTTTGCAGGGATTATTCCACTTCAAACTTATTTCATTCCAAACTAGAATGGAAACAAAGATGAGGTCACTACTGATGCCAAGTTATGCAGGACAGCAAAAAGTTTGATATTAGTTATTGGATTAATATTCTTTATTAGTTTAAAAAGTTGCAGAAAGGTCATCTGATGCAAGCTAGATAGTAGATAAATTTCATTTTCAGTAAATGAAAAAAACATATATTGAAAAAGCCATTCTAACTATGCGCATATAATTTCTTAATGAAGTGTTCATAGTCAGCAGAGGTGTCAGGAGTCAGTGCAACAGTTCTCTGTCTGGTGGTTGTCTGCCTGGCAGCAGTCAAAAAAAGTTAACTAGACTATTGGGCATTCTTAGAAAGGATCAGAGAACACAACAGAAAACATTATTAGACAGCTCCATAAATCTGCGATGCTATTTTAGATATCGTATGCAGTTCTTGTCCCAGTGTCCCAGGAAGGTTATAGTAGAACTATAAAGGGAACACAAAAGGATTGCAAGAATTTTTAGAGGTATGGAACCATGGTGGAAAAAAACAAACCAAAAGAAAACAAAACTAGCTAAATTTATTAGGTTGTTTAAACCTGGAAGAGAAATGACTGAAGCAAGAAATGGTTGAAGTTCATGGCATTTATAAAAATAACAGAGAAACTGTATAAACTACGCTTCGTCTTGTAAACAGAAATAAAGGAGAAGCAAATTATTATTATTATTATTAGGCAGAAGAAAAAATAAACAATTTGCACATATTGTGTAATTCAGCTCTGAAATGCACCGCCACAACACATTGCTGTTGACAAGAGATGTCATAGGCTCAAAAAGCAAATGGACAAGTTTCTGAGCAAACAATTCAGTATGACTGTTCACAGTAGTTACTTCATGTAATCTCCAGGTCAGGAAGTCCATAGACTGCAAGAATATTGTCCATATGTTGGGCAAACTTCCATTAGAAATCTTTTCCTGTCAATACTCCCCAGTTTTGTGGCCAGGTAGGTGACGAATCTCCAGTATGGGGGCCGAAAGGGGAATATTCTTCCATCACCTGAGTCAATGAGCAATCTGAAAGAAAGTGTGAAACTCAGAGATAAATCATCTGTATACATCTTTTCTAAAAATCTGAAGTTTCACTTTATTTGCTTACATTCATTTATCTGTGTGGTGGGTTGACCCTTGCTGGGGGCCAGGTGCCCACCAGAGCCGCTCTATCACTCCCCTTGTTCACTAGACAGGGGAGAAAAAGTGTCACGAAAAGTTTTGTGGGTCGAGATAAGGACAGGGAGAGATCACTCACTTATTATCGTCACAAGCAAAACAGAGTGAACTTAGAGAGGAAATTAATCTAATTTATTACCAAACAGAACAGAGTAGAGTAATAAGAAATAAAATCAAATCTTAAACACCTCCCCCCACCCCTCCCATCTTCCATGTGTGGATACTGGGTTCAGNCATCTTCTCACTCCTCTCTCCTGTTGCAAAAGCTCTCTCACACTTTTTTTTTCCCTTCTTAAATATGTTATCACAGAGGCGCTGATGGGCTCGGCCTTGGCCAGCAGTGGGTCCATCTTGGAGCCAGCTGGCATTGGCTCCATCAGACACAGGGAAAGCTTCTAGCAGCTTCTCGCAGAAGCCACCCCTGTAGCCCCTCCACTAACAAAACCTTGCCATGCAAACCCAACACAATCTGTCAGGAAAAAGTTGAAGCTTAGCTATGAAGGGGACATACACAGAGACATTATTTCAAAGTGACTTTTTAAATATTTAACAACATGGGAACTCTGTTTGTCTTCACTCAGGATGCATATAGAGACATTAAGCTGACGTGAAAGCACAACATGTCTCAGCAAAGATTTGTCAGTAAAGAGATATTCGATTGCTTTTCTGAAGAGTGTGCACCTGCCTTAACAAGAGGAATCATGTTTAAGGGAAAAAAAAGAGGATGTGTCCTGGACAGTGTAATTGTTTCTCTTAATTATGTTGTCTTCTATAATGACCAATTGTCATTCCCTCATTTTTTAATTTTTCATAGATCATCAAGATAACACAAAATCATGCTGCTGTCAGGTTATCACAGAGTCATAGAATCATAGAATGTTTTGGGTTAGACAGAACCTTAAAGATCATCTAGTTCCAACACCCCTGCCATGGGCAGGGACACCCTCCACTAGACCAGGTTGCNTGGGTCCATCTTGGAGCCAGCTGGCATTGGCTCCATCAGACACAGGGAAAGCTTCTAGCAGCTTCTCGCAGAAGCCACCCCTGTAGCCCCTCCACTAACAAAACCTTGCCATGCAAACCCAACACAATCTGTCAGGAAAAAGTTGAAGCTTAGCTATGAAGGGGACATACACAGAGACATTATTTCAAAGTGACTTTTTAAATATTTAACAACATGGGAACTCTGTTTGTCTTCACTCAGGATGCATATAGAGACATTAAGCTGACGTGAAAGCACAACATGTCTCAGCAAAGATTTGTCAGTAAAGAGATATTCGATTGCTTTTCTGAAGAGTGTGCACCTGCCTTAACAAGAGGAATCATATTTAAGGGAAAAAAAGAGGATGTGTCCTGGACAGTGTAATTGTTTCTCTTAATTATGTTGTCTTCTATAATGACCAATTGTCATTCCCTCATTTTTTAATTTTTCATAGATCATCAAGATAACACAAAATCATGCTGCTGTCAGGTTATCACAGAGTCATAGAATCATAGAATGTTTTGGGTTAGACAGAACCTTAAAGATCATCTAGTTCCAACACCCCTGCCATGGGCAGGGACACCCTCCACTAGACCAGGTTGCCCAAAGCCCCATCCAACCTGGCCTTGAACACTTCCAGGGAGGGGGCAGCCACAGCTTCTCTGGGCAACCTATGCCAGTGCCTCATCACAAAAAAAATTCTTCCTTGTATCTAATCTAAATCTACTTCTTTCAGTTTAAAGCCATTGTCCCTTGTCCTATCACTACAGGACCTGGTACAAAGTCTCTCTCCATGTTTCTTGTAAGCCCCCTTCATATATTGAAAGGCTGCAGTAAGGTGTCCTTGAAGCCTTCTCTTCTGCAGGCTGAACAACCCCAACATTCTCAGCCTCTCTTCATGGGAGAGGTCTTCCAGCTGTCTGATCATTTTTGTGGCCTCCTCTGGACCTGCTCTAACAAGTCCATGTCTTTTGTGTGCTGGGAACCCAGAACTGGATGCAGTGCTCCAGGTGGGGTCTCCTGAGAGCAGCATACTGGGAGCATCCTTTCAGCTCTGATCTTGGGGAACCTGAATGTTTCTTAGAGAGCAGTGCTGGGTCAGTAATTCCAGAATGACATGGATTTTGGCATCACTCTAGTTTAACTGTTTCTGATTTCATAAATCCAGATGGAAACCTGGTTTCATTCACTGAGAATGATTTCAAGCTACTGAGCATTTTTACTATGCAAGAAAAAAAGACAAAAAACAAGCTTTCCAAATTTACTCCCTCTTCTTCTATGAATGATTTCAACTTTTTTTATGTCAAACATTTTGTCGCTTCTCAGAAGGTAAGTAATTTAATAAATTTCCACTGGAAACTGTTTGAAACAACCCTTCCCATTGAAGAAATTATTCTACAAAACTGATGGTAAAAGTTTTTAATTAAAAATTCTCCAGAACAGCTCTGAACTAATAACTTTTTTAGGAGTTTATTATTTCTTATCCATTCATAAAACTGTGAGGTCTGTGCAATTATTTTCCTATGCTTGTACAAAAGGAAATTATGTGTAGAAAAGGAAATTGTGTTCAGATCTTTTTTTTTTTTTTTATTTAAAAGGAACTTCTACATAATCAATCAATGCCTTGTATTCTGATAGGCTGTAGCTGTGTAACTCTGGCTGACATTCAAAGACACTAATTACTTGTTACAAAAATATTGTTAGGAAATCAATGAGCCCTGATTTGAGCAAGGTTGCTTTGTTTTGCTTTGTCTTAAAAAGAAATAATTGTCAAAACACTCTAAAGTGAAAACTATTCATTAGTTATGGATAAGACAGGGAAATGCAGGAGAATGAATGAGAGCATTTATCTGTGCAGTGAAGTTCCCTGATTAACTTAATTACACAGCAGATGAAGACAGTTACTGATTAGAGGTTGGTTCACCCTTGTGCACTGATGCATTTGTCTTGGACTTCAGCCAGGCCTTAAAGCAAACAGCACAGTATGCTACTTAACAGATATCGCAAGGTTTGATATAAGGTAATGAATCAGAGGGGGCTGATTTGGTTTTTTAAGAGTGTGCATGAAGGCTGTGAGATAAGGGGAAAAGGCAGTCCAGACCCTTGAAGTAAGCTAGTCATTTTGATTCATGTCTGGTTTGAAGTCATTTGGACGCTACAAAATCCCCCAGTCTGCAAGCTGAGTGTCACAGAGATTGGTTGGAGTGAACTCACAGGGACGCATGGAAAAGCATCCCTCCCACCAGCGTACGTCATGCTCCGTAACCCGTAAGATACTAGTTCAATGTGCTACTAGTTTTGACAGTTTGAAGGGATTTGAGGAAATCAGAGAATTCAGAGGGAGTACAGGAATATTTGAAATAAGTTTTTTCAATGTTTGCTGAAGATCAACAAAGGTTCTCTGCACATTGCTGAGGTCTCATAATCTGCACCCTGTAATTAAAGGTGGATTATTGTCTAACTTGGAGAGCAAAGCTCACAGCAGCAAACTTGGTAATTCAGTTGCTTCTAAGGTGTTTCCTCAGCCTCCTGACAATCCCAGAGTAAATGTGTTCTCTCTAAATAGCTTCTTCCAATGATTGGGAAGAACAAATGCAGCTAATTGTGTTAGACAGAAGGAATACGTGTTCTCAGTATCTTTTAAAATACCTGCAGTGTGAGTTTCTACTTATGGGTAAAGGCTCCACGCTGGAGTGATTTGGACACCGCTTGTTTAAGCCAAACACGACAGTGTAGTTCTCACCACATTGACTAAATTTGGAGACTTCAGTATTAAAATCTGGAGTTGCAAACCGTTGGTCAGTAGATCATTTCTTTAGCCGGAGGCTCAGAAGGCTCTGATCTTGGAGAGATCTCAGGGACCTGTGAAAGGTAGGTTACAAAGGCCCTAGTGCTATGCTCAGAAATCAAATTACTCAATTGTTTTTCCTGCCTCTAAGGTTAATAAATTTTTAAGGGCCTTGTTACCTCTGAAGCTTCTGTATTGACTAGCTCCACCATTTTTTAAGCAAGACACAAAATACCACATATAAGTTTATGGGATACCAAGACTGCACCTTTGAGCTTCAGTAAATGAACAGAACTTTTGTCTGGTTTGTATTTAATTGTTTGGGGTTTTTTCCTTATAAATAGTGAAGCCATAAATCTAGTCCTATAAAGCAGACTGTTCAGGTTGAGTTTTGCCTTTAAAAGTTCTTACTATATTTTGTAGTACACTGCATTGTTCAACTCCTTCAGAAAGCCGTGCGTACAATCATACAGCTGGGACTTTGCCTGATTATCTCTAGCCAAGTATCAAGGCAATAAGAAGGGCCCTGCATGCTGTTTACACCCTCACTATCACTTACCAGGAACCCTGAGGAAACAGAATGGCATCTATAATCTGTAAAAAGAGAAACGGGAAACTCTAAGCTCCTCACAAATCAGCAGAACTTACCTCCCTGGGCAGATATTCTTTAAATTTAACACTTGGCAATTCATTTGGACTTCCTGCCTCCCTGGCCACTGATAATCCAAATAAGAAGAGGAAAGCCATCTCCACAGGACTCGAGGAATGTAATTTTAGCAACCAGAAATCAAGATAGTACTAGTTGAAAATTCATGCCATTTAATAAGCAGATTCAGTTTGCCTGTAGAAATATGAAGTCTCAGGCACAATGACTTAGAAGTTTTCACTGCATGGGTGAGCATTAGAAATTTACGTAAAAGTAAAATCTTTGCACTTTTCTATCACTTGAGTTTCAGAGCCAGAAGAAAAATACTGTGTGCCTGATAATAAAGCAGCAAGACAGACCTTCAATCACATGCTATCAAGAAGATTTAAAGCCAGATAATGTTTAGCAGTTTGGATCAGATCCATCTTTCACATAAACGTCATTCCTTCACTTCTTCTTTTCTTATCCAGGTTCAGATCTTTTTTACTTCAGCTTCAGCAGTTTACTTCAGCTGAACATTTTCACTGCAGACAAGCATCACTGGAAAGCTTAATAAAACTTTTTCACTTTGTTGTGTGGGTGAAAAGAAAAACCTTTCTTTTATGTCTCTTCTGTTTTGATCACTAACCCAAATTGGCTTGAATTAAACTTGTTTTCAGATTTTCCACTCTTTAACTCCTGTTGGCTGAGAGAAAAACAGACTTTGCTCAATTCTTGTGTTGTTTTCTATTTTGGACAACACAGTTCCATGCTAACTTAAACAGATTTTCAATATTCCCATGGTACTTTACAATAGATAGCTTCATCTGAACACTGTAAACTCAGATCCTATGGTGGCACTAAAAGCAATTTCTCAGATTGTACAGAAGTACCACAGTGTTTTGTGGTGATTGCATCAACAGTAGAAGCAGTGACCTGGGGGAAAGTTTGGTGAATTTATGTATTTATTAATCCATAAGACCTAGCCATAAGATTTTGGAACACCACAATACAGATTTTAGCGGACATGCATTGTTTGAACGCAAAGGTAGATTACCTAATGTTTAGTCAAAAAGATCTGAATAAATTTAGAGAAAATTAAAAATAGATAAATGATCTGTTCATATATACAAGTAATTTATTCTCTGTAAATACTGAAAGGTAACCTGCTAAAAATACCTGTGCCAACTTTTTTCTTTACAGGTTGCCAGGGTTTTCTGGTTTCTTTGCTAGTAAAACAGCATTTAATGAAATTGTTACACCCTACAGGTTGTACTCTGATCACGTCAGGCAACATCTCCTGAACCAGATCTCTCCCTGGTATTGACTGACTGGATCCTGGTTTTCAGATCTCCTGGAGCTTAATTTCCTCAGCTCATACCATAGAAATCATCGATAATGA
>VXBL01007880.1:0-17328 GCA_013400195.1 Aramus guarauna | reverse complement strand
ATTAACCTACATTTAAAAAAAAATATTTCTTCAACACTTTTTGTATAACAGTAGCGGTGAAGCCTCAGGTTCAGCATTCTAGGATACTTAGTATGAATGTGACTAAACTATCTGACGTCCAGTGTGGTAAAACATGCACGTACGAATTTAGTATCACTGACTTTTCAAAGAATTTAAAGTTTATAGTAAGGAAAACTTTTTTTTAGGCAACATCTTAGCCTTTTATTATTTGAATACTTTTGCTGAATATTGACAGGACTGCTCCTTTGAAAACCTCTATTTTACTTAGTAAATTTAAAGGGACTGTATGCAGCTTACCAAAAAGCTTTAAAAAGCTTTTAAGTAACAAAGCAGCACAATCACTGTTGTACACACCTTGTACTTACTTTCTGATTACTTTTGGCCTTGTAAAAATTTAGCATGTTTATCACCTCAGACTGAATATCTCCAGGTGAAGGACAATTAGATTTGTCTGCTGAACGCATTGAAATGTCACTGGTGTGACTGACTCTTTGATAGTTTGGTTTCAATCTGTAAACTCTCTGACTTAATTGAATTTCCAGACTATAAACAGTAAATATACAAATATACTTCTGCTACTCATACGAATCCCACGAACTTGCATTTATACTAAGCTACAGTGCCTGAAAGTACAGATATCAGATTCCAGCAGATGAAATTAATAATTTCAGAACAAACCAGAAATTGTCAAGAGATTAGTTTTCACAATTATGGCCTCATCGGTAGCGCAAAGAGGTTCTTGATTACAACAGCATATGGCACTACTCTGTGGTGGTTCTTTTCTGCTCCTGGCATGTGGTGAACTTAAGTCTCAATGAAAGCTCCCACTAAACCTAACATTTGGAGAGAGGTATGGTAATCTATAAAGAATTTAAAAATCTGTTTAGAAATCAAAGGCTAGTTCAAGAGCATGGAAAATAAATATTTATAATCCTTGCAACACAGTAGGAAAAATAAAACCTTTTCGGATGTTTACAATCAGGCATTTCTACCTTGGTTAGTTATTACTGTATCTGGAGAGTGACTTAATAAAGTGCTACAGCCATTTAAAAAATGATGATGACTTAGCACATCATCTGCTGAATGTTGTGGTTATTAAATATTATGTCTCAAACTGTTCCATTGGTATGCTATTTTCAAATAATAATGTTTAAAATTTTTAAAAAGGAAAATAAATGTTGCCTTTACTTCCTTATGAACTAGCCATTGGCCACACTAATGATTTATACTGTTTAATTATGGCATACTCTTTCTGTTCCATAGCAAATGTACTGCTAGTTTTGGAGGTGAAAATCCGGGAGTGCAGGTGTACCTAACTTTTGCTGAAACTCAAAGTGAAAATAGTTTTGCGTGGATGTACCTTTTTTCTATTACTTGCTACTGAAAACCCCCACTACCATAGCCCTTCAGAAATCAAGTGACAGATATAAGAAAAGACATGCGTTGGAATTGACTTGGCTTTCTCAGTGCAGTTATTCTCTTTTCATTTCCTAGATAACTGAGCAAATTCAGACTTGGTGATTTGACTTTATGATTTTAGTAAATCTAGCTTATTCTTTGTGATCTTGTTTGCATTTTTTAGCAAGAAGACTCTTTAATTCTGTGGGTCATTTTTTAAAAAAAAGAAGGAGTTTATACAAGAGTAACTTTGAATTTTTGTAGTCTAGTTGTTGGACCTTCTAAACATTTTCCATTGGAAGTATATCCTCTTAGAAGGATATATGTGTACATTGCCATACAATATAAATACACATTTTCCTCTGCTGTCTTTTGCAGCCTGGTAGAAACAGTTGAGAGTGCAGGTTAAAAATCACTGCAGTACCTGTAGTGCACTGGTGGTTGTTTCTGTTTTACCAGTCTACAGTTACAGCATCTTCCCTTCTAAGGCTACGCTCCTGTCCAGTGCTGAGGTCCCATGAAGTCATTTGGACCTAAAGCAGGATGCAGTGTCAGAATTCTGAGTGTGTGCTCCTTGGAGTTCTTCATACATCTGGGACCTGCTTTCTCCTACCAATGTAATACTTTATTATGAAAACAATCCCATTTTCATGAGATGGGACTATTTAACAGATAGCACAGATCCAGTTGAAAAATGGTTGTACAAAATAGCTAACAGCCCAGAAAGGAAAAACAGGCTGCTGCTATGGAATTGCATGAAATAATCTGGGAGAACAGAGATTGAAACAAAGACCTCATGAAATTCAGCTGAATAAGTACTTTTCACATAGATTATTGTGCTTGCTTGAACAGATAGACAGGTTACCCATAATTTATTACAGGAGTAAAATCTAATGAAAGTCTGTTGTAGAAATTACAGAATAGTATTTTTTACTATAAGGTTATCCATTTAATACCATGCTTTAAGATTGACCTACTGATTTTTAACTAAGCTCTTCACATACAAAAAACATTTGCATAGAGATTTTAGGTTGGCTGATATGTTACGAACTATGTTACGAACTATGCTTAATACACTTTTATCCTTATAGGCTAAATGTAATACAATTATTTGCCTTAGGAATGAAGGCTAAATCCGATATCATGATGTATATTTATCAAGTGCCAAAAAGTGTCTGAATGTATGTGCAAGGAGTATTAACAATACCTACTGAAGTGGTTTCATTAATTATTGAAGTATGAAAGCATACTAATAATAACTCGTTCTTCCAGGAGATCTAGTCATCGCATACATTACTTACTTTATGAGTTAGCTGTAACTTTATGTAGAAGTTAACTTTTCTAAGAGCAGTTCCTTCCTTACAGACACTCTAAAACACATACAAAAATGTAGAGGCATTCTGTGTATTGGAAGTATAGCTGAACAAGCAGTATAAAGATGGAGTGGCTTCTATATGAAAAAATCAGAAGATTACTGGTTATCAGTATTCCAAGCCTCTGCGTGTGTGTACATAACGGTACACATAAATTACTATAGTGCATTAAGAGTACTATCAGTAATGCGAAACCTGGGTTCTTGAGATGATGGACAAAATAATGGATAAGAAGAGAGTTTTTGCTCTCCATATTCTTCTAATCCAGTATTTTGGGCCTCTTCAAACTGTAATCTGTGTTCACTGCCAATAATACCAGAAGCCAAAACAAGACCTGGTCATACTCTATGTGTCATGGCTCCAGAGTTAGTGTGTCACTACTCTGGGAGCAAAGAGAATCAAGGCTTTTAAAGACACTGCTCAGTATTGCATGTTGGAATTGCATAATATATTGATCAGAGGGTATTTGAACAGCCGTTTAGCTTTTCAGATGTTCCTTTTTTTTTCCCCAAACAGGTGATTCACAGCCATTGACCTGAGAAAAGACACCTCAGTTGAAGATTACTTTTCCTCTTCATTTCTGAAATTTCAGAGCCAGCAGTTGTGACCATCAATTCCACAGGAGGCTTACTTTGGCAAAGAAATAGTCTTTCTTTGGCAAATGATTCAGTATATGGAAAAAATGGCCTGAAATGTTAATTTTCAGGTCACATTTTTTCTTTAATTTGTTCCCAAAATTCTGGTTTGGGCAGAAAGCAACACTGTCTAGATCTGCATTTTATATAATCAAGAATGCCCAATTCTTAAGCACTTTTTATATAGCATTAGTAACATGTGGCCAGTTAATTGAGGGGGGCATTTTGAGTAGGGAGAATTCTTGCTTTTAGAGTAACTTTGGGATTTGGCCAAGACAGCTATAAAATGTACCCTTCACTGCATTGAATATATTGTCTGCTTGAAAATCCAATTAAATAGCTCCTTGCAGAGAAGCTTGCTATGTAGCAGTGTGATGTTCCAGTATGAGCAGAATTCCTAGTTGCACTACAGTAGCTGAAATTCAGTAACATGCAACTAAGACATTTTCTTCTTAGTTTGAAGAAGTGTATGTCAGTATGAAAAGTAACAAGTCACCACAGCACAATGAGAAATAAGAGTTGAATTTAGCACATATTCACAAATGCGTTTGTTTACAACATGGTACATTTAGCAAGACATACTGCAGCACCTTTTTAGAAGGTCATTTGTAGTGTTAAACCTTTTTTAAAAAGACATTTTCATGCTTTTTTTTAAAATACTATTTAGCTATGCTGAACCAAGTTAGTTATACTTTTATCATTTGTTATAAGAAGCAATATTTTGTAATTTCATACTTAAAATTATTTTTTTTCTTTTGGTTTAAATGGCTTTTGATTAAGCAGCCTTCTTTAAAAAATATCAAAGCACTTAAACATACTGATAATTCAGTTGAGAAAAGCATGCTTCTCTTGCTAGTTTTTATTATTCCCTTTAGTGGCTGCAAAAATGTTTGTATTTCATACCCAGAATGACTGACTACTTTTTTAAAGGAGAGTTACAACTTCCTCTACAGTGAATACTTACAAGTAACCCTGAGCTTCATGACCAATGGCTGCAGGTAGCTACTCTTTTGATACCGCAGTACTAAGAGGTATGTCAGTACAGAGATACAGGTAGCCTTATAACATCTAGAAACTCCATGTAATATTAAACTCAGCCTGTGACAATTCTAAGAAAACTGAATTTTCACTACCATTTTGTTTTTACTAGCATGACATACACCGTGTTAGAGAAATACACGGTCCATGTCCTTTGTGTAGTGTGTTCCATTCACTGTTCCTCTCGTGAGAGAGAAACCGGTACATGGATTTGGGATTTTTTTAAGTGGAGTTACTCATTGCTGCTGTCATGTAATGGAACATCTACTGTGTTAGTGTTTATAATAGGAAATTTCACATCTTGCCATTTAGTTACATGAAGAGGGACAGAAGAACTTACCTTAGCAGTAGGCTACATAACCTAAAGGAACCTCAGCTCTCGGACCCTTCAGTTGTTTTGCTGTGGCTGTTCTGAAGTTAAAGTTCTGTCAAACATCTTGAAAGGATGTCACTTTACCCTTGCTATCAACAGGCATTTTCTTAACCTGGTTGCCTTATTTATAAAGTTAATGAACATTCATTTTCAAAGCACCTGTGAGCAGCATTACTGTAGAGTTGTATCAATTTTGCTGTATTAGTCATCAGGTCTGTATTTCTCTGTCCTGAGATCGGCTCTATGAAACACTTGATAATGGTTTTCCAAGGACCTAAAACTACGCGATGTTTTTTTCTTAAACCGCTTCTCTGAACTCCAGGTTACTTGGTGTGGTTGTAAGCTGTCTAATACTGTGTTCATACAGCAGTAACAGCAATTTCAAAGTTCATTATAATCATTTGACATTGACTGTACTGTAAGCTGTGGTGTATTTTTGCTTTACATTTGTACTTCCAGTCATACCACATATTATAAGCCGAAGTAAACAAATAAATTTTTGGCTGTAGCACAAAGCAGAACTACAGTGTAGAATGGTAATTCAGATTATGCAGTTCATCTGAAACTTAGTGCTAAATTAATAGTGGTTTTGGAGCAAATTTTATGTCCATTTTTTCCTATCTTCCAGCCTGCAGTTTTATTCCTTAGAGTATGCGTATGGGACACTAGCAAAATCCCAAGCCAAGGAAAAATAGTGTAATTTTCTAGTGTAGGTACAATGGTCCCCTTGCACAACATTGGTGTCTGCAGTTTACCACTGTGCTGTGATGTATCTAAATAGCTCCACGCTGTACTGTACTACAATTTTCAGATTTGTTTGCCATGTGATCTGTCATCTTTGCCTTGAAAGGTGTGTGCATGATTGAGAAAAATTACTGTCCTTAATCTGTTCTAAATTTACCTGAAATTTTAAATTCCTGTAATAGCTTAGTTTATAGAAGTTGAGTTGTCGTACAAACATGTATTTCATGCGCACACAAAAAGTAGTTGTTACGCTGAGCATAGCAGCTTATATGAGTTCATAACTGCCATCTTCAATGTGGAAAGTAAATTTTTTTTCCCCATGTACTGCTAAAAGAAAATATATATTCTGGATTTTAATCCTCCATGAGTCACTAGATGTCACAATTTCACATAATTCTCCACTTTGGTATAAAAATTGTGCATATGTAGTGTACAGGCTAATGCATAAACTTCCTATCCTCTATAATGTGAAATTTTGCACTGGGATGGCTGGAGCAGCAAACGGGGAAAGTTTAAGCATATTCACAAGAAACTTAGGGAAATTGTGACAGTTCTGCATTGAGATCGATTCCTCCATAGCTGAGAAAAGCTGTAATAATTGTGTTGGTCCTTGAGAAATCTTAGCAAGCAACACCACAGAAAACACAGATAAACATAAGGAAGGAGAGCCTCCATAAAAAGACCTTTCTACCTTTTACTGGGGTTTTTTTTTCATTTGTGGCTGGACTTCATCATTGTGGCTGCCTTGTTCTGTTGCTCATCATTTATCTTAAGCAGTTTGTCAGCTTTCATGCTTTCTTCATCTTTAGAAACTTCTTTGTTCAAATTAAAACTGTTTTAGTATAGCATAGCTGATCCAGTGAGGTAAAAAGTTGGAATGCATAGTGTTTATTGTACAAATGCTTATGTGAGGACTGAAAAGTCTCTTATGAGTGGGAACGAGAAACAGAATACTCAAATGTCTACTGAAATAACCAAAATGTAAGGTAAACAGCAATAGTATTTTGAACAGAAATGGAATTTGCATCCGCATGAATTTCATGCTGTCATTCACAGAGGTTTCCGATCCTTTACAAATTACCAGTAGTCTTACTTTATTCACTTTGCTGTGTTTTCAGATTTTAGTTAAGTTACCTGTCTAGGGTAGATGACATCATTTTTCTTAAACATCACGTTTAAGTTGGGGTTTTATTTGTTTGTTTTGTTGTTTTGCTTTTTTAATAATCTGACAGTCTGCATCCTACACCAGACACCTGTAAAATAAATTAGTGTGATTACATACTGTGTTCTTTTGTGGCTGCATCAGGGATAGAATTCAACATACTTAACTACATTATTTGTAAAGAATTATTTTGAGTATAAGCACTATATTCTGTAATGTTTAATATTAAAGTAATGACAGCTGCATTATTGAAGATGCAACTTACTGAGAAGAGCAGGCAGAAACTTTTACTGATTAATGTTACCCTTACTCCGTTTGTTGTGGTGAATTTCAAGAGTGTAATTTGTAAATCAAGTTTGCTTGTGTGTAATCAGATTTTATTTTAATTGTAATGCTTATGTAATTAAATTACCCGGATATATTTCCGGTAATGATTCCATAAGCATGGACAATGTGTTGTTAAGTTTAACACTACAGAATTAATGTAAAGAACAAGTGAAGCTTCTTGCAAAGAAAAGCAGTAACGAGAAGCACCTTACTGAGAGAGTGCATTGCATGATTTCAGTGCTACTGGAGCTGACAGTAGGTCATCCTAAACTTGACTGATGTGATAAGCACATTGACATACTGCTATCAATGCTGTAAAAAGCACAGCAATGGCTGTTTTTAACCTATAAATATACTGTAATTTAAATTTTTCCTACAGAATAAATTTATATTTAATTGCTGCCTAATACATAAATACTTAGAATTTTTAGGAGGGTTGGGGGTGGGTGGGCATGCTAGTATGGGTTTTTTTGAGGGGCTCTTGTATATATGGTTCTTTGCACTTCCCATTCAGTTTGACCATTAATCCAAAACTCCCAGCTCTGTGGTGAATATGCAACCTGACATTTATGTATTTTTATTGTGATGCAAGTCTTCTATATTCTGTGGCCCAGAGCTTCAGAATTTGACAGAAAAGGTCATCTTTCAATTCTCAAATGTGAATGCTCTGATGTACCTCTAATACAGAAAATGACCAAACAATGAATTTTAGTCTACTGAGTTTTTTATATTAATATAGAGCTCATTTATATTAATACAGAGCTGATTAAAGCTGATATCTGAGGCTATTAACCAGTAGTGTGTCCATTTGGAACAAGTAGAAGGATGATGGCTGGGTTTGGTGAGTATAGTCCAAACTCTACAGAGATTTTATTCCAAAGACTGTCACCTATTTGGTAATTAGTTTGCTGTAGACTGGCTTGATTTTCAGATTTCTGAATAATTTTGATTTCTGAATTGGGAAATAGGTGTTGGGGATTAAGAGTACTGAGTTAACATCTCCCAGTGTGTACTGTGGTTGCTATATGTTTTGAATTTCATTTTAAATATAGACAAATACATCATCATAAGATGAAAGCTTAAGAAATAATAATGGCTGCAGGATGTCTTGCATGAATGAAACCAGTGAAGTTTAATTAAACTAACTTCTTTGTTAAGCTGGTTGAGCAAGTAAGAAATAATCAAAAGAAAACCAATTTGCCATTCATTAGCATTGTGCAATATTATTGGTAGACTCAAACACTACTAGCACATTGTGCTTGGCTTTAAGAAAGTTCTTTAACTCCATTATATTCAAAAGGACATATTAAATGTGTATTTTATTGTAAATTACTGCAAATTTACTATGCCTAAAAACACTCAATGTTACAAAGTATTAAGCAACAAGTATGTTTAAAAAAAAGGTAAAAACCTAAACAAACATTTCTAGTAATATCTAAAAACTAAAAAAAAAAAATTAACTGTCTGCCTTCTGTTCTTTTTTCTTTAGTGCAGCTTTTCTGCAATGCAAGTTTATTGCTGTGTATTTCATGTTTTTTATTGTCATGACTCAGAAATTTAAACCTGTACACAAAGTTCTGCACTCACCTTCCTGTACATGCAATGTAACATCATACTCACAGTTTTGGTGCTTTAAAATATTCTTTTTTTTCTTTATTAAAGGATATTTATTTGACCACTGTCTCATTTTAACTATGAATATGTACCAACATTAAAAAAATATTTTTAGTAGAGTTTGATTCCCACAAAAAAAATCATATCTAGTTCATTTAGGTTCCCATTGTTATTCTTCTAACTCTTCAAGCTGTCTGTGGTTGCTTAATGGCAGATGGTTGTGCCTAAGATATGTTGCAGCAGGGAATAATTGTATTTAGGTAACATCTTTGTAAACTAAGTAACGTAAACAATTTAGGTGTTATACAAGAATCTTGCTCTTAAATAGTGCAGGATGGTTGTGCTTAAATACAAACGACACACACTTTCCATCTCTTAATCAAAAGATGGAAACACTATGAAAATAAAAATTTAAACCCAGAAATACTGAGCTTATCTGCCTTACTGCGCTCTCCGACCCTTTTAGAGCTGGCCAGTGGCAGTGCCGTTGCAGGGAGAGAGCAAGCCTCGCCTGCAATCACTTAAAAAAGGCAAGTACTGATAATGGAAAAGCGCAAATCAAGACCATGCGGCTTCACTATTTTCTTTTTTGGTATGAGTACAGTATAATATTTCAAAAGCAAACTAAATTGTATATAAAGAACTTGGGGACTTTAGAAGTACCTTTATGAGTGTTTTGAAGAGTTTAACTTTATTTTTCTCGAGAGAGGGGAAATATCCCAAAATAGATGACCGGTCGTGTCCCAGAGTAGAGTTGCCAGCTGTTTGTTCATTGTTTGGGGTTGTTTCTTTTTTTCTTCCGTAGCCACTTTGTGTTATTTTTTATCTAGACATAAATCTTACAAAAATACTCATGGTGTGCAGAGATACGTTTGTATTGTCTATCTTTTTCCTTTCACTCCTGTGTTTCTGGTAGAAGTACAGTGCAAGTAAGTCAGTGTAGGCAGGTCGTATGGCCAACTGATCCCTTAACACAAGGGGAAAATAATAAAATTGGTGTATTTATGCCCTCAGCGGCGTGTGTGACTGTGGTGTGGGTGCCTTCACATGTTCTGCTCTGCAGGACTAACTTCTGTTTAACAGTATTTGCTACCCTCTACCTGTGTCTACTGTGGCATTGACTTCAGAAGATAAGTCGCTGCTTTTTTATGACTTGCAGTATCTCCAAATTGCCAAACCACCAGCAGTCTGTCACTGCCACCACCAGGACCTGAGCTTTACCCTCACATCACAGATCACTTAGGTCTGGTGGTGGAGAGTTGTGCCACTGTGCTTTTTACCTTTTAGGAGGGAGGGATGTAATTAACCTAATGATAAAATAGCCTCTGTAAACTTTGTATGTAACATATTGGCCATTTAACTGTTACAAGCATCACGTTGCTGACACAAACCGCATTATAGCAGAAAATGATCCCAGAGGTTTTACCAGGAAGCCACAGCAGCAGAGCCACATAACCTGCCTGGCTCACAAAGTGCTGCAGAGTCCAAGTCTCCACCCTGCAGAATCACAGACCTGACTTGTTCCCACCGATACGCCTTCCTGCCCTTCCCCCTTTGCACTGAGACTCTCCACCTCTCTTACATTCTCTAAACTTTATGCACATCTCTGCTACTGTCATGCTGACTGTCCAGACCTTCATCAGCTCACAGACAGCGCATCTCCTTTGAAACCTTGCCTCAACAGGAAGGGCTGGTGGTTAAAAGCAGGCAGAGATTCTTAGCAGTGCTGTTGCAGCTGCTGCCTGTCTGCCTTGGTGCTGGGGTTCACTCTCTCAATCCACCAAAACTCTGGGGAAAACCCAAAACAAAACAAAAATTACATTTGAGATCATTCCCTGTGTCTGCTGCCTTATCCCTGCTGCATTTGTGTGCTGTCTGTGGGATGTTTGTGTTGTGGCACAGACAAATCACCTGTATTACCTTCTTTTCACTCCTTCTCCTCCCCATGGAAGACAGTAGACTTGAATTCTTGGAGATGTCTCACTGTGCCCCATACTGCTTAGATAAGGTCAAACACATTCATGGTCTTTCAAACAAAATTCACTCTTTACTTCATTCTTTTATCTTAAACAACTTCTCTGATTTGCATTACACTCCCTCTGTATGTTATTGTTTAAAAGTCACAGGAATAAGAAAAATTGAATAATCATGCAATTCATACAAAGCATTTATATTAACTATACTTTTTCTTCCTCAGTACTTTATTTTAATCCTATTAAATTTCAGTAGGAACGTAACTGAGCTCTTAGCGTACAAAATCATCAATGCATGCTCAAACTGCCATGCATGTTAACTGCACAACTTTAAACAACACAACAGATGTTTAATGAATCAACTTCATATGAAGCATCATAAAGTGATGGCCTTCCCCCCCTCCCCCCCGCCCCCAGTTGCTGTGAGTAAAACGACTGTTGAAGGGGACAGAGTCTTGCAAAAACAACATGACAAAGAAGCCATTGCACACTGCTCTTGGTTTCTAATGATATTAAAAAAAAAAAAAACAAACCTCTTGAATTGGCATTAAATAATAAAATAATATGAAAAAATAAATCACACATCCTATCTTTTTGTGGCTGAAACACNGGCAGCCGGACATGGGCCATGCTGGGCTGGGCCGGGCTCCTACAGTCGCCTCTGCCAGGTCCGGCCATTCACAGGCCGTTCCTCCAGTGCCCGTGGCCAGCAGACGGCATCAAGACAAGCTGCACACTACTGAGTGACACTCAGAGCATGTCTACTCCCATTTAATCCACTCTGGGAAAAGATGGGAGGGATGCAGGACTCGTCCTCCAGTCAAAGGTGGCATGAGTTAACCATGCTTCATTGAAAGGGCAAATCTCTCTTCAGGAAATGAAGCTTGTCACTTTAATTAAGAAAACAAAACAAAACAAAACAAAAACCACAAACAAAAACGTGTCTACTCAGGCTATGTTTTCAGGGAGAACACAGGCTGCAAGTTGCCCACCTGGACATGTGTTGCTTAGATTTGTATGCAAACTAACATATACTACATCTAAACCATTTAAATACTCAAAAGCAGTTACAGTTCCAAGTCAATGCTATTTCCTATTTCCCATTAAAAAACCCCACCCCTTCAAGTCGTCAGCTTTTAATCTCAATTTGCAATATGAAACTCTAAACCGAAACTCCGTGTCCCAACCAGCATTTGTCAAGACTGCACTATCAGCCATCTGGGATAAACCTGCGTTCTGGTCCCAGCCATCAGCTGCCCAACAGACCTGAAGTCTTCCTGCCTTTTGAGGCCCCGATACATGACTTTGCTGAAGCCCTTAGTGGATACTCAAGGTTTCAGGGATGCTTCGGAATAAGAAATCTTTTGGTACTGTCAGCACCAGCTTGGTTAAGTGATTGAGTGCAAAATGTAGCTCCTGCGCCTTTTGGAGTTCACCCAGTGGAAGAAGCCTAGCTGTTTCCCATGAGGACACTAAGATGTCTTCCATTAGCCCATCAACATGTCATTGCAATAGCAAGTCATGGGGCTTCCTTAAAAAAAATAAATTCTAATATACTGAAATACTGTAAATTAGAATTTCTTCACTTATATCTGTCAAGACCTTCAGGCCAATGAAGGCCTGATCCCTTGAGACACCGTCACCAGTTAGCCATTTTCCAAGTAGCTACACCTCAGCTTTTGTCCAAGATAAGACCCAGAGCTATGCTTATGGGGGGCATGGAGGCGGGCTCACAACTTCCTCGAGTAGCGGCTCCCTCCTGTGGTGCAGCACGTCGAAAGAGGGACTTACAATGTCACGGTGAATCCCACAGCCGCCTCGTAGCTACTGCTGAGCTGTAAAAGCAGCCTCAGTGGCTGGTTTATCTGTTTGCTTTTATCCTGTAAGTAAACCCAGGGTTACAGGGGTGACAGCATGTTTGGACATACCCAGAGTCTCCGCAGTGGTTGCTTGCTCAGCCACGGGGCTGACTTCTGCTGCGCTCTGGGAGTCCCTAATGCCTTCTGCATTTTGTTTCTAGATGCGTATTTCCTTGTCACGGCTTCATTACTGCAATTTGGCCAAAGTTTCAAAATTCCCTTAAAAACCTTTGAAGCTACAGCAGTTTGCTACCTGCCCATCCTGCCAGGCCAGGTTTTAGGTCCTGTAGGCAATTTCCCCGCCTGACTTGGGCAGATGGCAGCTGCTGCTCAGAGATCTGCTCTCATCTTTGTATCAGTTCTCTCAAGAAGTTTCCAGATGTTGCTGTAATTCCTTTGCAAACAATCGGTCTCCTATTGTAGCTGATGACAGAAATCCTATGGCTTGATGGGGATTTTTGATGCCTGATATGTGATCCTTTTTTTTTTTTTTTTTTCAGCAGGAAAATCAGCTTAGTTTCTTCTGGAACCAGCCTGCCAATCCTAACACATCACTGCATTTTGACTTGAGGAGTTAAACACGCCTTATAGGAATTTTTTATTTCTGCAATGCAATCATCATCAATAAGGCGCATACAAACACCTGTCTTCTGAAAATACTTGCATTGCTCACTGTTTTCGCCAGCTTTGATTCAAAATGCTTCCTCGTGTCATGCTTCAGTAATGCTTGTTTAGAATATCACCGATGCTTCTTTGTTGCCTCTTCTCTTGGCTTCTTTGGCTGGCCCACTCCTTCGCGGAGGCTAAGAGATGGTCATGCACAACAGACAGCACCCCATACCCACAGATAACTTTCATGTGTTTTTTTGTTTGGGTTGCTGATGTGTCTCCCTGGTGAGCAGGGCGCTGTTTATGTATCTCATTCCATAACCAGTTTGGGACTTCCTTACATTTACTGTAAACATGTGCATGGCTGCTCCACGTTACACAGGAGAAAAGAAAAAAAAAGGAAAAATACAAGAAACACAGGATAAAAAAATTTTTGACGTGTAGGTTCAAATGATAACGAAAAACCACCCCAAATAATTTCAGAATTTCTTTTTCTTTCAAAGAGGTGGGGAAGAGGTGCTTGTAGAAAACCAGCACATTACTCTGCTTCTTTCAGATCTGCAGAATGAAATTTCCCCTCTGTTTTCATCCCCTGTAAGCAAATCTCCAAATGTGCAGAACGCTCTGGAGCAAATGGGCTCAGCTGGTAATGATGGGTCTAAAATTTGAACCAGCAGTTTCCGAACAAAGAACAACAAACTCTCCTGGGTTGCTTCTGGGCCAGACAGCGTGCGCGGCAATGCAGCCACGTTTGGGGTAGCTTCCACACAACCAGCGGGGTGTAGCAGTGAGGCTGAGCAGCAGGGACGGTGAAGGATGCTCAGACTAGATACTGCTGGAGTAGCTCAACTACACGTTTGCTATCCTGGCTCCTCTCACTAAGAGAAAGTCAAAGAGAGAGGTGTGCCTTTCACTGATAGACTGCTGGTTCCCATTGCTGCAGATTCCTGGGGAACAATACTGCTGGAATTATAAAAGTAACAGTATACTCAGATGCAGAGAAAGTAGACTTAATTTTTACATTTCCATCCACAGGTAAAGGCTGTGACGTCTCTCTTGCAGGGAAGTACAAGATCATTTTCCTTCCCATGTCTTTTGTTTAAATTCCCGTCATCATTTAACAAAATACAATCCAGACTCAAGAGAATTTCCAAGGTCTTGTTCCCTCTCTGAAAATCTTAAGCTTGCAAATATCTGCATGATCATTTTTAATTCAAAAGGAGGAAATCCATACACGCAGGTAATACTTAAACATACCTTGTCAGTGTAGCTCTTCCTCTCCCCTTAGCACCTGGATGCACACATTGTTTGTGAAGGTCCTGAGCTCTGCTTCTTTCTCGATATACTGGGAAAAAAATTCTTCCTCTTCACGAATTACCAGAGTCACAGAAATGCAAGTTCCCTTCCAAGAACACTTCTAGGTTGCTATTTTCAATCGAGTGGAAGCAAAAGCCACTGACACACTGCTGGATCCATGCAGTGAGATGACTCGGATGACAGCAGATGAGCAGCCCCAGAGCAGGGATGGACAACGTCTGAAACTACTTCAAAGTTTAAAGAAAGAAAAATCTCAAAACCCAGCTCAGAACTTTTTACACTAACACCACAAGTGGTAGGAACTGATGGCAAGAAAAAATCAGGCGTGTCGTCAGCCACTACTGATGACTAATACTGATGCCAAACCTCTAGAGCTGTGAAGGTAAAAGACTGAAGGACGTGGGTTTGCAGACTGCCAGGACTTCAGCTGTGTCCATGAAACAGACCCCTAATGCTGACCTTGAGAAGCCTATAGCAATCAGAGCAGAGTTTTGGGGCAAGCCAGCTGTGCTCAGTATTAGCATGATGTCAATACCTAAGGAAAGCAAGATCCAAACAAGCCTTTTGTCGCTGCTGCGCAGTTGAGTTGGCCTGTCCTTTGCTAGGCAAACCCTTGCCTCTCTTACAGCTCTGAGTTCCACATAAGGGAACCTTTTTGACAACTCTGCGTCTCCCCTCGCCCCAAATCTAAAACATCTTTGATGGCTACGCCTCCCTCCCACGCCTGTATCTGAAACAAGACAAACTGCCAGATGTATTGTTGCAGCTGAGCTTTCCTTGCGCAAGACCCGGCGATGAGGGAGAACGCGGGTACAAATTACGCTTGTGTTTCTTTGGTCCTAGGGTTTGCTGCCAGCAGTGCAGAGGCAATACCGGCAGCCACAGGTCCCTGAGAGGTTGTGACAGGCAAGCTATGAGACCCCACTCAGTGTGAAAACCCACTTCTAACTATCGCAGCACCTAGAGGCATTGTAGGTATTATGGTATCAACAGCTGCACCTGCTTTCTGGCTACGTTGCACAGCCAGAACAGTGGACGTGTGCTGAACCGACTCCAGGATCTAACACAAAACTCCCTTCATTGTTCCCAAACATTTAACACAATGGGGAAAATTAATCCTACTTGTCTGAAGTAAGTGGAGCAAAACAAGGAACTAATGCTACTAAGCAAAAATGGAGATCTTAAAAAATATCTGCTATTCCGTGGTATGTTCTCTGCTTAGCACCATTCAGAGGTAGTGCACATATGCAGCATTACTAAGAAAATGTAAACAAGACAATTTGAACATTGCTTTGCAGAGTCAGGTCCGGTTCTTGAAAATAATCGGTGTACAGCTGTGCACTTAGCTGGCGTGTCCAGTTACTGGGACTGAACTATGCGCCTTTGGATGGAGTTTCTTGATGGTCCTTTTTTTTAATTGTCTTTTGACATCCAGACCTAATCTCTAATCAGATTTATCTTTGGCCTCAAGATCCAAGATTTCTGCAATCAAATAAATTAAGTGCTTTTACTGATATCCCCATTTCTGCAGAGAATTAAGGTCTGCAACAGTTTTCCATTCCTTTCTCCATGCGGTACTTCAGAAAAAGGTTTTGATTTTGACTTTCAAATGTGGTGCTCACAGAGCGCTGTTCAGTAGCCACTTCAGTACAGAATATAAAAAAATGATTGAATGAATTAAGGTTTAGCCTCTTATTGAAGGTAAACCTGAAGTTAATCCCCAACTGGTAGAAAAACGAGTAGAAATCAGAAACCCTTCACAACTGACAACTGAAAAGACACATTCCAAAATATTAATCTTTAATAATTGACGCATTGTTCATTGTTGCAGGGTTTTCTTTAAAGGAACTATCCTGGGCATGCCACCAATAGCATTAAATGATACATATTTGTGTTACATCTGGTTTAGCCCTTTATTTATTGATATTTTACCTGAAAATGTATTTTCTTAGAGACCTTACAACAGCATTTCTGCATCATCAGTTCATTTTGTTCTCCTCTTTCCTGGATACATTAGCCAGGAAAAGGAATGCCCCCAGTCTGTAACAGACAGATTAATTCACATATTTTACTTTGTCTACATAGAAAAATGCAATTTCCGGATCATTGAGGCATATGGATTATGAACAAGACACTCCAAAAACTAACTATCCAGACGGGGATATACTTACAAAAATCTTTTATGTCAAAGTCAGGATTTCACAACATAACACACTAATGCAAAATCCAGTAGCACCTGAAAGATTAAGGTAGCTGCTGCTATCACTTGCACATACTTGAAAAAGATTTAAGAAAAAAATAAAGAGTAAAAGTACATTCTCCACAGAACAGCAAGTGTATTTCAAAATAAAAAAGCTCTTTTTTCTTTTTTTCTTTATTTTTTTCTTTTTTTTTTCTTTGTTGTTGGGTATTTCTGTTAGGCTTTTTGGTAATTCTTTTTGCCTTTTTCTTTTTACAAGACTGTAGTTGCCATATAACAAGATGTACGTGATGTGACTGCTCTCCTCCTCCAGTGCAAGTTCATGGTCACGTTTTCAGGCTCTAATATTCAACATTGTTTTCTCATATACATATTCCCATAGTTTCATCAAAGATAGATACAGTGTGTAATACCCGTCTCTGGGAAAGTAATGTTTGACACAGGCAAACTTTCATCTTGAAACAGAAGTGGAGAGGCTACACTAGGTATAGCCACCTAATATGAACTTTAGGTCACAATTTCTAAACACTCACCTACTGCACATAAACATTAAAAATAGTCTTAACAATACAATTTTATTTATATGTGCACGTATCTCCACCTTATCCCATACCTATATTTGGCAACTATTTGGGAATTCAAAGGTGCAGCCCTCAGTAATTGTATTATTATAAAAAAAAAAAAA
>VXBL01007875.1:551984-571521 GCA_013400195.1 Aramus guarauna | reverse complement strand
AATCCTTACCCAAAGGCTCTCAACCGTGTTGTCATCGACTGACAGCTCCGTACAGTCCAGCCCCTGTTACATAGAGTGCCATCCCCCATCACGTCTCCTGCCCTGCCTGTCTCTTCTGAAGAGTCTGTAACCATCCATCACAGCACACCAGTCACAGGACTCTTCCCACCAGGTTTCACTTATGCCAACGATGTTATAGCACTGGGACTGAGCCAAGGCTTCTAGCTCTTCTTGCTTGTTCCTCATGCTGCGTGCATTGGTATAGAAGCATTTCAGATGTGCTTCCACATACCCAGCACCTCGTGGAGCAGACTGAAGAATCTTACTAGCTCACAACCCGTCTGATTATTGCCTGCCTTCCCATAGTTTGTCACCGGCGATGTAGTTACACTTCAGCTGGGCTACTGGTCTAACCCCCATCTCTGGTGCCCCTAGGCTCATCTCTAGCAAGCCTGGTTCCATCCCTTTCCTCCTTCAGATCTAGTTTAAAGCCCTCTTCACAAGCCCTGCCAACTCCTGGGCTAGAACCCTTTTCCCCCTTCGAGCCACTCCAAGCAAGGATCTGTTTCCATTCCTCCCTGTCTCTTAGGTCCCCTCTTTCTCCCTGATGGCAAGAGGGTAGGGGGTCTGCTGCTGCTTGCGGAGCTACTTGTGGAACACCCACTCGGTACGTGTCTTGCAGGGATGCCAGGGTGAGTCTCCACCAGCCAATCTCCCTTTCATACTCCCTGATGCTCCTTAGTCTTTCCACCTCCTCTTTTAGCTCTGCTACCGTGCTGATCAGATCACCCACCTGCTCACACCGCACACAGGTGGTATCTCTGCTACCCTCCAGTAGCAGTGATAGGCTCAGGCACTCCCTGCAGCCAGAGACTTGGACAGCCGCATGTTTACGTGGGTGCTCGGTTTGGGTTGCCATGTTCTTTCTGGCGACAGCTTTCAGCCGGGTGGAGGCCGTGGCTAGGTCTAGTGCTTCTGGGAGGGTGATGGCTGTTAGGCAAGCTGGCCTCTTGAGAGCGGGTGGGGACTGCGCCCTACCTGCTCACCCTGCTTGCATAAACTGCTGCGCAAACTGACACGCCATGCCCTTCTGATGTGCCATGTCCTGTTTGCCTGCCCTGTTCGCCACCCACCGGGTCGCTCGCGCTCCCTGGGGGCTGCTCTTGTATGTGAGGGGTTTGGCTGCTATCACTCTTGTCCCCGCCCATGCTGAGTCAGAGCTGCTGCACCTCAGCAGGTCCCTCTTTCCTGCCCTAGGGGGGTGCTAGGGAAGTGTTTAGAGTGCTAGCTGATCACCAAGCCACTAGTAACCAGCGCTCTGTGCTTCTGCTTGTTGAACTCAGCAGTCACTTCCCCCTCCTCTTTTCTGTCTCTCCCCCTTTCTGCTGCTAACCACTGAGTTCTGCATGAGAACAAAATTTCAAGGATCAGTCATGAAAGGAGAAGGGTGGGCTTGGAAAAAAATGTTTGCTCACCAAACTCAGCAGCTGGAAACACAGATTAAGGGTCCCTTTTGGGATGATTCATGCCTCTGCCCATACTGCCTCCTAGCCATCTTTGCCCTTGTGTTGAACTCACCTAGAATTTATTTCTCCAGTGCTCTTACTGCACTTAACTTGCTGAAACATAGAACTGTCCACTTCTGCAGACTGGAAAGAAATTTGCTCAGGCTCCCTGTCTCTCTACTCATGTGGTCTATCCTCAGAATTGATTGATATTTGAAGATTAGATAAAAGCTTTCTTAAATACAGTTAACATGCAGACTTCATATTGCAAATCCAAGCTATTTACTGTCAAAAATCCAGACAAACTGAAAGAGTATGTGGCAGAAGATAAATGGATGTTCTAAGACATATAACAATGCTATCAAATAAGTTACTATAAGCTTTAAGGCTATCAAATAAGTTACTATAAGCCAATGTTAGCCATGTTCTCCTATAATAAGTAACAAGAAATTATGTCTGAACTTAAACTTCTGTTAAGAAGGAAAAAACAAAACATGAGTCTTTGCTCCGAAAAATCAATGCTTGTAATTGTTAATAATACGTGTGTGGCTTCACATACTTCTGCAATGTTGAACTTTGTGAATCAGAAACTATAAAAGAAATTCTAATGCAAAACTTTGAGTCAGGGAAGCTGTAACAAATAGAAGACAGACTTGCAAGATGCTACTCCTTTTTGTTCTTTGCTAGTGGATTTTAATTAAGCAGTAGTGTTTACATAAATTAACTTCATGTCTGGGTGCTCTGAGTCTCCTTTGTATCTTTTGCCAATGCTAAGCCTTTATGTCATGCCCTGCAAAAGTGGAATACCAGAGGTTTTACAACTTATCAAAAATTTGTTTTAAAATTTTAGAACTTCAATAGTCCCTTTCTTACTTTTTCTCTTCCTGACAGATCAATTAATATACACACCCAGAGTCTTTCATTAACTTGGGAAGCTGTGGATACTTTATGTCCTGGTTTTGGCTAGGATAGCGTTAATTTTCACCAGAAGCTGGGACAGGACTCAGCTGAGACAGGTGACCCAAACTAGCCAAAGGGGTATTTCATACCATATGATGTCATGCTCAGCACAAAAGGGAGCTAGTTGGGGAGGGGCAGCTCTGGGATGGTCTGAGTGTCTGGTCAGTCTTCAGGTGAGAAAATTGCATTGTGTATCACCCACTTTGTATATTCTAAGTACTGTTGTTGGTGTTTTACTCTCCCTTTGCTGTCCCCGTAAACTGTCCTTATCCCAACCCACAAGTTTCACCTTTTCTTCCCATAGTCCTCCCCATCCCGCCATGGCAGGGAGTGAGCCAACGGCCACATGGTGCTACGCTGCTGGCTGCGGCTGAACCACGACACCGTGGCCGTTACCCAGTTTGAAAGGTGGGTCCTTAACTAGGCACAGAATTGCAGGAAAAGAAAAAGTGTATTATGTTGAGCGCATCTGAATATATCTTTGGAAAACTGCATTGCCACAGAGAAAAATCAACTCAGACTTACCTTTTAATAGGTGATCATGGTTACATGTTCTTCTTTTTTACAGAGAGAATCTAAAGTCATTCTTCATTCTTGCTTGAGTGGTGAAAAAATTCAATGGCTACTGAACAGAACAGAAGCTATGATTTGAACAAGCAATACTACGTACTCAGGTGTTCAAGTAGTCTCAGAATGATTACATAAAATTAATGGATACTGTTCAGAGAAAGTGATGTGGTGGGTTGACCTTGGCTGGCTGCTAGGTGCTCACCCAGCCACTCTCTCACTCGTCCCTCCTCAACAGGACACGGGAGGATATAAGAAAGAAAAGCTCACGGGTTGTGACAAAGAGAGGGAGATCACTGATCAGTTACCATCATGGGCAAAAGAGACTTGACTTAGGGAAAAATAGTTTCCCTCAGCCCTGGCTGCCGGGCAGCGCTTTGCCCTTTCTTACCCAGGCTTTCCCCGAGGCGCCCGCCCGTGGCTGAGGGGCTCAGCTGTGCCCTGCGGTGGGGCCCTTGGAGCCGGCTGGAACCGGCTGTGTCCGGCACCAGGCAGCCCCGGCCGCTCCCCACAGGGGCCGCCCTGCAGGCCCCACTGCCAGCGACTGGGCACCCGCATCCAATATAAGTCAGAAATAGCAGAAGTTCATTGTGGGATTTGCTACATGTGAGCTTAAAATTGAACAGCTGTACAGTTCTACAAACTTATGATATATCTCTAAATACACGAATTGCATTCATCTGGTGAGTTTAGTTAAAGGTGTAAATTGGTGCAGTGTAATGAGACATATGCTTAGGTTTTCCACCAGGAAAACAGCTGAGTGAGCCTAAATATTGCTAATATTGCTTCTTTTCATAGGAAAAAATATGCTAGGCAAGGAGAGAAAATAAATTTAAAAACAAATACGCTTCAGCAGTAGCATCAGAATAACTTCTTTCTTTTGACAACTTTAAAAATAAAGTGCAGACATATCAGAGATGAAGAAAATGCTTTATGATTCTTCAGAAAACACAGTAACTTTTTTTTTCCTTGCTCATTTCCAAATACTGTAGAAACTCAGAAATTTGAACATAGTGTCTATTTGGTGTACTTTGTGATTTTGAAAATAGGGAAGAAAATTATGCCAAAGATTTTGCTGTGAAAGAGGTGCTCCTGACTACAAGACCAGAATAAAGTCGCAATACATTCCAGATCTTCAGTAACACTTACTTTCTTGAAAAAAAAAAAAAGTGAGTAAAAATAATCTGCTTGCTTGACTCTCAATTAAGAAGTTACTTTCTGACATACGATAAAGAGAAAGAATTTGGACATGGGCTTCCAAACCCATGCTTGTTGGTATGAGAAGTTCTGTTGACACCAGTTGTGAAAGTCATTTGTCTCCCTGATTCTTAGCTTCACACAGAGAGGGGAGGTAACACCACACAAACCTCCCATAGGGTATGAAAATATGAAAAGGTTTCTTACCACTTTATTCTGTTGATGACTACACAGAAAAGCCATGTAGAAATGAGTAATTCTAACTCAGAGCAGGGTTGAAATAGTGCATAGTAAGGCCATGAGACACACACTGAAAGGGAGAAAACAAAGAGTTAAACGCCTTCTTGCAAGAGGGTAAAGAATAGCAGGTGAATTATAGACTATATATAGTCCACTTTCTAGTAGCCTTGAAAACAATTTTAATCTGAAATAGCTGTTGTGCACACAAAAGGTGCTCTCTGATCTTCCTGACTTAACGAGTGTTAGGTCAATAGACTATTCATAATTATGAGAGAAATCTCCATGTCTCCATACTTTTAATGTGGAAATGAGCCTTGGATTCTTAGCAGGAAAGAAACAAAATTCTGTCATATTGCTCATAGGAAGATAGGCAAACTCTTCTGACTTATTTTAGAGTTTCTGACTTGGATGCATAAAGATGACAATGGAGAGATTGTGTAAAAATTCTATTATATTGTTCTGTGGTCAGATGGGGTTTTTTGCAATAATTTTTTACTTGTTTTGCATGGATGACTTTTTTCCTTCGATGCTGTATGTTACTGAGAGTATGAATGATACTGCACTGAAAATGGTTTAAATGAGAATGAGATTGATTAATCAAAAATACTTCCTTCTGAAGTTTTTGTTTCTCATGGCATAACACAACTGTGTATTAGCAGACAACTTGTAAAAATAGCATTAAAGAGCCAAATATCTGCATTTACTTAAAAATTGTTTCCAGAAGACCAAATGAGATATAGATCTTACTTATTGTAGTAATGTGGTGACAACAGCAGCAGCAACTATAACACATCAAATTATTTCCAACACATTAAGCAAACAAATCATTTATATAGACTAAAGCAAGTAAATTATTTATATATTTATTGTTCACAGTGCAGCAGTAAACTGTGCCTAAGAGCCCTGTAGCGAAAAGTACATCACATTGTCTAAATCCATAAAATGCTACTTGCAGGTTCAACATAGTATATAAAGATTTAAGATTTAAGATGTGTTCTGAATCACATCTTAAAAAGGGAGAAAATCCAGCCTCACATTAAAGAAAAGGCACAGGGGAACCCAGTGACTTACACAGTATTTTGTTGTTTAATGTGGTTTAAAAGGGAGATATTTAATGTAAAAAATGTAATCTGCTATATATTTCACAATGAACAAACGGCTAGAACCTTGTGACTTAAAGAGCTATAAACTTGGATAGACTCAACAACTTGATACGGAGTGAATGGAAGAAAAAATTCACCTCTCATTCAGACAATATACCATTTCCTCCTGTTTACAAGAACTCTGAAATTACGCTATTTTGGGTTCCAAAAAAAGCACATTGTGGACACACCTGCTAGCATGGAGAAGGTGATGAATTCTTTGTAAAACAGTAGCTTCAAAGCTGCTATAACCTCCAATCGTAGGTAGAGCAGCTCGAGAAGACAGCCAACCTTAGGGTAGCTTCTGCTTTCTATACTCATGTCAGCTCTGGTCACTTATTCTTTTAGTAGAGGAGGATATAAATAACATAAATTACTTGAGCTGATAAAAGACCTGTGTCTTAATTAAATGTCTGTCAAAAATTACATTACCAGAATAACAATATAACCCCAGGCTTTTTCTTCCTTTTTCTCAGTTTGGATAAGATAGTGGACCATTCTGTCTCTCCTCATACTATTTCCTCTACTTTATCTATTTTGAGATTCTCTGCTCAGAAACTGTAAATCTACCTTCTGATTTTTACAGCAATACTAAAATATTGTTTATAAATTAAGCAATTTCTCTTGATACTGGTAAATTTTCCAAAGTTAAATATGAATGTGTAGCTTTAGGAAAACACCTCATATCTTAACTGAGGGAAATTTTCTTAACTGCTGTTGTCCTGGAAAATAGTCAACATTTTTATAGTACCAGTAATCTTCATTATTTCGCAAGCTTCCCAAACATGACTTTGTTTTCAGTTAATGAGGGTTAAAGAGAATCTTTAATAGACTGAAATGTAAGCAGCAATTTATATCTAAAAGTAGACATCTTGAACATCTTCAAAGCCTCTCAAAATAAAAATTTCATAGGAAAACTGTCTCTTCACCTTCAGCATATGTGTTTAGATACTAAGAACAGGCACAGAATTGATAATTTGTGGAATCATAACATGTGATTAACTGAAATTCTTATGTATACTTTTGATTAGCATCAACACAGAGGCTTACATTCCACTCTATGGGATTTAATTAACATTCCAAACACCTGAATGCTGAAAACCTGCATTATTTGGTAGGAAAATCAGAAAATGTTACATTGTCTTGATGTCCTGAACTCAACACAATGTTTTAAAAGCAAAACAAAACACTATTCTTGAAGGAAAATAAAACTCCTAGAAGTCATAACCTAAAGTTACAGGAAATTTTTTTTTCCACCTTCATGGTAAATCTTTGATTGGGTTTTGAAAACTAATGTAAAATGGCCTTTGTTGTTGTTGAACATGCTACTAGGATTCTCAACAGTATGCTAATAAAGAATAAAATAAAAAAGCTGCAGGAACAGGCCAACAGGAACCTCATGAAGACCAACAGGGACAAGAGTAAAATATTGCATGTGGCTCAGAATGACATAAAGAAGCAATAGAAGCTGGACATCCATGTGCTAGGATAGCAGCTCTGCAGAAAAAGATTTGGGTCTCAGTGGACAGGCTGAACCTGAGCGAGCAGTGCGTTGTGGTGATGAATGGTAACTGCATATCGGGCTGTATTAGTAAGCAAATAGCCAGGACGGAAATTATTATTCCCCTCTACCTGGCAGATATGAAGCCATTTCTGACACACTATGCTCAGTTTTGATCCCCTCCCTGGAAAGAGTCTATCAGAGGGCCTTGTATAGGAGCTGAAGCACCCAGGTTATGAGGAAAGGCTGAGGGAGCTGTACTTGTTCAGCTAGCAGCTGAAAAACCTTTAGGAGAACCTGATTGTAGTTTTCCACTACTCAAAAGGAGCAGGGGATTATAAAGAAGACATAGTCAGACTGTTCTCAGGAGTGTGCAGTAGAAAACAAGAAGCAATGGTCTCAAGTTGCAGAAAGAGAAATGAGACTTACATGAGGGTGGAAGAACTCAAGTCAATCAAAAAGAGCTCCTACCAACAGCTAAGTATATGAAAGTTTTAAACTGCTACCGAAAAACAAATTTTTGATTCCTGACAGCTCTACATGAGAGGCTGACAACTCTCAAAGCTCAGCGACAAAAAGGAAGATAAGAGGTATGTAATGTCTGAACTGAGTTTGGTAGTGGAAAAACATAGTCTGAAAGAAAAATGCAGTGGGGTTTTTTTTTCCCCCCACAGGATGATTTTAGGGCCTGACTCTCATAAAGTGTTGCAGACACGTAATGCACAGGAATATTTTTTTTTCCTTTTAAACAGCAATGATGTATTCCTATTCTTAGTCATTCTCTGCCAATTGATTAGACATTTTTCTTGTTTGCAATGATGATGTATTTCTAGTCTGTTTATTTATGATAATAAATGCTTTTTGCATTATAGAATCACAGAATCAAGAATAACTTAGCTTGGAAGTGACCTCCAGAGATCATCTAGCGCAGCCCCCTGCTCGAAGCGTGCCTCATCAAATCAAGTTTCTCAGGGTAACGTCCAGCTGAATCTTTATCATCTCAAAGATGGAGATTCCACAACCTGTTCCAATTATTGATCACCTTCATGGGATGAAAAATCTCCCCAAAAAGCTTGTGCAGCTTTGAAACTGGTAGTTGGACCTCTGGAGATCCATCTGATTTTTCTGAGGGTCTATAGTACAAGTATTTGCTTTATTTGTAACTTGCTGCTCTCTGAGAAATATTATTTTATATTTCTGTCTCAAATTTAGGCTTAGATAATTCACTCTTCTAGGCAATAAGGTAAAACTCTTATTGTAAGATTACAATCCTTTCCTTTTCAGGTAGCCAAATGTCATGGGGAATGGAGAATGCAAAATAAATTGATCAAGTCAGTCTCACAACTGAGGTTGAAAATACCAAAAAACAGTAGACTGAATACCATTTAAATGAGTAGTACAAGCAAAACTTAAGAGCACAAAAGCCTGAAATCCAGAAGCCTTTAAACTGGTACTTAAAATGATGGTAGTAGGTCCCACAGGTGGAACAGAGACAGTTGGTTTGATAAAGAGCTCTGTATCTTACATCCCCAGTTTTCAGCACAGTAAGTCATAGTTGATCACGTGTTCTTCTACAAGAGAGAATGATGATAAAAACGTCTGTCAAAGACAAAAACTGTGGCTTACAGATTGATGCCATAATTATAGTCAACTCGTGGTTTAACCTGTCCAGCAGCTATAACAACCACACAGCTGTTCGCTAACTTGTCCTGCCCAGTGGAATGGAAAGAGAATCGAAAAGCAAGAGAAGTAAAACTTGTGGGTTGAGATAAGGACAGTTTAACAGAACAGAAAAGGAAGATAACAATAATAATAGTTGTTATTATTATTTAAAAAATAATACACAAAGCCAGTGATTAACAGCACAATTTCTCACCATCCAAAACCTGATGCTCGGCTAGTTCCCAAGCTGCACCGCCTTCTGGCCAACCCCCCCTAGTTATATATGGAGCATGACATCACATGGTAGGGAATATCCCTTCGGTTGGTTGGGGTCAGCTGTCCTGGCTATGTCTCCTCTCAGCTTCTTGGGAACCTCCCACCTTCTTGTTGGCAGGCCAGCATGAGAGCTGAAAAGTTCCTGACTGCTTGGCAACAACTATAACGATCAGTGGGTTATCAACATTATTCTCATCCTAAATCCAAACCACAGCACTATAACAGCTGCTAGAAAAAAAAATTAACTCTAACTCTGCTGAAACCAGGACATCAACAAAGATGACAGTCAATGAATTCTGTTAAACGAGTTTTACAGTAAAAAAAAAAATCTTTGAGAAATCCAGCTAAGGTTCAGAATCTTAATAGTGGTGCAAACCAACCATCTACAGTGTGGTGAGACTTCTTGACTTAGATCAATATCATCATTGGATCTTCTGGCAATACTTTTTTTTACTGTGTCTGCACAGATGCTGTTGGCATTTCAAACAAGAATCCATTTCTCCTGAACTGGATGTCATAGTGAAAAGAAACACGGGGTTGATTTTATTAATGTTCAGCTTTCAAAACTGTTATGACATTCCTTGTTTACATCAGAGAAAAAAAAGAAAATAGCACAGGCAAAAAGGCAGCAGTACCTATTTATATGGTAAGATGACGTTAAATATTGGCAAGAAACTATGTATGTTGGACAGTACAGTAAAAGTGGTTGGCAACACTACAAGTTAAAGAGGAAATCAGTAACTATTTATGAAGCTGATATTTGTTGATATACTCCCCAAATGCACATACACAAATTTTTTGCAAAGAGGAAGAAATGTTAAATACCAAACAAAGGAAAAACCCTCCAACCAGTTTGATCTTCCATCATTCTTTCTCTGGAATGTTATTTATTTTCACAGAGTTTCAAAACATTTTTTACACTCAGGGAAACAGAACTATATCTTGGTCTCCCAGGCCTTGCATGGGGACTCCCTAGCTGGGGCAACAAGAATAAGTAACGAAAATCTATAGGAAATTCTTAGGTTTATTTTGGAGATGTTTCCTTTGGACTTCATTGGTAGGAAAAATATTCTTTGCCATTTTCAAAGCTATTTTCTTTTATGTATGTCAATAAATAAATCCTGCTTTTTTTGGTCATTATTGTCAACACTTACAATCTTCTCTTACACATCAAAACTGTAAGTTTATTAGAATTGTTAGTAAATTCCCCTCAGAAATCTTAAGCATCCCACACTTCAAGAATAAATATGGTCTGAATATTTTAGGTTATGAGAACTAGAACATTCATGCTCCTGTGCTATTTTAGTTTTACTTATCTGATATCCCAAGCATACAATGAATGGAAGTTGTACAGACTTGTTTTGCTTCCGAAGTTAGCACTAGTCATCGAATTAGGAGGGCTACAAGAATGATTAGAGGACTGGAGCATCTCTCATATGAGGAAGGGCTGAGAGAGCTGGGCCTGTTTAGCCTGGAGAAGAGAAGGCTAAGAGGGGATCTCATCAATGCTTATAAATATCTAAAGGGTGGATGCCAAGAGGATGGGTCCAGACTCTTTTCAGTGGTGCTCAGCAACAGGACAGGGGGCAATGAGCACGAACTGGAACACAGGAAGTTCCATCTCAACATGAGGAAAAACTTCTTTACCTTGACGGTGACCAAGCACTGGAACAGGCTGCCCAGAGAGGTTGTGGAGTCTCCTTCTCTGGAGATATTCAAAACCCACCTGGATACAATCCTGTGCAATCTGCTCTAGGTGATCATGCTTTAGCAGTGGGTTTGGACTAGATGATCTCCAGAGGTCCCTTCCAACCCCTACCATTCTGTGATTCTGTAATTGCTTACAGAGCTGAAGACACCTGAGACTTTTTCATTTAAAGGTAAATGATACAAGCAATGCTGTCACAGACTAGTGACTCTGCTTGCAGAAGATCACACATTTTCTCAGTACACACTGATAGAATTCAGTCTCAATCAGTAGCAATCACTTGTTTTATGAATAGGCCTGGACGTACATTGCCAACATTTAAGCACTTCTCAGAGTTTGTTCGATTTCAATAAAATTTGTTCAATTTCAATAAAATTTGCATGAATATCAAGTAATGTTCAGAATTATCTGCAAACTGATTTAGTCAGTGGCTAGAAAGTCTAGTTTTTAAAACACTCAGCCAGGAACAAAGATCCCAGGGTTTCTAATGTTACTGCTGTTGAGTCAGACAGCAAATATTGTCTTACCTTTCATGAAGAATTTCAAAATTATAATAGTTTGGTTTGTATGGGAATGAAGCCAAGTTTTGCAATATCAAAACCTTCCTTGAAATAGATTTACTGTTTTACTGCTCAGCTCTAATTGAGGCTGCTTCCTATGACAAAATCAGTGTATTTGAACACTGTCCCTACTGTGCTTTGAAATTCAGTATTTTGCTGCAGAAATTATAAATGGTGTTGAAATGTTTTACTATCCTTTACTAGTTGATATTGTCACTGCTAACAATTCTAATGAGTTGAAACCAGATAGGGCTAGAGTCAAAGTAGTTTTTGCTTTGTTTTGCACATTACACATGAACTAGTCCATATATGTATCATAAAAAATATTCTTAAACATTCTGTTAGTTTCAAAAATTTATCCAGAGATGGACAAATCATTTCAGTTTCTTCCTTATTCCATTTATCAAAAATTAGTTCACATTCTTTCATTCCTTTGTAAATAATTAGTCACTGGTACACATCTGTGATAAACTAGGGTAGAGTAAGTGCTAAAGTCTTCTGAAATGTTTATAAGAGCAAGTAACAGAAGTACAAGTGTAAGGACTGGATCTACATATTTTGCTGTATCTGGACAGACTTTTAGATGTTACTTGAAAGCCTAAACCAAAAATTAGACCGAAGAAACTTGCTCACTTCACCACATCTAACTTTATTTCACTTTTAATTATTATTATTCCTTAATGAATGTAAAAAGTCCAAAGTCCTATGTCCCCAGGTTTAAACTATGCCTATAGAAATTAAATATAAATCTGTGTGACTCGCATGTTTTGTACATTTCTAACAAGGCTGTTGTGTCCCTCATCGAGCTAATGTTTGTCTATGAAATATATGTTAAGCTGTGGCACTCACTTCAGTATCTGTTGTACAAGGCAGTGGAATACTTGGTAGAGAAAGAAGCCTGACTTTAATGTCATCATTAGCATCTCTGTCTAGATTTCTATCTAGATTGGTGTTTCAGATATACATCACACCTTTCTTTACAGTTCAGGTACACTTGCAAGCAGAACACAGCAGCTTTATATTTCACTTCATTACCCAAGTCAAACCCCAAGGTATCTCTGCAATGTAGGTTTCAATTTATTTTCTTCAGTTGATTTCACTTGTCTGGGGAATTCTCTTTGGAATTTACAAGCCCAGAGGGTTGTCTTACTGAAAGATTGTAACAAGGCAGAAAGTTCACACAATGAGCAACAATCATCATTTGCCATTTCAGCATATAACAATAATGGAACATGATAAAGTGTGTGTAAGTAACATCAGAAATTTGACATAATTTTAGAGAAATATGATATTATTACTTTGTTATTTTAAAGTTGCTGACATTTGTTTATGACCTAAGTGGTTTTGACAAGTGCAAGGCAGAAGGTCTCCATTAATGTGGGAGAGGACAGAGGTGCTATTTCAAGAGTTTAAAGACTTTTCTGAGCTCTCAGTATTTTAAAGCCATCTCCTAAGAGAGAGATTCTCTTGGCTTAGCTACCTTTTCTGGTCATTTTACCATCTCAGAGAGTCCTCTGGCAATCATAGCAACTGATGCATGAAAAGCTCATACTCAAAATGTCTTCAGTACATTTCATTTTCTTTGCCTATGATTTACCTTAAAAGAAGGAGAAGCAGCCAGACTAGGAAGCTCTGTAACTGTACATAAGTGTTTCGTGGAATATCCATGTTTGCCGGACTACCATTTAAAAATCTCTTAACATACAGTGGTCCTAGAACTTTATTAACTCATTCCACCCTGAAAAATGACACAAAGTTCTGAAAAGCTTAGTATCCTCTCAGAGCACCATGAGAAACAGAACTGTTCCCTTCACATCAACACCCATAGGCAGTGATGTTTCTCCATATGCATACACCAAGAAAAAAAATATCCCTTTACTGGTATTTTTTCAGTAAAGCTGGATGAACTAAACTTTCTCATTGTAATTCAGTATAAATATAATAAAAAGTGTTCTGCTATTGTATTTGTTACACATCTTTGTCCACCCTAGTGCCACAGTCTATCCATACAGGAATAGTTACAATTATTTGTATTAAACAAAAAACCTCCTATTTTTTAAAAATTGCTTTATAGATTTGCTTAATATTCCGGACAGCATATTAATGACACAACATTCTTTCTAGAATTTTTTAATTAAAAGTGCCATGGGAGATCAGATAGCAGCAGCTGAATAGGAAGATGAATTTAGTTGCAACTAGTTATTCTCAAAAGCAAAAAATATCCACATTGGTTGAATTACTAAGTCTATGAAAAGGCAGGGGGTAAGTGGTGAAGAAAAAGAATGAACAAAAATTGATACTTTTTCTTCTTTAAATAGAACTAAATATTTGATACTTTTCTTATTAGTAAAAAAAGCCTGCTCAGATTGAGGCTTTAGATATCTTCAGAATATCTAGTTTGTAGTAGAATTGCTGCCCAAAACATGTTTTCAAACAAAATTTAAGACAATTACTTTCTGTAATATTTTGTAGGCAGGAAAGTATATTTTAGAGATTGCTAAAAACTAATTAAATTGAATATTAGTAGCATTATAAAGTAACGAAATATATCAATAATAATGTACTTTATTAATTCTAATGTACTTGGATTTTTATTTATAATAAAAATCCAATATATATACTAAAATGTACACAGAATCATCTGTGTATTCACATGCAGTATTTAGAGCTTATTTATAAAACTGACAGCAAGATTACAGTAATGATTTATTGGAACCAAAAAGGCTGTTGGTTACCAGTGACCATCAGTCTCTTCAACTGAATGAACAAAGTTTTACAGAGCCAAAAGATGGAAGAAATTGAAGGAGACATTAAAATACGTGTCAAAAAGATAAACAGTAAAAATGCTTGCATCTGTCAAGCCTCATTGGGACAGACTGCATTTACTCCAGCATTTTGCATGTGGTAGGTATGTCATTGGTATCAGATATTCTCAGCAACTACAGGTGGCCTGTAGTGAACACCCACAACAGTGTCACCCATATTAGCCTGTCCCTTAATTCTTACCCATAAGCTCTCAACTTGTTCCTCATCCAGCCCTAGGCAGAGCTCGATACATCCCAGTTGCTCTCTCACATAAATAGCAACTCCACCACCTCACCTTGCTGGCCTGCCTTTCCTAAAGGCTATGTAGCCACCCATGACAGCCTTCCAGTCACATAAGCTATCCCACCGTACATCTGTAATTGCAATGAGATCATGGCCCTGTGACCGCACACAGACCTCTAGTTCTTCCTGCCTATTCCCCATCCTGTGTCTGTTGGCACACAGGCATTTCAGAGAGGTAATTGAGCATGGAAGTTTCCCTAGAGGGGTTCAAGAGGGTCCACCATAGCCACACACACTCTTGAGGTGACTGGCCTTCTGGTTNCAGCCTGCCTCACCAAGCTGGCCAGCCTGCTGCCAAAGATTCTCTTGCCTCTTCCAGATAGGTGGATCCCATCCCTCTCTACCAGGTTATGGGTACCAAAAATATCCCATTGTCATAAAAGCCAAAACCCTTGTGATGGTACCAGCCACATAGCCAGGAGTTGATATGCTTCATACCTCTATTTCTGGTTGCCCCCTTTCCTCCAACTGGTAAAAAAGGAGGAAAAGATCACTTGGGCACCAATGTTTTTCACTTGCACCCCCAGGGCTTTGTAGTCTTCCTTGATCCTGCTGCCCAGGTTCCAGCTTGCAGTGTCATTCATGCCCACATGAAAGAGTAGCAGTGGATAGCAGTCTGTGCTCTTGACAAGCTGTGGCACCCTGTGGGCAACATCTCAGGCCTTAGCTCCCAGAAGGCAGCATACCTCTTGTGACTCCCTGTCAGGTCAGCAGACTGGTACCTCAGTGCCTTCTCACTTAATGGACAGTCACCCACTACAAGCACTTGTAATTTCTTTTTACAGTATCCACTGTGTGCTACTGGTAGTTTCTCCTTGCAGACCTTGCTTATCAGTGCCTGCAGCTGTAAAGCTTCATACCTTGTTTCGGTTGTCAGGCTGGAGGGTGCTGAAGCAGAGTCCTGCTTTTGTGGGTCACCAGAGTCCAAGGTGCCTCATTCTCAGTGGTGTCCCCTACAGGAACTAGGTTATGAAACCACCTGTCTCCATCTCAAATCCTGTAATATTGTGCAAGCTGTTTACTGTTTCTTGCAACTTGGCCACCTTACATAACAGATCATCAACTGTGCACACCTTGTGCAAGCACTTACCTTTTCTCCAGGAGATGGAACCGGGCACTTGCTGCAGCCTCCCACCTGTACTGAAGTCCCCTTCCTTGCCAGTTCTGTCTGCATGGATGTATCAGACATCTCAGGGGAGATGCTCTCTGTAGGAACACTAATTTTAGCTCTGAGGCAAGCGCCCACCATTTTGGCAGAGACCTAGAGCACTTCCCTGGGCTGTGGACCCACAAGCAGGTTGCAGGGCAGGGCAGGGCAGGGCCGCCACGCCACGCCACGCCACGCCACGCCACGCCACGNTCTCCCATGAGAACCAGGGCCTGCAATCATGAGACTACTTCCAGCTGTCTGTAGAAGGCCTCATCAGCTTCCTTTTCCTGATCAGGTGGCCTGTAGTAAACACGCACAACAGTGTCACTCATGTTAGCCTGCCCCTTAATGCTTACCCATAAGCTCCAGGCAACGCTTAAGCCACGTCAGCCTCGCTCGTGAGAGCTGCCGGCCCCTGGCGGTCTCTCTGCTCTCCCTCGGGTTCCCCTGGCTGCGGGAACCCCCTGTGCACCTCAGTCTAGTGCTCGGACACAGAACTTAGCATTGCCACCGCTGTGTTTCTCGCCGACTGAGTGACTCTTTATGCTTGATGATGGTTTCTCACCAGTAGACAAAACTGGGTAATAGGAACAGTTTTCTTAGGACCAAGGGGTAACTCAGCCTGGAAGGGACCTCAGGTCTGTTTTTCAGCCTTCTGCTCAGCAGGGTCAGCTATGGGGTCAGCCAAGGTTGCTTGGGTCTTGAAAATCTTGAAAAGGATGGAGACTGCACAGCCTGTTGTGGTTTAACCCAGCAGGCAGCTAACCACCACACAGCTGTTGGCTTACTCCCCCCGGTGGGATGGGGGAGAAAATCAGAGAAAAAAAAGCAAAACTCATGGGAGTTAAAACTGAGATAAAACCAGTTTAATAGGACAGAAAAGGAAGGGGAAATCATAATAATCATCATCATCAAAACAAGTGATGCACAATGTGATTGCTCACCACTCCCTGGATGATGCCGAGTCAGCCCCCAAGCAGTGGCCCTCACCCCCTTCCCCTGGCCAACATCCCTCAGGTTTTTTTTTGTTCAGCATGACATCATATGGTATGGAATATCTCTTTGGCCAGTTTGGGTCAGCTGTCCTGGCTGTGTCCCCTCTCAGCTTTTTGTGCATCCCCAGCCTGCTTGCTGGCGGGGGAGTATGAGAAACTGAAAAGTCCTTGAATTAGTGTAAGCACTACTTAGCAGCAACTAAAACATCAGTGTGTTATCAACATTATTCTCATACTAAATCTAAACCACAGCACTATACCAGCTAGTAAGAAGAAACTTAACTCTATCCCAGCCAAACCCAGGACACCTGTGTGGCCAACCACCTCCAATGCATCGTTGTCCACAGGGCAAAATTATTTTTCCCTGTGCCAACTCAGAATCACTTTTGTTCAACTTATGTCTGTTAATTTTTCATATTTCAGAACTGTAACATTTCTAAAGTGATATTTTTTAAAGAACACACTCTAAATATGTCATTGTGTTATTATTGCCAGCATTTGACTCAACAGCAACATGTGCACATTTCTCAGACTAATTTTTCTTTTTTCCAGTTTCTTTGGCATCTGAATATGTTTATAATGAAATGCTATTAAATTATTAACATTTTAATGGCACAGAAAAATACTTAAGTTGAATTTATGTTCATGAAACTCTTTTCACTCCAAATGTGTTCATATTTCTGGTAAACACAGGAAAAAAGTCTGTGTATAAAAAAAGTTTTAAAATTTTTAAGGTTATTAAGAAATAAACAATGAAAACACTCTTGGGACCTTCAACATACTACAAAAGAAGTTATTTTGTTCGGAATACATTAACAGAATGGTATATTTATAACAGATATTTAAAATTATTTGTATATTTTTGGTTTAGTAACTTGTAGAATGAAAAGCATCAGATAACAGAGTCACTTCTTTACACAGGAGGCTAATCTAAAGGTCACCCCTTATGGAACGGAATTTGTGAAGGTCAAATCCGGTATGAGAGAGGATTCCAAATAAAGTGAACCTTAGGCAAATATAAATACTTCCTTGGACATTTATTACAGAATGTTAATAAAATGAGAACCCTAATGCTGAGCAACCTTTGGAGATAGACTTTAACTGGCATAAGGATTTTACGGTTCTCAAAAAATTTTTGAGAACCTCATCTTGTCTTGAAAATAATGAGAGTTTTGCCATCTGATTTAAATTTACAAGGGAATCCAGAGTTTACTGGAGTCTCGTAACTGGTGACCTCAACCCCTCTCCATCAGGCAGCACAGTTCACACTCACCATTTCTGTCTCAGAGGAGTCTCTAATGCTGTAATTTGTGGTTAGAAATATGCCTCCACTTGTATATGTGTACCACTTAACCTTAGGGGGAGGAAGGAGAGATACTGGTGAGCTCATTAAGGATCGCCAAAAAGGAAGAGTGGGGTCCTGAACAAAGCGTTTAATCTCTGCCACTAAGAAGAGTAAATCATCCTCCATAAAGTAACTATTTTTACAGTATCATTTCCCATAATGTCATCTAATTTATGGATAAAATAGTCAATCATGATACTTGTATAAATTATAAGTATTGCTGGGATTGCTAAATGACACTAAAGCCAGACGTAATTGCTAATTATCTTGTGAACACCTAAGTCTCTGGAACAATTCACTCAAGGAGTTGATTTCACAAATTCCAAACCATCTAGTAATTTGTGCTTCATGTATTAATAAATGCAACTAACTGCCTAGAAGTAGTACATAAGCTCTACAGCTATCCTCATGAAAATATTTAAGGCATCTCACATTTATTTCATTGCACCCTTGTGGTTGACTTTCTTTTCAAGTAGTTCATGTTAATTTTCAAAATGGCTGTCATTACTTCAGACATTCACATTAAACTTTTATGCAAAAAAAAGTACACAAGACTTTCATTTTTTTCGTGAATATTTTTAGATGCATACCATGTTTCCATTGTTCATTGTTCTTATTCTTTTAAGAAATAGGCTTTACAGCCACCGAAAAAGCTAATTTAAAAAAAAACATTATGTTGTTGGCAATGACCCGTTGTATGCTGCCATACCCTCTTCTAGTTAATGCTCATTTCTTTGTGCTTGCTTTTAATAACTACCATTGGCAGTGATAAGTTCCCTAAGAGTTTAATCGAAGCCTCACCTACCAGAGAGAGACTTGATCTTTGTTTATATAGTCTACCTGTAGGAGATTTCTCCTTATTTCAAATGAATTCTTTAATAAAAATAATTTACAGTGAGAAATAGAGATTATACCTAGTTGTCACTGTTTGGAAGTAATATTTACCTTAAAGGTGTCATAGTAATTTCATACAAATTGTTCCTGGGTTTTGAATCTGTGTTCTTTATCATCAAAAATAGTGAAGTTAGGCAGTATGTTGCTTGTTGAGTGTATTGCATTGTAGCAGTAATTCTGTAGCCGTGAGAGTGCTTAAACTCCCTCTTCCAGCTGTTGTTGCGATTTCAGGGCACCTTGGAAATCAGTGCCAGTATGTGCAAGGCACAGTGTTAGATTTTGTGGTGGATTGACTCTGGCTGGAGGCCAGGTGCCCCCCAAAGCCGCTCTGTGACTCCCCTCCTCAGCTGGGCAGTGGAGAGAAAATATAACAAAAGGCTCCTGGGTCGAGGTGAGGGCAGGGAGAGATCACTCACCAGTTACCGTCATGGGCAAAACAGACTTGAATTAGGGAAAATTAATTGAATTTATTACCAATAAAATCAGAGTCGAATAGCAAGAAATAAACCCAAATCTGAAAAACATCTTCCCCCACCCCTCCCTTCTTCCTGGGATCAACTTTACTCCCAATTTTCTCTTCCTCTTGCCACCGAGTGGCACAGGGGGACGGGGAACGGGGGTTGTGGTCAGTTCATCACACGGTGTCTCTGTTGGTCCTTCCTCCTCAGGGGGAGGACTCCTCACACTCTGCCCCTGCTCCAGAGTGGGGTCCCTCCCACGGCAGACA
>VXBL01007875.1:393910-542567 GCA_013400195.1 Aramus guarauna | reverse complement strand
TTTTTTTTTTTTTTTTTTTTTTTTGTGCCTTCTTTTGCACAGGAAGAAATTGTAAAACTGTTGTGCCTATTTTCTTTCTTCTGTGTGGGATACTATTCATCTGGCAAGATCAAGAAACTTTGGAATGCAAATATTATGCCACACTATTTCTCTCTGTTTCTTTGGAAAATTCATTTATGTTGTTTGATTCGGTTTTCCAAACTAGAACATAGTTCACAAAGTTGTTAAACAGACTGACTAACATCCTAATAATCTTAAAGAAAAAAACTGAAAAATGCTAACAGTACATATGTGCTTTATAAAAATATTTGAAGTTGTTTACAGAGGCTTTTGACCATAAGTAGAAGCATAGCACTGAGAATACATGATAAGGGACATGTATTGAGGATATGAATCTGATAAATAACCTCAAAAGTAGACTAAACATTAAGTGTAATTACAGCAGAGGGAAATATTCATTAACCCTAGTTTTGTCGGTTTAGAATTTTGCCTTTTTTTTTTTTTTTTCTTTTGTATTTGAAGTGTATTACAGAGGTTGAATTGACAGCCAACTGTAAAAAATACCCAGGAACTCCATGTGAACAGACGTGTAGATTGCTTTGTGAGGGATGCTGTGAATCATCTAGAACGGCAGCTTGCTATGAGGAAAAAAAGTACAGGGAACATATACGTAGCCACAAGTACACATCTCAACATTTCAAATTCTCTTGCCACTGTCTCTTATGCATATGCAGTTAGACCTTTACACACTTTATTGAATTCTATACCTTTTAAGGCAAACAATGCCATCATTGCCAATATCCCATTCAGAATAGGATTCTATAGCCCTCCAGTAAGCATAAAGTATATAATAGGGGGTTTTTCCCATATGGAATTTACAAACTTCAATTGAAAGGCACTGTTGTTGCATTCAAAACATTGTTTAAGGGCAAAAAAAGGAGGTACACTTTATAAATATATAATTAAAGGCATCAATTTACTGTTAGTATAATTTTAATAGTCTAGATACAATTACTACAGAAAAAAAAAGAAAGAATAAGAATGCAGGTAGAGTACTTATATACAGAAAAAGTCACAATAATAGCAATAATACAATTAAAATTGTAACTCATTTCTTAGTTTCCAGCATTTTTCTGGGTGTTATGCTCAACCTTTCTCTGCTCCTTTAGGTCCTGAGGTCAGTGGTTTCACACTGTGAGTGGCCAGCATCTGGAGTCCTTCGCTGGGAGGTTTATGATTTTCATGTTGATGGTTTCTTCTTCTATTCCTCTCTCTTTTCTCTCTTTTTTTTTTTTTTTCCCCTCCTTTCTTCTGCTTAGGGTCATTTTCAAGTGCTTGCCAACACTCTTTTATACCTTTCTCTTTTGGTTTACAGTTCCATGTTACAATCGAATTTACTATATATGGTGGGTTTTACATGTCAGATACTATATCTGTGTTCTCTTTGTTACCCCTAAATGCAGGTGTGCCTAGCCCTGCGTCTGCATTTCTTTACCTGACCACTGGAGCGTTGGTGGTAGTTGTGGGATCTCCAATGCCAAGCCCATATCCCCTCTCTTCTCACCCCATGCCTCCACTCCTCTACGTTGCATCCTGTGTCTCCACTTCTCAAGGGCCCTACAATCACACCAGACCCGTATTTCCCCACACTACATGATTGTGTTAGCGTCGTAAATGTCTCATTCTAGATAGAATACCTGCTTGTTACTGCAATCTAACCCTTCAACCGTAGCATGCAAAGATGAACAAAAGTAAAGCAAATTAGCCATAGACACTGGGTGAATTAGAGAAATTGCTGTCACAGATAAAACAGGTAAAACGAAGGCAGATCAAGCAAAGTTTGGACAGAACAGCTCTGTCAAGCCTCTGTACTGAGGCCTTACAAGCTCAATACACAGCTGATAGCGGGCTGCTAGCAGTGTTGGTGCTGTATTATTGGGTCACATGGTGAGATGGTGAAGTGCAGGACCAAGCTCATTCCCTGGCTCTGTAGCAGGTGCATAAAGTCCCTCAAGTTATTATGACCAGTCAGTGCAACAGCCGAGATTCAGCGCCTGGGTTTCCACTCTGCTGTGTAACGTTATGCGGTATAATGCTGCCAGGGGATGAAGGCAATTAAAATGTTCATTGGAGTTTGCCTAGTAAATGAAATAACAGGGTTTGTTGCTGCTATGGAACCTACAACATCGTATATAAAGCAAAAGCTACGTCAGAGGGGAGAAATAACAACTTACTTGAAGATGGATGTCTTGATATGACAGAAATATTGAATAGAGAAAGTAACACATTATGTGCTCCTTCATGCTTGCCTGATAAATAAAATGAAATTGAAAGCACCATTAAGTACAATTTGTTTAGAATATTTACTATTAGATTTTTTTTTTAACTGGTAATGTTAAAAAGACACATTATAGTTAAGTTTCTAACCAGACTAAATGGTTTGATCATGATGATTTTATTGAGAAATTAATTTGCAAGCCAAATTAAAAGAGAATGCTCCTGAAGCCAATACAGAACATAAATAGACACACACACAAAAGTGATAAAAATAGAATAAGGGGATGAATAAGCTTACCATGAAATAACTCCACTACATACTCTCCATAGAATGCTTGGCTTTTATTATGGAAATATTTGGTAACTATTTCTATAATTCTTCCCTTTAAAATATTGACTGGTTATATGCTTTTTGGAGCTTTGTTAAATAATCACACTTGAAAGTTACTCTAGAAGTAAATCACCAGTGAGGTTTCGTCAGCTCACTGAGTCAATCATCTGTAGATCAAACTGACAAATTTTTGCTTTTTTTGAGGCAGAGCTGAGAAAAGATATTCAGCTGATTCATTCAACTAAAGCAAGTGGAACCTTGCTAGGGTGATCAAGAAGTTGTATACCACATTGTCATTCTAGTCTAAAAGATGTCTCTAGGAATACTCAAGCTAAAAAGAAAAAAGTGTGATATTGACTGGAAATAAAGCTACAATAGCATATTTGGTGAGGAAAACATTACTATTTGTTTTTAAAAGCCTGGATTGCATTATGACTGCATTACCTTCATCTGTAATACTGATAATAATATGTTCACAAGGTAGGAAGTTGGTTAGGACTTCAGGCTGTATTACTATTACTGTGCTTCATAAGCACAGGCAACTCAGTTTATAAACGGAGAGGCTTCCTCAGTCAGTAATTTCAAGAGGTTTCTACTGTCTCCCATGTGACTGCTGACCCTCTTTGCTCCCCTCCACAAACAACAATAAGTACTGCTTCCATTTCTAAATGGATGGATTAAATAAATTATTTTCATTTTTTCCCCATGAAAATGGGGATACTGCTTCAGTTTCCACTCCATCTGAAACTGCTTTTATAACACGTTACACTCATTTCTGGCTCAGTGTTATAGCCTGTATTTCACCACACAACCCGAAACCTATCTGTTGATTTATTTCATCAGCAATGAAAGTCTTCTTCTCCTAGACATCCATGATTTTATAAGAGTATTTGCAAGTCAAACATCTCTTCATTCTCCTACATTTTTGAATAATCACCAGGAACCTGCAATGGTGGTTTCATCCCTGTTTTCCTGAATACTGAGGATACCCACGTTTTTACTCTTTTCTTCTGGCCTATTCTTTGGATGTCCTTACCTTTTTTTTCCTTGCACATTGTGATGAGCTCTCAGACCCCATCATCACTGAGGATCATGACTTATCCATTTTTTTATCCTAAGTTACCACTTTTGTAGGTGTCTTCCATTCTTCTCTCAGTTCACTGCCAAGCTGAACTCTTGTCCTCCCATATCCCTGCTGCTGATGGACTCTTTAATTGGGCAAAAAGCTTTGATGATAGCTCAACAGCACAGTTTCAAATGAGACAAATGAGAGGACTGCACACTTTTACTCCTTTGCTGACACTCCATCAATCTACCAGAGCTCCATTTACCTTATGCTGTTGGATTTTAAAAAAGGCAATGAAGTAGTTTGTGCTGCTTTTTGAGAGCTGTGTTTGTTTTTCAGAGCAAATTCTAGTGCTTGAAAGTTCATTTGTGCACTTAATGAATACCTGGCCTGTGAAATTTTTTTAGGGAAGGGAAAGGTAAATCAGGTCTAATGGGATTTTAAGTGGAAAGCTATTACTCCTTCATTAATATTTTGTTTATCTTCTGCTTAAGTATTTTTTTTTCTTTCCAAGAGTTATACGAAAGGAGTCTGCAACTGCAGATGTTGAATAGGATCTCATGGCTGGTGATGTCATTTGCCATAGAATAGCAGGAGTCATCTAATTCTCTTGCATTTGATGGCTTCAGCACTGCTACCGGGGTTTACACTGCAGCAGGGTACCGAGCAGCTGCTGCAAAATGCCCAACACCAGCAAGTACAGGAATATAGCAGTCTCTGAATGTGTACGTGTGTGTTTGTGTATGTGCATGTTTATATGTCAAGTTAGTGTTCATTGCTCTAAAAAGGAACTTACTGACTTCCAAGATCTGGCTTTAAGTAACATTGGCTTTCATGGGAGCCTAAACACTTGCATTGATTTTTATTACTTGTCAGTTTTCTGTCAAACCTCTGGCTTATTAAGTGTAATCTATATTGCTTTGCACATTAAGTGAGGCAAATACCATGTTAAGCTCCATATACAAGTTCTCCTCAAATCCTCATAAATTGCACATACATTTCGTCTCTGTGCTACCTTTTGAAAACAAAGTGCTTTCATTATCCTGTCATAGGGATAGGCAATCTTGTCATTTTCTTGTCTGTTTGTCTGTCTCCCTGTTTATCTTTTTCTAGTTTAAAGGGAAAGAAAAAAAAGAACATAGTATCTTGCAACATATTTCCAAATAAAACTCTGAAAACACTTTCTGATTAAAAAAATGAGAACTATAAGTAGTTGCTTGGTTTAAAAATGCGTATGACTTCTATGCAATGATACTGCCCATGCCTAACTGATGGATGTTATAAAAAGTGTATGTTTATAAAAATTTTCAAGTCAAGAAATTAACAGAACTGATGAATAGTCTGTCCTCTAACTTGAAATCAATATATGCTGAACCTCTTACTTTTTGCAATTCTGACCCACTTGGTAGGAAAAAAAGGCTCACTTTTATTTGTCTGTAAAAGGTCCTTTAAATCTAGGTCCAGCACATGTTGCCATAGTTAAATGGACCAAAGCGAGCTGTGTGCTGTAGCTCACTGTACTCAATTAAATGATCAAACAAAAGTAGGACACAGGATAGAGTAATGAACAAAAATGTGATCCAGTGAGACTCAAATCAACGTTTAACTTAAATATACTTCCCTGCATCATTTTTTTTCCTTTCTATAAAGCTCTCCAAATATCTTCCCAGTTTACTTTCACTGTTTTTCTCACTGCCTTGTTTTGTTGCTTGTTAACATTTCATATTGTCATGTATTTGCATAACAACTTTTTTCCAAGTCCTTTGATTTATTTAAAGTGAACTCCCTATTTATAGAACTACTAGTTTGATGGCATACATACCAGTATGATGAAGGTGATATGCCTGTGATCAAATAATAGATTAATAATTAGGTCTAGATAAAAAAGTTTTAAAGGATAAAACCATGTAAAACAGAGTATATAGTATTCTATAACATTGGAGTAATTAATTATTAGCTAGTATTTTTGCTTTAGTTTTAAAAAATGAAACTTTTTTTAAAATATAGGATATAATGAACACAATAAATCAATTATTATTTTTTAAAAAGAGAGAAATTTAAATGTTGTGTTCATGTAACTTGAAATTTTTCATACGTTCTCCATCCTGAAGGATATGAAAGCACATTTATGAAAAACCTTGATTTGTTTGCTACATTATGCATATTTTAGACGGTGGATGTAATTTTGATTTATTCGTAGAATCATAGAATGGTTTGGGTTGGAAGGGACCTCAAAGACCATCTTAATTCCAACCCCCCTGCCATGGGCAGGGACACCCTCCACTAGACCAGGTTGCCCAAAGCCCCATCCAACCTGGCCTTGAACACTTCCAGGGATGGGGCATCCACAGCTTCTCTGGGCAACCTGTTCCAGTGCCTCACCACCCTCACAGAAAAGAATTTCTTCCTTATACCTAAAACATTAAGTGGATTGAATAATAGTAGTGATTAAAAACTTTATTGTACATTACACAGACTATCACTTTTCACAACACTAAAATTCAGCCTGGATTTAAAGCCTCTTGGAAGAGAGTGTATACTTGTGTGTAAACATTTTTTAATTTTTATTTTTTTTTTCAACAGAAAATGTAGGACGCATATCAAAAGGGCTAAGTTAACTATTATTCATACTGAAATATTTCTGGCAAAAAGGTATAGAGGGTTTTTTTTTCTTTAAATCACCTTTTATCAGAGAAAATGTGGATATGTTTCAGGCATAAATCTATTGGCAACTACAATGTTTAAAAAAAAAAGTCATTATATTTCTCAAGATGATCTGAACAGAGGGAAGGCTATCTGTGTATCATAAAACTATCTATTTTCAGTACAAATAAAATTAATTTACTTTTCAGCTTTTTCACACCAAAAGTAAGTGTGGGCTGTAAAATTGCCTAAGTCAGCTTTTACTATAAAACTGTTGCAGCTGAAAGTCCCTGCACTCGGAGTATGCCAAGTTAAGAGAAAACTGTCCATGAAAAACAAAAGCTGTCTTCCTAATGCTTGATTCCAGAAAAAAAAAAAAGGGGGGGGGGGGGGGGGGGAGGGGGGGGGAAGGGGGGGGGGGGGGGNGGGGGGGCGGGGAATGCGGGGAAAAGGACAAAAAAAAAAGAAAAAGAAAAAGAAAAAGAAAAAGAAAAAGAAAAAGAAAAAGAAAAAGAAAAAGAAAAAGAAAAAGAAAAAAAGGCAAAAAAAGCACTACATGGATACAGGGATGATTTGCAGAACGGTAACTATATTTAAAAAAGCCAAAATGGTCTTTTTGGTACTGTCTACATAATCCTTTCACGTGGCTTGTGCTTTTTGCTTTTTTTTTTTTTTTCCAGATATGGAAGTCAGAAAAAAGAAACATAGCAAATCAATCTCAACTGAGTTTGTCTTATACAGAAGGAAAAGCTAGAAAGAATGCATTTGATAATTTTGAAGCGTGAAAGAAAGCAGCTGCCATGAAAGGTTATTTAATAATCCTAAGAATATTATTAAGCAATCATCATCATTAATTTCATGTTTTCAAAGCTGGTTGGAGTACTGAGAAGGTAGAATAGAATGGTGTCCTGTCTTTTAGACTAAAACTATAAAATGTTGATGCATCTGAGATTGGACAAAATTATTAAATAATATGGTAAACATTCCCATTGGCACCATTGAAATGTTAGAATAAGTGATTGTAAACCAAAGTGTATGAGATATTTGAGGGCACTTGAAATGAAATAAAGAAAAGGAAATGTCAGTTATCCTGGCTGTCTGATGTAAATCCCATGTAGAACAGTTAAAAAAAAAAAAAAAAAAAGCTGATTCTGAAATCTCTTAAACAAATTAAATTATAAAAAAATAATTACTTCCAGACTTTTAATATTATACTAAATAAGTCCTGTCCAGCTGGATTTTCTGCTTTGACTTTGGACTTTTGGGTTATAAAAGAAACTGATCAGACATAATAAATGAGCTTTTTAAAATATATGACTTTGCACAGCATAATATGCTAATTAAGCCAAAACCAAAACACCAGCAAACCAGAAGCATATCTCTAGAATTTAGTATGGTATAGGAGGTAGCCAAATGACAGATCTAAGAAAGAAAGAGTCAGCAGGGAACTCTGAGCAGAGAGATATTTTACAGTAGGATCACAAGGTGCTGGCTTGTAACAAATTTAGGTGATATGTTAAGAGGATGACTTGTTTCTAATTTAATATTTCAATTAATCTAATTTGTTATAAAGTCAGGAAAGATTATTTCTGAGGCAGATTAAACTGGGAATAATCCCAATAAAATAAAATGGCAAAAGTTGTGGGAATTTTTTCTCCTTTTATTCCTGTCATAACAACAGCTGAATCTACGCACTCTTCTCTAGATAGGTGTTGGGACAGAAAGTGTAACCCTTCAGATGGCTGTCTCACCCATCCAAACACTGAGGGAAGAACACACCTGTATTTTAAGCCTTCAGCATCCAGTAAATAAGAACCTTGTGAGTTAAAGAGCCTGAAAAACAAATTATTTGTTCTTTGATTTAATCTCTTTTTCTCTTATTATGCAGGATATACAAGTGTATAGATGTGGGCCATCCAGTAGTTGCAAGATGAACACCTAGGTGTCAGTCACAACAATGCCAATAGCTCTTTCTGGGTTAAAACTATTGCTTTTTAAAAGATTGCTATCACATAAAATTAACAGCCACACTTGGGTTCAGTGTGAGATAATATTCTGTATACCTATGCGAATAGAAGGAAAATAAGCAAACATAAAGTACTCTAATGTGGGAAAGAGGAGCCTGGATTCTTACAAAATAAAGAAGGTACAATTACTGCTGACTTGAGCAAACTAGAATAGTGTAAACCTAAAAAAAGAAGTGACACTGGCAATCTGTAGATAATTTTGCTTGTCCTTACCTAAGGCAGTAGGTTGCATTAGTTTTAACACTGGCTGGGATGTAAACTGAAAGAAGTAAGTCTCCTTTAAATTTCCCAAGTTGAAGCTACAATGTAAGCATCTCTTCTAGTGTCATAACTTGTTTTGATTGCCTGTTGTTGTACTTTAGGTGATGGAATAATTTGAACCTATTGATTTAATCTTAATTGCAACCTTAATTTAATCATCACAATTTTCTCTGTTATATTAGTGGTATTTTTATTTAAGTGTATATTTGCTTGTTTCCCCTTTAAAATAAGATCCACAAGAGTTATCTGGACCTGTTTTAGCCCAAAGACTGTTTTAGGAATTTTATCTGAAACAATCATTAGATAAAATACTCAAATACTACATCTTAATTAGTAGTAATAAATCTTTGCAATAAATTGCAAAGAAATATTCCTGGGCACTGGAGTCTGTCATCTGTTCTGATAAATTGATAGGGCAATCCCTGGCTGAGGTGTGACCCAAGACAGCTCACACTTCAAGGCACAGTTTGGGAGCTAGCAGAGACCACGGTGATTTGCATAAGGACGAGAGCATTTATTAATATGAATATAGTGCATACCTTGCCAGTTTATCTCAGCGTCAAGGAGTTCCAGGTGTGTCTATTTTACTGGGTGCAGTTGGAGTCAGTAGAGCTGGGTCTGGAACCAGCAACTCCTCCTTGCCTCCCACGTGAGTACCTTCATCTCCAGGTTGAAGACCTGATTACTCCCCATCTCACTGTGTTCTAATGAATCCTCACTTTCTCATTTCATACATGCAGGAACTTAACACAGCGTTATAGCACAGCTTGAACTGCTAGAGGAAGGATGCTTAGCCAGTTGAGAGTGTAGCTGTGGAAAAGCTAGGGAACTCCATGCAAGAGCAGATCTCTTATGTCGGCAGAAAAAGGATGATCTCTTCCCCAAGCCATCCTAGGTAAATAGTCTAAGCACTTGACTGCAAAACAAGGAAAGGAATGATAATATTACTAGAATGGCCAGTTCCTTCATTTCTTTTGCGTATTTCAGAAAAGGTACAATACCTCTTCCCGCCTCCTTTCCCCCAATTTTATGGTCTTTGAAACAAAGGATTTACTTGACTTTATACAGAAAATTGCTAATCTGAGTTGTGAGAGGCATACATTTAAGATATAATCCTGACCTTGAATTGCATCATCATATAACTGCTTCCTACTCAACATGTTGGCTGTTCTACTTCATGTTTTGAAGTTTAACTTTTCTCAAACAGTGTGTAGGGAGTTTGTATACCTAATCTAGGTTTAGGGATTTTACTTAGGTTCCCGTGTTAGCCTTGCAGTTCAGCATTGAGAGATATTAAACCCTTTCTTGAATGTCCTCTTGTCTTCCTAATGCTGCCCAATGAACAAGTGCAATAAATATGAAGAATGGTTAAGTGAAAAAAATTGGATTGATCTATATGCAACATAAAGATATTTTAGGGGACAAGAAGTGCCATCAGAGGGGAGCATTAGCCTCTGCATCAGATCTACGTGATGTGGAACAAACAGTCCACATGCTTTCAACACTAGTTTAAGCAATTTCTTTGGCCAGCCTGACTTTTCTTACTTCAAAACAGATCAGTTCTCTGCAGATCAATCAGCTAGGAGAGCAGGCCTCATTCTGTTGCGGCTGTTCAGCTGTGAGTATGTGGTGGGGTAAGCCAGCACTCACTGGTTAGATAACTGAGAGCAGACAATCACAGTTACTAATGCTGCACATACAAATACTTGGCAATCTCAAGAAAGACTTTAGGTGCATATAATTCTCTTCAAGCAAGTAAAAGAGGGTAAGTAATGTGCATGGGAGGAAGGCTTCTTGGGAGCAGAAGTATTTTAATGAAAATGAAGGGTGTTAAAAATAGTACATTGCACTGAAAGAAATACTGTTCTGATGGAGAAGAAAGAGGTATGAGGGAGGAAGAATAATTCTGTAAGAGAGGATGGAAACATGCACGACAAAAAAGAGGTGGTCAGACTTCTAGGGCAGCTAATGAAAAACCTTTCCAGCTCACGATTCCTATGCAGCATAAGCAAATCCTATACATACTATGAGCACTTACCAGGCAGGAGCTGACAGTGATATGGGAGCTAGACAGAGGGACCTGGAGAGGTGAGTGCTTCAAGAGGGTTACACTAAGTGGCCTCAGCTTGCAAAATAAAATTTATAGTGAGAGCACTGGGGAGGTAGAGGACAGAAAGGCCTCATAATGGAGGTTTAGTGATGGAGGGAGATGGTGTGCAGCTTAATTGGTCTGTGAATCCCTGTACTACGTATTAAAAAGGTATGCAAAGAGGGTATCAGTAGACAAATCTAGGCTGCCCAGTTTGGGACCACATATCACTGTCAATAGCATTTTACTTGAGCTGTAGAAGCAATCATATTAAGGCTCACTTGTGCATCTGACGTTTCATGCTTTGTGTAAAGCCTTGTCGTGGTTTTACCCCAGCTGGCAGCTGAGCCCCACGCAGCCACTTGCTCACTCCCTTGCAATGGGATGGTGGAGAAAATTGGAAAAGTGAAAGTGAGAAAACTTGTGGGTTAAGATAAAGACAGTTTAATAGGTAAAGCAGAAGCCACACACACAAGCAAAGCAAGACAAGGAATTCTTTCCCCACTTCCCATGGGCAGGCAGGTGTTCAGCCATCTCCAGGACAGCAGGGCTCCATCATGTGTAACGGTTACTTGGGAAGACAAACGCCATCACTCCAAACGCCACTGCTCCCCCATCTTCCTCTTCCCCAAGCTCCTTATAAACTGATCTTGATGTCATATGGTATGGAATATCCCTTTGGTCAGTTGGGGTCACCTGTCCTGTCTGTGTCCCCTCCCAACTCCTTGTGCACCCCCAGCCTCCTGGCTGGTGGGGTGGTGTGAGAAGCAGTAAAGGCCTTGGCTCCGTGTAAGCACTGCTCAACAACAACAGGCCCATATAACAAAAACATGTCTATTATCAAGAGTGTTTCCAGCACAAATCCAAATCACAGCCCCATACTAGCTACTATGAAGAAAATTAACCCTCTCAGCTGAAACTAGGACAAGCCTCTACACCTTGTTTTCAGCGCAGCAATAGAGCCCAAACAGTAAGAAATACATGCTTCAGTATCTGTATGCTGAAGTATAGCTACATTAATTGATGCTAATCAGTGTTTCCATTTAAAAACACCTTTTGTACTTCAAAAATGTTTTCAATTGGCTATATATAATTGTATTTTAAACTATGACATATGCTGAAATATGTGGAACAAAATTAACTTTATCTCAATAACTTCAGTCAAAGTTGATTAAGGGGGGAAAAAGATTGAAATCTAGTCAATGAAAGTAGCAAAATATGTTAAAATTTTAATAATAGATGCATGGTCATGCTGAGATCTTTAAAAGTTTAATTTTAGTTTGTGTATAACAAAAATGTCATGAAGATGATGGCTCAAACTGAAAAAAAATCTGATTTTATGCCTATTTTGCTTAATTGTTGTATCATTAGAATGCAGAGAGACAACTGTATGTGCTTATGTCCTAGGTTTCAGCTGAGATAGAGTTAATTTTCACAAGACACTGGGAGGGGACATAGGCAGGGCAGGTGACCCAAACTAGCCAAAGGGGTATTCCATACCATATGACGTCATGATCAGTATATGATGGGGGGAAGCTTGCTGGGGAGGAGTGATCAATACTTGGGGATGGACTAGGCATGGGGTTCTGGGCAGTAAGCGAATTGCGTTGTGTATCACCTGCTTTGTATATTCTTTTATTAGTAATGCTGTTGTTATTTTTCCTCTTCATTTACTGTCCCATTAAACTATTTTTATCCCAACCCACAAGTTCTACCTCTTTATTCTGACTCTGATTCAGCTGCCCATCCCTGGGGAGGGGGAAGGGAGGAGTGAGCCAGTGGCTGCATGGTACTTAGTTGCCAGCTGGGGCTAAACCATGACAGCTTATCTGTAGAAGGGAGGAAAATCAGAACTATGAGGTTATATTCATTTATGCTCTGTAGTTACCATCTGCTTGTAGAAGAAAAAGAGAAATTCCTGTAACTTCCCTGTCACCCATCTCTCATCATAAGAAATGATAACCATAATGATATGATATAATGATAGTTTAAGCCTCCTTTAATGGATTTAATCTCATGTACAAATGCTCCGAATAAGTAAGGATGGATAACAGGGCAGATGCCGCCCCACATGCACTTTTGAAGAAACTCTTCAGCAAAGGAGGAGAAAGAATTTACATCATCTTCTCTTGAGGTTTCTGTCTCATTAAGAACACCTCCTCAAAGAAGCTGACCAGAAGATGTGGATTTTTTTCACTTGACTCAGGTCAGCATCTTCTAGGAGAACTCAAGGTCTATGTGCATGCTTGTTATTTCTTCTCTTTTTTACCTATAACTGTTGCAAAATTATTGGTTTTTTTTCTGAAATTATTATCTAAAGGCACAGTCGTGTTCATACAAATAAATTGGTTCATGTTTTCTGTTAAAGTAAGTTATTCCAGACAAGGTGATGGATCAAAGTCAGAGCTTAAAACCTGAAACAGCATCACAGCTTAGTGTCTGTTTGTTGATGCTTCTCCCCCTCCCCCCCAGTTATCAAAGTATTTCATCCCTCTTCCTTTCCTTGGCACTTACAACCTAGTTTTTATGTCACTGCATTACTTACTATGAGTGCTTACTACAGATTGCTTTCTGTAATCTTTCATCTTTGGGTTTTAAAGGGGATTTCTGAGACTTTGGGTTTTGTTTCATTAGTTAGTTTACAGTAATGAGAACAGATTTCCTGTGATGTGAGGCCAATAAAGATCTGGGATTCCTTTGCAGCTGGTTGCAGAGCATACATGGGAGTAAAAAGCACAGCATAAAGTCAATTGTAGGACACACGACATGATTAATGTGTACAAATACAGTCATATTTTGATACTTATCCATCTCTTCTGTTGTTCCAAAGTACGAAAAACTGCCACTTGAATACCAATATAACGTAACTTGAAGAGTAAAATACTTTTAAAAAAGTAGTTCTGGGCACTCCTGTCTAGAACATTTCAGAGAACTGTGGCAGAAGGTAGGAGATTGTCATCAAAGATCCTCATTTGGAAAACTCAGCAGCAAGTTTTTACCCTTTGTGGGAGATGCTGTAGGAGAGCAGCTACGGCCAAGTGCATGTTCACACCACTGCCCTGTGCTGAGTAGTCTTTAGAGGCCCTCGGTACTGCGGTAAAGCTGTCCCGGTGTTTCTGGGGGATCCACATCATGACAGGCAGATAAGCCAGAGCAACGTGGGAGAAGAGCTGTGCTGTAATAGATGTTAAGTTTGAAAGAGAGCTGTAATATTCCTCTTTCTCCTGCTTTTGTCTGTTTGAGTCTCAGAGCCTGGCTTCCAACTGGGTATATTACTGAACTGCTACTTTTAACAGTTCTAAGAAATACGCAAAACAAATATCACACATCTATTACATATAGCTTACTTTGTTTGTTTGTTTGTTTGTTTTTTAATGTGGATATGAAGGTTAAGTTAGAGCACTGTACAGAGTCTAAGCAAGAAAGTTCACCAAGCAGTGGGGAAAAAAAAAAAAAAAAGATATCTCCTCAGTCATCCAGTCCATGATAAAAATTATATTCCTGTATTCGAGGTTTAAGGATGGTATATATGGGGAAGCACACTGCTATTGCAGTTGCTGATACCATCCATCATGTTTCAATATACCTAGATAGAATGTTTGCAGATGGGATTATTTGGGTATAGAATGAGTGGCAAATGCATCTATATTAACCATGCCTTTTAGAAGTTTTAATTTTACTTTAAAAAATGTAACCTTTTTTTTTTTTCATCTATGTCCTGCTAACAGTTCAGGCCTTGTATTCTACCTCTGCAGATTACATAAAAACAAACAACTCAAAGATGAATAATTCCCTTCTGTTTAGAGATGTCCATGATTGTACATGCTTATATACTCATACTTTATGAAATTGTCTGGTATATGGCAACAGTAGAATTTTCACTCCATACTAAAACCTGGAAAGGAAAAAAGCTGAAAAGTCCATGAGGTCCATCTCATTTCCTTGGAAAATATTGCAAAATTTTGTTAAGCAGGATTTAGAAATCCTAAAAATGGTTGCTTTAAAATATAAAGAGTATTAATTTTTAAACTCTGGTGACACTAAAAATATACTACTATAAACGGAAGACATTTCTGTGAAGCTCTTTAATGCTGTGCAGCTTTATAACCATGTACATGTACAGAAATCTGTTCAAAATTTTAAGCTACATTAAATTTTTCATGACTTTTGCTAGTGTTTTAAACACAGTAGTTAATCTTGAAATGAGCTTCAATTCAGTTAGTATGCTATAGTATACTACAGAATTTTAAAGATACTGGTGGAAAGAAATGGGATGGATGTGTCTTAGGAATGCAGCCTCAAAATGGTAACTGTACAGAACTTCCATTACAGTAATTTCTGTTACTGAGTATGACTATTTGGAAATAACAGCAGTCATAGCGAGGTTTTGTTGAAGGAAGAAAATTCAGGGAAAATTATCCCTTCTACAGAAACAGTGAAATAACTTCATATAGGAGTCTATATGTAATAAATAAATAAAATAATCACAAGATTTTTGTTGTTTATGTTGGGCTAAAAGGTAGACTGGATTACTTAAAGTAATTTGAGAGGTGGAGGGAAAATCACACAGCAGGGAAAATTATCCTTCTGAGTATCTTCCTGGAGGCTCATAGCAAATGCTGCCATTTTTGAGGATTTTTTTGTTGATAGTGTTTTCTGAAAGAGGTGTCGGATAGTTACTTTGATAGAGGTGATTGGGGTTTTTTGCTAATCAGAATGTCATTTTCCTGTCATAACCATCAGACCCACTAAGTGGATGCTTCATTTTGTCCTTCTTCGTTACTGAAGATGGAAAGATGACTCACCCAGGTTCTGTGACAATCAACTGATTACTTTGTCTCACCTCCCAAGGGATTTCTGTTAATTTGCTTAGGTCATTGTTCATACCCTTTCTGAAGGCTGTGGCTGTTCTTTGACCTTTATCAGCACAGTAGTTCAGACACCATGTTGCATTTAACGTACTCAGTTTCTTTAGTTTCTTTCATGTGGTAGTTCAAACACAGATATGAATTAAAGTGCATGCATGTTCATTATGACTCTATCCAATCTTGTTTCCATGACTTCAAATGAAAGCAGTCCATTTGTAAATAGGGACAGTTACATATTTAAAAACATTTACATGCTTCTCTATTAAACCCATTTTTCTGAGGTTTAGAACAATATTGCTACAATTTTTTATTTATCACATCTTCTTACTTTTCCTGTTGTGTTTCTTGTTTAAATACAGATATTGACATGTAGAAAAGGGTCCTCTGGCTCTATTTTCGTCGTGGCAAATGAGATGAAGGGAATAGTGGAGGCAATATAGAAAGGTCACTTGCAAATTTTTCTTCCAGTGTGTGGGTGTGGGTTGTTGTAAAATTAGGTAACAATCCTTACTGTTGTGTACACTGAATAGGATGGTCGTTATGACTGCATCATTATATTTGATAGTAAAGGTCCTTCTTATGGCACGGAAAACTAGACACAGACCAGGAACTGAATTGTACTGGAAAGGTGTCAGAAGAAATAGAGACCTGTTTTGATGGAGCACTGGGCTGTTGTTCAGTGTCTGGGTTATATGGTGCTTCACTTAAGCAACAGAGTTCTCTTGGGTCAAAACTGACAAGGTTCATTAGACAGGCTTTAAGCAGGTAGGATCAAATGGAGAAGAATCTTTTCCTTGGCTGTAATGTAACACGTACTTCAGTCAGAGGTGTTCTGCCATAAGATATGACAAATAAGAAATGCATAACATGCTGTGGAATGTATCATCACTGTTTATCATTGAAGCCAAGATCTTATTAGGATTTGGAAAAAGGACATTTATACGGATGCGAACAACCACAGGTCTTTTAGATAAAATTAGAAAGAAATATAATCCCTTATGCTTCAAGGAAATGCCACACTCTAATTGATGGGGAAGAAAAAAATACTAAGACCAGATGACTCCATTACTCACCACTATTCTAATTCTGTATTTCTCTGAGGGTGACGCCTTGGCTACTCTCAGAAAGAAGATACCAGGCTAGAAATATTCATGATTACATGTGCATGTACTGGCGATTTTACAAGTGCACAGAAGTCACGTGAGAACTGAAATAAATAGCATGTGGAAAAAAAAACCAAAACCAACAAACAAACCCAAGAGTAAATCAAACCATGGCATTGGAATATCAGTATGATGGTGTATGATGTAAACAAACAATAGAAAGATTACATACCTTCAAGATAGCTTGATAAATAATACATGTTTATTTCTAGTTTCTTTGCCATTTCCATCAATTTAGGAGTTTTGGGTTTTTTATTCACATCGCACTCACACTGTTAAGGAGAATGTGACACAATGATAAACACTGAATGTTCTCCTGGAACCACTTAATAGAAAATTACACCTTAAACTCACACCATACAGTTTAAAACAATGATAAAAGGACAAAATATTATATGAATGTTCGTTTAGAATGTTTTAACTTCATTCATAATAAGTTCAGAAATAGAGATAATATAATGTCATGTTTTTACTTGTAATACTGGTATAAGGTTGCACTATAAATTTCTAGCATTACCCAGTATTTATAAATGCCCTCTGTGTAATGCTGTAACATAATTCAAGTGCAGAAGTTGTTCATTTATATTACTCATCTTTGACCTCACTATGCATTAATATCATGGTAAGAATATAATTGGCCACAGGAGATATTTTAGAAATATTTTTAGTATTTACTTTGTGTTTTCAGACATGCAAAGGGGAATCCACAGGACTGGGGCTAGAAGGAGAAATTGACCATAGAGAATGCGCTAATTAAATTTGCAAACAATACCAAGCAAGGAGAGATAGCAAGTATATTGAAGGACAGGAATAGAATTCAAAATTATTTTGACAAATTAAAGCAATGGACTCAAAAACCTAAGATGAAATTCAAGAGGCAAAAGTACAAAATACGTGTTAGTAGGATTAATCAGCTGCATAAAAATAGAAGGATTAACTAGTTAGTTAGCAGCCAGGAGCTACAGTGGATCTCAAGCTAGACAAGAGTTATGCTGTTGCTAAAGAGTCAAACAACACACTGGAAAATATAAAGCAGAAATATAGGCTTCTAAGTGCTCTCAGATTTTAGAAAAGATAGGAGTTGCTTTGGCAGAGTCCAGTGGACAGCAACTAGAAAGAAAGGAAAGAGGTATAGAAAACGTGATTGGTTTACTCAGATGACTGAAAAAGATAGCCAAAAGTGAATACTTGAGGGATCAAGATATGAGAATAGTTTTAAGATTTGCAAGAATATTTTCTCTGTATGCATGGCAGATGGCTGGTTTGCAGAGGGAGTATTTAGGTTAGACATCTGGAAAATCTTTTTAGCAATCAGAACAGGCTACACAAACACCTGTCAGAATACACTAGTTTGCAGATGTTCATGCCTTGGGACAGTGGAATGAGCAAGGCAACCTTTTGGGACTCCTTCTAGGATTCCAGGATCCATTTCTTTACTGAATATCTAGGACTTCCAGCAGGAACAAACCTACAGTCCTTTCTGGCCTTTTTTACATGGAAAGAGCTATCAGGATTCTGTGGAAAAAATTAACATACATGAGAAGGGAGGAGAGGGGAGGAGTGGCAGCAGCTTAGGAAAATGTTCGTAAAGGTAACAAAAATATTAATCCCAAAAATTGAGGTAGGGTCGGGATCTCTACATATTTATTGATTGAATCCAAATTTTTAGAAAATTTGAGTATGTTGCAAGTATTACAAGAAATCAGTTTAAAAATACTTGGCTGAAATGATGAAAGAAATTGTTAATATTGCTTCCCCCAATTTTTCCATTAATTCGTGATTTTTGCAGTCATAGTGCATTATTCTTTTTATGTTTATATCAGTTATACTGTTTTAGAGTTTGACCATAGTAGGAAAAAACGTCTCTGTTATAGATGCTAATCCAGTGACTATTGAGAAAAAGAACACCAAGGACCAGCTCTTAGGACTGATAGTTCCTGGAAGACTCTAGCTAGTCACAAATATATCTGGCAACTAAAAGAGTTAAGCAGTCATATTCCCTCATGAGTATGTCTGATGATACCGCAGAGCTCACTTTTATGACTTGGTAACAAATACTTCAACTAGAATAGAGACGTCTTGCATATATATCTAATATAGAAGACGGATTCAGAACAAGAGAATTTCTTGTCCATTACATTCTATCCAGCTCAGGAAACCTAAACTGTTTGGAAAATGTGCTAGCTTTATAAAAGTAGTCTAAAATCAAGTACTTATACTTTCACAGAGATTTCCTTTACCATCCCTTACATATCTTCAGATACTAAAAATAGCATAATTTTCAGAATTATGCAGTATTTAATATAGTTAATGCTATACAGATGGTAATACAGAAATACAAATACATTCACTCTGAGGAAATGCACAAGTCAATTTATATTTCAGTGAATATTTTATTAATTGCCACATAGCTCAAATGTCTCATGTTAAATACAGATGTAGATCTGTAGATCATTAGAATTCCGGGAATCATTTTTTTGGACAGTGAAGAAATGTTGGCTACATTATGCCATAACTGTTGTTCACAGAATTAATCTTAGTGAGTTTCACACACTGTTCAACTTCAGTCATCCCTAGAAGTCCAGCCCTGACTGAACAACAGGCAGTGGATGGGAAATTTTGATCATGGAATACCCAGTTCTTTACTGTAAGGAAACTGAGGCATGAAAATTATGTAACTGAAAACTCTGTTTCCTAGATTGCATGCAGAAAATCTCCTGAATTCACACAGTCTCAGTATTAAACACTTTAATACTGAACAAAAAGGAAGGAATAGTTCACAGAAGAATCAAAGGAATAAATAGGAAAAAGGAGGCATTGAAGTAAGTAGATGTCAGAAGATAAACAAGGCTGGAAATGAAAAATAAGAAGAGACCAGAAAACAAGACTACACAGTCCATTAAAAGCTTGCAAGCAAAAGACAAATAAAGGTCACAAAACAAATAAAATTATTTGCAGTCAAAGGCCTTAGTGGTAATATGACAGGTTTTTACAATTGCATCAAGGAGAAAAATACTAGAGACAATGTCTTAAACTGACAGAGACCTGAGACAATGACATAGTGGTTTTGGCTGGACTTCATGAAAGCATTGTCCTCAAGGCAAAATGATGTAAGGTTTTAGTGGATTCCAGGCTAGAAAAGCCATTTAGTAGAAAGCAAGCAAACAAAAACACAGGCGGATCCATTCACCTTAATTAAAAGTCAGAAAAAACCAGCAGCTAGTTTAGCCCAGTATCATTCACAGAATAAACCTCCCCACTACAATTAATGGAGGTTCTTGATCAGCAATGATCCATTTGAAGATGCCAGACGTACAGCACAGAAAACAAAATACGTGCTATTGCTGACCAAATATATGTCCCACTGCAGCCTTCTTTAAAAGGTACAACTCTTTCTGTAGCTGAGGAAATTATGTGAATTGTGAGAGCCATGACAAGATTTGTCTACCTGTCATAAGGACAGCAGATGTCATAACATGCACATTCTACTCTCTGTCAAAGTATTGCAGTAAGCCAAATCTAAAAATGTACTTATAAATTTAATGTTATAGACATTTAATAATGTTGCAAAAATATCAAAGTAATTAAATGCCATGTATATAGCAGGACCTGTGCTTGTAACCTGCTGTAGCTGCATTTTAAAAAGTACATTTCAAGATAGTGTATATCTTTAGAAACAAGGGCACATTTGTAAAGTTCAAGCATGATCCAGAATGTGGGAGAGATCTTAAAGTGGTCGGTCATATTTTGCACTGTTGTTCTTCCTAGGAAGCCTCTGATGAAGTGGCCCATGTGAACTGAAATAAGAGACAAAGAATCATAGAATCACAGGTTGGTTTGGACTGGAAGGGACCTCAAAGACCATCTAGTTCCAACCCCCCCCCGCCCCCGCCATGGGCAGGGACACCCTCCACTACACCAGGTTGCTTAACACTGTCCGGTATCCCATATTGCCTGTGCTTTGCTGGCATTTTCTTTAGTGAGTGTGTACATGCATGTTATCACACTTAAGATGGGGAAAGCGAAGGAGGATCTGTTCAGTTAAACTGTTAAGAAAGCAGATTAAGTGTCTATTGATAGAAAGCTCCAATGCTTGTCTTCATGTCACCACAATGTATCACATCCGTTCATTACAAACTGATGCAAACTGGCAGGCAAAATTAACACATGTCAACTTTGTGTCTTCACTCTGAGGGCTAATAGGCATCCTAGGGTATTTTTTACTATTATATGTCTTGCTAACAGGCTGATACTGTCACAAATGAAAGAGATAGTCTTCTAGTAGAGGTAATCCTGGGCCCAGAGCATACTACAGCGCTCAGAAAAGCCCACAGGCTAATCAACTGTGCGAAGATACTGTGCTGTAAATGACAAACAAAAGCTCCAAGTCATTCAACTCCTGGAAAGCATGGTAGATATTTTTAGAGTGCAGAAGTGGGATGAATGCCCAGAGCAAACCATCTAAGCGTATAGGAAAAAAAGGTATGTGAAAACTGAGGGGTTGGGAGGGGGGGGAGAGGGGCATATTTGTTCAGTCTTCTAGGGCATAGGAAACTGGGAAAACTCATGAGTATACGTGTTGAGTCTAGTTCAGAAACAAAGTACTATTCAATTTCTGTAAGTTATCTTACACAAATTAACTGCTATTAAATGACCATATAAGATTCAATTTACATGTGTATACAGCTTATATACTGCAGTAATACAAACAAGTTCATAGAAACAAGGACACTAACAACTTGCACGGACAGTTATCTCATTCATTTACAGGTTTTAATTTTGTGTTATACTTCTATGATTATCTCCCTGGAAAGCAGAGAAGGTTGGTCTTTCTCTGAAGAAGCATGGATCTTATTCAAGGGGAGATTTTGGAGTCTGTAGGGTGTGGCAAGCAAGAATGACACTGTTCTTCACTTTTAACAAAAAATATTCTATTACTTCATTTTCTCACACTGTTGATAATATATATATTTTTTTTTAACTTTTTAAATTAGATACAGTGGTACTGAATTTTGTGGAAAACACACAAGTGATACAGAAGAGTCCATTATAGGCTAGCAAAAACTGCATGAAATTTGGCTGCTATGTCAAACACGTTTGCATGTCTACACATGATTTTTAACAGTAAGCAACATGTAGGAGAAAGAAGGGTGAGAAAACCAGAGTAAACCAAAAGGTATCTGAATGGTATAAATTTCATCTTTGCCACGATTGCAAAAACAGTTGGGAAGTCATCTGAAGTAGAAACACAGGGACATATTTTCTAGAAAGAAACTGAAAGATAGAAAAATATCTTGGTTTACATAATAAATTATTGTTCCTCTTTCGAACAGAGCAGAATTTAGTATCAAGTGTAGGAAACAGCTGTAGGGTGATAAGATAAATTCATTAAGTAATCTGGATCAAATATGGAAAATAAAAGGAGACCAATTTTTGTGTAGGAAATGAGCAAAAGTGCTTTGAGGATAGACAAGCATATAATAGGTTAGTTGCTGTACATAATGTTTACAAAAAAATTACTTATTGACCAGTGATTTTGGTATTTGAAGATATTGAATTTGTCCAACAGTATCTATATTTTTTTTCTGGCATGAACAGGCCATGCATTTCTAGCCAGCATAGTATATGATCCCAGTTATGTGATGTTCTACAAAGATTAATTAATGAAAAAATGTTGCACCCATATCTATTACCAAAAAAAGCCCAACCACATAGTTAATGGTCACATACAAACTTATCGACTAGCAAAGGTTTCAGAAAATATCCCACAATTAGTGCAAACTTTCACAATGTTATGACTCCATTAAGCAAGGTTTTCTTCATAAAACAGAAGATGTTTCTGACATAAGTAAAACAGGATAAGAATGAAAAAATGCTTGCAAGCAGGTGTGTGGTTTTCCTGGAAGAAAATACTTTTGACCATTTACCTTGTTACTGAATTTGACAAATATGCAGTTAATTAGTTTGTTGCTAGGAATTGAAAATTTTGTCCTCCAAACAGCCTTATAAATGATACTTATCTTTCAGAAAGCTCTACATACAACTGTTCACAAAGCTGGAAAGAAATCTAATAACATTTTAATAGTTACATTTTAATAGACCCCCAGAAGGACTGGGGGGTGTTGGTTGATGAAAAGCTCAGCATGACCCAGCAGTGTGTGCTTGCAGTCCAGAAAGCCAACCGTGTCCTGGGCTGCATCAAAAGAAGTGTGACCAGCAGGTCAAGGATATTTGTGTATCACATGCCCTGTCATGCACCAGCCTCCGGGAAAATTGAACGATATGATGGACTGCTAAAGACTGCACTGAGACCAATGGGTGGTGGGACCCTCAGACATTGGGATACACATGTATCAAAGGACATCTGGTTAGTTAACACTAGGAGGTCTACGAAGAGAGCTGGCCATGCCCAATCAAAACTTCCACGTACTATAGAAGGAAATAAAGTCCCCACACTGCGCATGAAGAATAATTTGGGGAAGACGGTCTGGATTATCCCTGCTTCAGACAAAGGCAAATCCATCCATGGGATTGCTTTTGCTCAAGGACCTGAGGGCACTTGGTGGGTGGTGCAGAAGGAGGGGAAATCTGATGTGTACTTCAAGGGGATTTGATTTTGAGTGAGAATAGCCAATAAAATAAATTGTATAATGTTAATTGCTAAATAACCCTGCCATTGTATATCATCACTACTACAATTGCTATATGCCATATCAATGGTATTACAGTAAGAATCACTCAAATTAATGAAGAATTAACTTTGATGAAACTCAGCAAACTACAGCGATGATGGAACTAGAATGGCATTCAGCAACTGGCTGTCAGCAACTTTCTTGAAATGGACATCTTCAACCTGCAGAACACAAGCATAGACAATGCCAGATACACCAGCCACGAGCTCTGGATGCAGCAATCCAACAGCACACACTATTGCTCCTGCCCTGAGAGACTGTCATGACAGATGGAGCCCAAAGTCATGGATTAAATGAACTCAATGGACATTTTAGAAGGCCTACAAGAAAGCTGGAGAGGGACTAGTTACAAGGGCATGGAGTGATAGGACAAGGGGTAATGGGTTTAAGCTGAAGGAGGGTAGATTTAGATTAGATATAAGGAAGAAAATCTTCACTGTGGGGGTGGTGAGGCACTGGAACAGGTTGCCCAGAGAGGTTTTGGATGCCTCCTCCTTGGAAGATTTCAAGGCCAGGTTGGATTGGGCTTTGAGCAACCTGGTGTAGTGGAGGGTGTCCCTGCCCATGGCAGGGGGGAGGAACTAGATGATCTTTAAGGTCCCCTCCAAACCAAACCATTCCAATGATTCTATGATAAATAAATTGTGCATCCTATGAAAACTGTAGCATTTAAACTCCTGTAGCATAAAGTGCTAGGCAGAGAGGATTTAAATGTTTTTAAAACATGCTTCTCAACATATTGAGAAGCAGGAGATACTATATTAAATACATTTATGCAGGTATAAACAGGAAAACAACTGGGCTATGAGAAAGGTTCAGGACAAAAATCAGGAAACAGACTCAGTGAAGTGAATTGCATTTTGAGCCATGTTGTGACAGTTACGGTCAGAAATATAATAGAATTGTATAGGTTGGACCACAAAGCAAACAGAATGTGCTGGGTTTTATTGATGTCAACTTTGAATATGAAAACTGAACTTGCAGTGAAACAGAACTGAAGAAATGAGTAGGTGTAAACTGCAGCTGTTATAAAACAGAAATTCGAGGCACGTCAAGTATTCATATATTCTTCTCTGAACTCTTCCATCTAAATTTAGACTAATATGGAGTCTAAACTGTAGGAATAATTTGACATAAAATGGAGCAGATCATGTAGTCTAATGTCTTAATTCAAATGCCTTATAATGCGTACTCTTAATCTGAAAATCTTGACATAGTTTACCTGTTCCAGTCATGACCACTGACCATTATATCTTGTGTCAATGGTGTGATCATTACGTATGCCAATGATGTGGAGATATACAACACACACAATCAAATCTTTCCACCTAAATCAAATCTTTCCACTTAAATAATAGTACCATCCATCATTATAACATCACTGACAAAACTGCAGTGCTCAGCATTACCAGCAGTTTCATTTGTGTCCATCACATTGACAAAATCATAATTAGAATGCTAAAACAGATTTTCATGAGTGCTTTGATGAGTCACTAAATTAAAATGTAGGGAATGCTGCTCCAGACTATATCCTCTCTAAAATTTAGTATGTACTGTACCAGTGTTGTTAGGATGAAATGAAAGACATATGAAGTCATCAATCAACTTCCTGCTCCAGCCATCCAATTGGTTGGTAGTAACCATCCAATTTTTTTCAGCAGATCAATTTTAAAATGTGGAAGTACAGCTTTCATCATATTTCAAATATTTATTTCACATATCCTCCAAAAATATAGCTGTCAAATGAGTTTTAAAGATTATAGTCTGCATGATGTCTTCATTCTTTAAGAAATTCAATTTAAATGAAATGGTCAAAATGCTGTCATCAAAGTATGTGACTGAAGAGACAAAATTAAATGCAGTAATATTTTTAAAGGAATCTTAAAACACTTTTCATTCATCATGCAAAAAATAAATACTTTTATGTGGAAAGGATATTTATTTTTTACCAATGAAGTATACTAAGAGTCAGATTCCAAGCTCCAAAGCTATGGATGTGTGAAAAGGTGAATTTCAATGAGGCTTTTCTGCTGTATAAATGGGAAGTATATTACAGTGGCATATATATCATGAAAATTTACTGGCATGAGTTAAACTTGATTTTCCTATTCACAGATTGTAATCTCATGTAAATTCACAAGTCCTCCCAAGACTGCCAATATTACTTATATACAGCCATGTAACATCAGCTATTTTGATATGAGAACTTTTCACCTGGATTTAAGAAAATCTTCAGAAAGTTAAAGCTGATAAAAAAAATCTCTAACTTTCCATCTATTAAATCATACTCCCTGAAACTGGTTTATACTACAAGAGGTTATACTGGCTTAATGAAAAAACAAGACATTAGTACCATTAATTCAACATTTATTATCATCAAGATAACGTCAAGGAAAAAGAAAATATGGTCTTACGTAAGAAGCACAAGGGATTTGAAACACAGTGATTGCAGGCTCTCCCTAGGGCAATATAACAATGCTGTGCACATCATGATGGGGAGCTGGAATGTACCCTTTTCCAATTGTACAAACACTTGTTTGCAGCTTTGTTCAGGAAAAATACTGTATTGTAAACCTGTTGTTGCTACAAAAGCAAACACTGCTCAAGAACCTTTCATTGCACATATGAAGGACAGTAAGACAATTTTGGAAAAGCGGAAAAGATGCGTCTATTGAATGTTTCTTTCAAGACTATTATTTGAAGCAGCTGCTTAAATGTTTCTGAGAAGTAGCAGTAGACTTGATGAATAAGGACTAAAGGTTATCATTTGTGGTTTACAAGCATGTAAGGGCAATTTATCACATTGCTTATCTTAAAATGAAAATGTTTTGATTACCTGAACAAGACTATAAGATAGGGACACAGAATTTCTGGTACTAAGCGTATGAATGTAGACAAAATTATCTAATTTGGATATTAATACGAGACTCATAAAACAATGCTGTTATCATCTTGTTCTTTAAGTACTGCTACAAATCCTTAGTTTGTTTCTTGATTTTGTGAGGTTTTCATAAAAGTGATCTATAATATTTGTATCCTTAAAGGAGACGTCATTCACAAATGCTTAAAATGCTGATCTCTAGAGGACTGTCTCCATGGCCTTGCATAAGAGAAAGAGAAAAAACAGAGTTTAAAGGAAGAAATGTGAAATGATAAAATTAAGGAGTTCATTCCAGAGAGTAACATGGCTCTTTAAAGCAAACTTTGTGTAGTAAACTATTAGAATCAGATTTGTTTAATGATCTAGTAATGGGCTCATATATTAAGGTTATTCTCTGGGGCGTGCATTTGTTAGACTTTCCTGTTTTCCTCATTTAAGAAAATAAGTAACATGGTAAAATGGCTATTGCTTTTTCATTGTACCACTGAAGAAGACTTTCAGTTCATTTCAATGTGTTTAGAACAGATGCATATTTCCTTGTAATCTTTTAAATTACAGTTTTCAGTATGATTCATACAATACCTCTGTTCTGGAAGGTGCAGTTTTATGTTCCTACCAAGTGACTAAGTTACTGTCAGTGGCTGTTTATGGGGGATAGAAAGTGATGTAGATGTTTCATCCTGCTTGTCAATTCATTTGTCAACAAAGGATCATCATAAAACTTGAACTGTCTTCTGTCTTACCATGAAAGCCATACAGTGTGGGGACAAAGGCACTCAATTTCCTTCTTGCTCCAAGAATTACTCCAGAGGTCAAAATTTAAGCACAGTAGCTGGAAATCAGACATTAGCTGAATTAGCAATATATATCAAGTCCATAGACAATACTAAGGATTTAACCTGCCGGTATTGTCGATCAATTTCCTTCAGCACTAAAAATCCATGCAGAAAAATTAAAATTCCTGCCTCATTTCCTTGCCTTTCAGTCATGGTACCCCTTCTAAATGTCCTAAATGTCACACTAAATGTATTTAAGTCTGTACCAGGAATACTCAAAGTGAAATTTTACAGTCCTTGAACTGAGATCAATTATGTTCTTCCTTGTATAGGGGTTTCATGTTTTTTGGTCACACATTCAATGAAAATATAACTTCAGTGAATATTTTTTTTTCCTGTTTAGCCACCAAATATATAAAATGTCATGTATTCTTTGTGTAATTGCTGATATTTGACATTTAGTCTTCCCATTGAAATACATAGTAGGAATAAAACATCAGTTACAAAGAGAATATTGACATTTCATTCCTGCCTTGTATTTCAATGATGCAAATTCCATATTTGTGTACATAGGTACATCAGTGAAAATGGCATTGAGACAGAAAGAATGGGAAAAGTGAAGGAAATACAATTTAAAATAAAATGGAAAAGAAGACATTTTTGAAAGCAAGCAGGAAGGAACAGATAACTGTTGGTCTACTGTGTTTAGACCTGTGATGCAATTCTTTATTTGTCCTTATAGTGTGTTATTATAGCTCTTATTTATGACTTAGATCATGTTTTTAGTGTAAAGTATTTTACATTTGAAGCATTAATTACTATCTGGAAAGTGATAATGTTAACATGTAATTTGACCATTCTATGGTGTTACTAGTAAAACACAAACAACATTTACTAGAAAGTTATGTGAAATGGGAAGTGACTAGACAGGTTATGTTCCTGTGGTGGGTTGACCCCAGCCAACAACTAAGCACCCACCTAGCTGCACCCCTTACCCCAAGAGGAATCAGGGGAGCAAAAGTGAGAAAAACTTGTGAGTTAAGACAAAAACAGTTCAATAAGTGAAGGAAAGATGAGGGGGGAGAAATAAAAAATGCAAGTGGTACAAAGGCAATCATTCATCATGTCCAACAAACAGGCTAATGCCTAACCACCCTGCAAGCAACAGGGTGCTTTCCTTTTGGAAAGACTACCACCCAGCTTTTATTGCTGAGCATGATGTCATATGGCATGGAATATCCCTTTGGTCAATTCAGATCAGCTGTCTCAGCTGTGTCTCAACCTCTTACCCACCTGTAGCCTGCACTCTGTGGGAGCAGATTGGGAAACAGAAAACTCCTGTTCAGCCAGTAAAACACTGGTGCACTATCAATACTAGTTTAGTCACAAACCCAAAACACAGCACCATACAGGCTGCTGTGAAGAAAGTTAACTTCATCCCAGCCAGATTCAGTACAGTTCTTTGTTCTGTCCTGCTTTAACCACGGTGCAACTAAGCACCACACAGCCACTTGTTCACTGCTTGTTCACACACATACACACACCCCCTCCACCCCACCATGGGATGGGGCGAAGAACTGGAAGGGTAAATGTGAGAAAGAAACTCATGGGTTGAGATAAAAACAGTTTGATAAAAACAGTTTAATTAAAAAAAAAAAAGTAAAGGAAAAACAAAACAAAAACCACAGGCAGGAAAATAAAACCCAAGAAAAACAAGTGATGCAAATGAGAAAAATTGCTCACCACCAGCCAAATGATGCCCAGCCAGTCCCCAAGCAGCCACCTCCCACCGACCTCGCTCCCAGTTTTATTGCTGAGCGTGACATCATATGGTATGGAATATCCCTTTGGTCAGTTGGGGTCAGCTGTCCCAGCTGTGTCCCCTCACAACTCCTTGTGCACCCCCAGCCTACTTGCTGGTGGGGTGGTGTGAGGAGCAGAAAAGGCCTTGGCTCTGTGTAAGCACTGCTCAGCAGTAATGAAAACATCCCTGTGTTATCAACACTGTTTTTGGCACAAATCCAAAACACAGCCCCAAACCAGCTACTATGAAGAAAATTAACTCCATCCCAGCCCAAACCAGTAAATGCACTTAGGCTTTAGGTGAACTCTATGATCACATCAGTCAAGTATATACTCAGATTGTGTCATGTGTCATACGTGAGTGGAAAATTGACTTTTTTTTAAGGCTTGAATTAAATCCATCAGCTTTATACATTATCTGAAAGTCAATGGATTTCTCAAGTGTATGTCTAAACTAGATTCTGTCTGTCTTCTTTGACTGGAAGACACAGAATGTGTTATGAATTAGTGATACTGGCTACGGAAAATCTCTTGCGTTTCTCATAAGTAAGTTCTAACACCCAGAAAGATGTTTGAAGCTAGGAAGACTACCTCGGGTTCAAAAGAAATGACAGCATGCTCACATTAGGCAGGTATTGTGCTGTCAGATCATGACACCAACTACCGTCTTACTAAAGAAAACAACTACTCCCACCATCTTTACCCATGTAGAGCTTATGGCATTGTGGAAATAAGTGAGCAGCAGTCATTGAAGAAAATATAGCAACATTAGAAAGAAAAAAGAAGGTATTACATAATTGATGTGCTCATCTTGATTTCAAAAGAAATAGTAAGCTCTAAGTATATTTCTATGAGTTTGTGGCCATGAACTCTTTAAAAAAGCGATAGGCAATTTATCAAAGGTAAATTATTTTGTCTTTATAGGACAATGGGTAGTCTAATATCCTCTGACATTTTTTGACAGTTACTATGTCATCTCTGTGACCTGTGATATCTATTTCATCAGCCAGTCACAAAATGCAATTTGGTTGCTCTTTTCAATGATGATGGATAAAAAAACCTTGGGGTTGTACTGTCATCACTTTCACTCTTAGTTTACTCCCTAAGGTCACTAGGGTTAAGGGACACCTAATATGGTATTTCAGAATCTGGTTGTTCCTCAAAGCCTGGCTGGTCAGGCTGTATAAGATGTGAATGCTTTCTTAAGCATATTTCAAACCCCACTGCAACTAATGGTTTATTTGTTAAAAAACATATGTCTGAGTAGAACTGTTTTGATTTTTGTGTTTCTTGTTTCTTGTTTATGGGGTTTGGTTTTGGTTTTTGTTTTGCTTTGTTTAAAAAAAAAAAGAACACTTTTTAAAATTATTTAAAGATAAGATTATTTGGATATAATGAAAAAAGAACTATTTTATAGTGCATCAGTCCAACCTATCTAAGCATACTCTGTCTTTGAATGGAACCAAGACATTTCTTGTTCTGAAATTTAATAGCAATACTAAACCCTATTTTTTATTTCATTTTCCACTGCCTTATGGGAGCTGTAGTTTCTTTCTCATAAAGAAACATGCAAATCTGCCTGCCAAGAACTGAATGCAAGTTTCACAGCCAGGAACCTTAGTAGTGCTATTTTCTAGAAAAGCACGATTAGCTATTGTTGTAAACAATAGGACCATATCTATGTGATTTCTTTCTCCCCATAATAATAAGTAGAAATCCAAGATGCAAATGCAAAATACAAAGACAAAGGAAAGCAACAGCAAAGCAATAGGAATATCACAAAGAAAGCAAATATTGCATGGAGATTTGGGGCTTGGGGTTTATATTTTCTTTGTCTTAAAATAGAAAGGTACAAGTATCTTCTTTCAAATGGGGAATTATTTAAAGTTTTGCTTTCTTACAGCTGTAATTATTTTAACTGGCATATGAATAAATCTGTATTGTTAAATGCTTTTTGAACAACTACTGCCTCCTATTATTGTATGCCACACTTTCATGTTTTCCTCTTATTTCATCTTATCTTTTTAAACAAAGACACTTTCTTACTTGTGCTTTTTAAAGCATAACACTTCTAAAACCAGGTCACACCTCATGAAGCAAAGTGTATTTCCCATAGCTGATCAGCAGTGAGTCTTGACTTTTACTGATCTTCAGCTCTTTAAAAGCTACCAGAATTCCATTTTCTTATTTCTAATGTGAATGTTGGATTGCAAGAGGTTATTTTTATTCATATTTAAAGAAATGCATGCAATTGGGAAAATTCTCTTGCAATTATTTTAAAAAGGATAAAAAATTAACAAGATAGAATCTTTTTCATTGAGAAAATGCTTTCAAACCATTTAAATGGGAAGAAACAGTATTTATGCGATTGTGAAGCAAACTCAAAAATACATAAAATTTACAATATTTATGAGAATACACCTTTAGCCCTCTTGTCATAGTGTTACTATAGTTCTTATTTTTCTCTCTAGTTTAGTAGAAAAGATGGGTTTTTAATCTGTTGAAGATTTCTGCAGATCAATGCTAATATTTGCATTTTATAATTGTTTCTCCAGTGAAATATTAGAAACAATGAATCTTGACAAAGCAAGCTGTTTTGATTATATAAAAAGCAAAATTTTAACAAATAGATGCAAGAAGTAGAAAACACTCTTACCTCTCTGACAATGTTTTCAGGGAGAAAAATATTCCTGACATAAGCTTAGTGATCTGTTTTATCACGCAACTGCTGTGAACTGTCAATTTCCTTGGAATTAATTGCAGGTGAAGATACTCTTTGCATTACTTTGATAACAGATAAGATTAAATGAATCACATTTATGAATTAATATTCAGGCCAATGTTGCAATGAACACATGTGTAGAAAAGGCTTAAAAAGTATTACCACGTGTGTATATATAGATGTGTGTATGTGTGTGTGTATGCATGTAGTTGTGTACATATAAATATTCATTAGATATTACACGGATTTCCCAAGGACGGCAGCTACAGAAATACATATTTTATGTGCTTCAGGTAAGATTAAGTGTTGGAGAGGGCTGTTTCAGAAAGAAATAAGAATATACAGTGCAGAAGCTGATGAGTTCTCATCTTTCCTGGCACTTGCAGAAGTGTAGTTTTGTTTCAAGACACTTCTTGGCCCTGTGTTCACTTTCCTGTCCCACTCTGGACAAGAGTAGAAACTGAATATCTGCTATGCCATCAACGGCAGAGGACAGGGTTACCTGCAACTGTTTTCCTTAAAAATATAATACCCATACAGAATATATCACAGTCTGGAACGAAACAATCATTAGATTCACTGATTTGCCTGATGTGAAGCACCATTCAAGAGTAAGTAAATCCACCCCAGTCTCTGCCAGTAAATGAGAACACTTCTACAGCCTCTGAGTCTTTAAGTCTGCACTTATTGACTGCCTTCTTTAACTGCTGAGTGCTTTGAACAGTTAAGAGGAAGCAAGCAAGGCAGACAAGGGGCAGGCATAAAGGGGGCTTTATAAGCTATTTTTAAGACCTTCAATTCAGATGCTGCACTGTGCCCCAAATGTTGCAGCTAAAAGCTATTTCCATTTTCTGCAGACAGCCCTAAGAGACCATCAAAAGCAACGAGTTGTTTGGCAACTTCTTCCTTCTGAAGGTCCTAATTATACAGACCTTTGTGCTACCAGGCTGCAGCAAGACTACCCCTTGATCTTCCCCTATTAAAAAAAAATATACTGCAAGAGAGTAGATGTACGTGGTGAAGTATCAGACAACATTATAACTGGGTTTTGGAGAGTAAGAAAGAGCATACTCCCAACTTTTGTCGTGATTTGTGTGCTTCAGGTGGTGACTTTTGTCTCAAAGTCCAAACTTTGCATTGCATTTTAGCATGTGTCTTTATAAAAACACTACTCAGGGAGATTAACTGGGGAAAAAAAAATAAAAAAAAAAAAAAAAAAAAAAAAAAAAAAAAAAAAAAAAAAAATATCCATGCAAACCATAGCCAATATTTCCTACCTGTTTCAGTCTTTTGAATCATAGCAGGTGTTAAGAAATAATGAGACTACATTATTGTAATCATGAACATATCTTTACACTCTTCCAATGAAATCATGAAACTGTTCTTATTACTGTTGTTAGCGAAACTCCCAAACAGAATGGCTAAAACCAGATTTTTTTCCCACAACTCTTAGGGGGTTTGTCTGTACTTAAATGTATATTGCATAATATAGTTTGCATAATTTATAGGAGATTTTAACTATATAACATTTAAGATATCTCTCTTGAAAATAGGTTTTATTTAAACTTTTAAAAATTGTAAATGGTTTTAAAATAAATTTGAATTTATTAATATTTAATTTGAAATAAATTTTAAATACCAAAATTTGTTAGCTACAACTAGGCTTCTGAAAATTTTATAAAATGCCCTAGGTTCTTCTCTCAAAAACATCACTTATTAGCAAGAGGTAAAGTCTCTTTTGTTAATTCATATCAATATTTTACCCTGTAGGACCATAGAAATTTGTGTGCTTTGCACGCTACCTCTATGCACACACACACACACACATACATTTATATATAAAAATATAACCATTTACTTGCAGGAGTTAAATACCACAAAACAGCCATTAGGCTCCTATGGAAGGAAATCATTTGGAATTTTGTTTATTTGTTTCTGCTTTGTTTTTCTCGAAGGGGCACAGACTTCAATGGCTTTTCTACTTTTAGGAAACTTGTTCTTTGCTGACAGTTGGGCTATAACTATATTTCATAAAACCTAAAGCTCCCAAGTTGCTGGAAATAAATTGATTTTGTGAAAATATGCGACACACAGGTTTTCAATATGGGTCCTGAACAGCCTGTCCCTAAAGTAGTTATTTCCACTTACACCCCTGACCTGCTGGTGTCTTCGGTGCTGCTGTAGTTTTTCATGTACTTCAAAAGCCACAGATCTGTTTCCATCCTTCTTAATTTAATATAAACTGCACATGCTTCTATCAGTAAGGACTTTCATTTTTATACTTCTTCGATTTCACGACACCAATGGTTCTATATTTCACAGTGTAGGGAGCAGAATGAAATTACATTGCTCTCAGATTTCAGCAATATCTGGTTTATGTGATTCAGGACCTCCACACAAAGAAGAGGTCACTCTCAATATTTCTGTAAATGGCTCTTTCTGGAGGAGTATATATGGTAAGGCTGACAAAGTGTGATTTGTTTGTTGTGTATAAAGTGGGGCAAAAGCCCCACACACTTTTGGGAGAGTGGTAAAATGCAGCTGCATAATCCAACACCCAATTATTTTGTTTTGACATAATTCTACGCAGGTTGGAAAGGTTTAAATAAGAGTTCCTAATTTTTTTAGCGTAAGCTGTCTTGTATCTTGCTATTGCAGCCCCTGCCAGCAGGATTTCAGCTTTTAAAAAGCCTCCTCCTTTTACACTTGAGAGCAGAAGCTGGCCTTATGTCTATATATGTTCCAGTAAATGACTGTTGCTATACAGAATATGAACTATCAGATTAAATTTAGAAAACTGTTTTTGTGTACCTAAGGAAATTGATATTTGTACTGAATATTTTAAATACTTCTTCAGTGTGTACTTTCTCATCTCAGGTAATACCTCAGGAGTCTTTACTGTAATTGGTTCACTACAGAACTGTGATTTCTATTGTTTCAACGCCTGCAATTCTCATAGATATTTCTGTCCTCACTCCAGCCATTGAACCATTGTAATTCTGAAAAATGACTTATTTCTCTCGGTAGACTGATTCATATGATGATTCTTCCACTACAGTGACAAAATAAACAGAGAACATAATACACAATAAGACAAATGTTGTAACAAATATTGGTAGGAAACTATCTGAAGGAGTGGTCATTATAATCTCTTCTGGGTGATGGAATGTATAACTAGACAGAGGGTCAGGTTCTATCAGTGAGTGTAGCTAAAGGTAGAGGTTAACAGAGTTTCTTCAAACAATATTAGTTTTAACACATTATTGACAACACATGTTTAAAAGAATCACTATGTATTTCTCTGGCTGCAAGGTTGAAATAACAAAAATAAAAAACATTGGTTGCTTGTTACTTTAATGGGATGATAACCTCTAGCCAAATGACGGAAAAAATGACAGCCCTTTGAAAACCTCCATCATGTAGCTTATGTTTCAGGTTTACGCATGTGCATTTCTTCCTGGATATTTTAAGATTGTGTAGAAGAGAGTGTCACATTTGGCTAGTGGACAGTTAGAAGATTCAATAGACATTGATACGCTCTGTCAAATTAGAAAAACATGGGCAAATAATTTTTTATTAGAAGGGAAAATCAATTTTTCCTAATATCCAATCTAAATTTCCCCTGGCACAACTTGAGGCCATTTCCTCTTGTCCTATTGCTTGCTACTTGGGAGAAGAGACCAACACCCACCTCACTACACAACCTTCTTTCAGGGAGTTGTAGAGAGCAATAAGGTCTCCCCTCAGCCTCCTTTTTGCCAAGCTAAACAACTGCAGTTCCCTCAGCCATTCCTCATAAGATTTGTGCTCCAGACCCTTCACCATCTTCATTGCCCTTCTTTGGACATGCTCCAGCACCTCAATGTCTTTCTTGTACTGAGGGCCCCAAAACTGAACACAGGATTCGAGGTGTGGCCTTACTAGTGCCAAGTACAGAGAGATGATCTCTTCCCGAGTCCTGCTGGCCACAGCATTTCTGAAACAAGCCAGGATGCTGTTGGCCTTCTTGGTCACCCGGGCACACTGCTGGTTCATATTCAGCCCGCTGTTGACCAACACTCCCAGGCCCTTTTCCGCCAGGCAGCTTTGCAGCCACTCTTCCCCAAGCCTGTAGCCTTGCATGGGGTTGTTGTGACCCTCATGCAGGATATTATATCAATATCTGTCCAGTTAAAATATTTTGTTAAGGAAAAATCTAACCAAACATGACAAAGAGAACTGGAATTGGAAAGTACTGAGAAAATTTACTATACTGGTGGGCATTTGTTTAAAGTCTAATTATCTAATTTCATTTAGGATCAGAAAGAACTGAAGAGAATGAAAAATTGTTTTGTTATCAAGTAGAAAAAAGGCCTTCAAACACTGAATTGGATTCTTCAAAATTTTCATAGACAGTAAGTAAACAAGCCTGTTCTTATTGCATATAGCAACTTTGTTTTTTATGAACAAATTTAAAACACCCCTTTTGGTTACTTCAACTTTCATGTAAAGCAGAGAAAGTTTATTGTGCTTATTTGAAAAAAACCCAAAGTGAGTCATTGCCCAAGGTAAGTTAAAGAGTTCAGGGCAGAAGCAGGAGGATCCAGCTCAAAGTTGCCTGCTGTTGTCATAAGAACATATCTCTGCCAGGCTCTGTACAGGCTCCTATATATTTTTCATACCAATTTCTTGTTTCTCATACCAACTTACATATGCAGCAAAATTAGTAATACAACAAATTCATATTTGCTTGTCAAATACTCTGTAATTCTACAGTCTTCTGCTGAAAACAAACGTCTAACCTCTTAACGCTAGTAATGTATTCCCTGAAAGAGTTATGAGTTTTACTGAAAGAGATTAAATTATAATTAACTTTTTACTGACTAAAGAGAAGCTGGAAAGACTGAACTGAATATTCTGATGTGGTAATCTTTCCCCTTTGTTACACTCTGTTCCAAGCATTCTTAAAGGGGTGCTAAAAAAAAAAAAAAAAAAAAAAAGTTGCTGCTGGATAGGATTATGAAGAAGGGAGGTGAGGCATCAGTTCCAACTGTTCATCAAAATCTTGTGCTACTAATATTTCAATAGGAATTGTGCATAAAGGAGAGTTTATTGCTTTGATTGTAGCTAGAGGGCTAACAATTGAAGAAACGTTTAAGTCTCTTGGATTTCTTTATTTTTTCCCTAAGGGTTTGAAGATTCTTAATGATGATATTTACTTAGCTTTCATATCAATATCTCTATCTCTTGATAATGCTTTGCTTGACTGATCATGTTTCTTTCTCTCAATGCAAAGAGTTGTATTGAGGTTTGCTAGGGGTTAGGCTATAGCCCTTGGGACTGCAGGCTTAGATTTCTGGTTTAATACCATAAATCTCTCTTTTGGTTATTGAATGTCTATTGAGGAAAACTTATGAAAAATTGCACATATAAAAATAAATTCACGAAATAGGTGTTGCTTTATCTGTCAGAATGTGCAATAGAGTACCTAGCGGTTGGCTGTAATGTTCACATTTTGTGATTAGAATGTAGCAGCTTGTCATTATCTCGGAAAAAAACCTGCTCAGTTCACATAGTTTAAACCAAATCAGGACAAAAATGGTTTGTTGATTTATTAACAACACATAATTAACTGGCAATCACTGAGCTATACATTCAGGATGAGTATCAATAATTCAATAGATAAACAATATTAGTTAGCCACTCACAAAATGTTAATACAGCTACAAATTTCTAAGCATATTTGTATATGTAACTCCAAACAGTTCCAATCCCATACATATTCACACAGTTACATTTGGGCTACCAGCACACTCTCATTTCTGGGGGATAGTGCAAGTTCCCTGAGGGCACACGCTTCCTGTGAGAGATGTGGGTGCCCAAGCTTTGTACGTTCCCCTGCCGCTTCCTACCACCTGCTCACCAGCAAGGGACCACACTACAAGTGCCTACACGCACGCCGAGACGGGGGTCCCTGCTTGCCGCATCCCACGCTCGCTGCCCTAGCTGGGTGCAGGCTGGTCCCAGTGCCCCACAGGGTCCCAGGCAGAGACGGCCGGGCATGTAGGGTGACTGCCAGCAGTGTCAAACCAGGGGCTGAGTGCTGCTGTTTTCACTCTGAGGTCTCACTGCTCCCAGTTTCTTTGTTTCTTTTATGCTTCTTTTTTGGGCTGACTCTTTTGTTCCAAAGATCCCTTTGTAATTACCTGGGTACAGTTCAAACCAGCTGATGGTCATCTTCTTCTTAATAGGCCTTTTAGAAAAGTTGAGCCATGTGATCATTCCCATAATCAAAAGGTTTAGATCGAACTTGTTATATAAGCAATTCAACAGTCAAAGCAGCATAATTATCTAGCTATGCAAACAATTACGATCTTTGAATGAAATTCAACAAGGAGGGATGAGCAATAAAAGAGTGTCATGAGCCCAAACCCTTCAAAGGCAGACTGAACATTTCATCTAAGGAACTGCTGGTCAATAGAGAACTCATCTGGCTGATTACAGTATTAGCTACACAGAAGTAGCATGTTCTGTTAAACCCCAATAAACCTTGGGATAGCAATGTTTTGATCTTTCTTGAAACTGAAAGGATTATACTTAAGTGTTTAATTGGAGATAACATGACATATTAAAAGAAATATTCTTTAGATTGAAATTCTAACTCCATGTCCAAAATCTGAAATTAAGTATTATTTCACATGCACACACACATCCAAAAGTAGCATTGTGAGAGAACATAATCCTCCTTGTTTTTTTTCCTAAGCCTTTCTGAAATGCCTTTTCCAAGGCAGTTCAATGAAGAACTTTCAGGCACATTTCTGCATCTGTCATTTGTCTATTTGTTCACTGCCTGGTGTTCATTTCATGTTCCCCATGCTCACAATCACCTGGCTGTGCTCTCGGCATTTAGCCATTTTTCTATTATTTCTGTATTCCTGCTTACAGAAGTTCATTTAATACTTTCAGAGGTAGGCTCACAGTATTATTACTGAGGGTGGGTCCTCTTACGGCCGAGGTAGCTTCTTAGAATGTCATAATTAAATTTCTGTCTGGATGGGTTTGAGATTTATTTTGTACTTCTCTCTTAAGACAGATTATGATCAAGCTTTTGCTCAGTGTTTTCATTCAAACTGATAAAACCACCATTTCCTGATAGTCATTACCATCTGGTTCAGAGTTTTGTAGTGACCAAAATGTGGTAAATAGGTACATAAATGTCTAGAGATTTGCAGAATAGGCAGCAATATCTTATGTTGTAACTTCATTCCTTCTCTTGGTTCTAGCCAGTACTGAAAAGGTGAAATGCACACAGGCTTATGTCATAGGTTTCTGGAAAACCACATGGCAAATTCATGGGGTGATTAGTGGTGTCCAGAGAAAGGTGCCTTGTCTCCATTGCCAATAGAAACAATTGCAAAGTTAGAAATAAAGAAGGTAGAAATAAGGGTAGTTTCCAAGGTCATGAAGGATGTTAGCACTCTGAAAGGAGGAATAATATTTCAAAGAAGAAAAAAAAAAATATGTTTCATCTTAATAACCTGTTCTAGATAAGCAAACTAGGCAAACAAAAGAGAACAGGAAACACAATGGTCATAATTTAAGTGTATGTCACTCTAAGTTGCAAAAAACAACCAGTTTTCTCAACACTCATAAAGTCTTACTTCCTATTTTAATGGAGGTTTTTTATTAATTAAACTCAGAAATTATGTATCTAATCATGAGAAATTATTCTGGTCTTGTTCAGTACACTTCATCTAATGTAATCCTTCCCCCTTTGTATAACAACAGGTGCATCAAAATAAGAGGAAGAATTCCCTGAGGCACACTCTCTGTCATGAAAACGATCTTTTTTAATCTGATGTAAGAGTTGCAGAGGCAGTTGTGCTTTCCAGTAAAATTAAGGAACATATTTCTTTTCATTTCATTATGATCCAAAGCAGCAAGTTATCTATCCAGGAAGATTTTGTTGCATACATTAATGCTTATTTATGTAATGATCATCTTGGCGACAGGTTTAGGATTTCTCCTCAAGGTACAATTTGAACAAAATTCTGTTAGTAAAATCATTCCTTTTATATTTATCTTCTATTAATTACATAAATTATTAATCAATTGACTGTAATAAATCTTCCCCATTAGAACGCTTTCAAAGATGTCTCAAAGAAGGGAAAATTTGTACCACATGTACTTAATAAGTTACTTGTTCCATTAATATGTAACATGGGATCCCTACAGAAATCAAAATACACTAAACACAGACTACCGAACTATACTGTTTTAAATTTTTATGTTGCAACTTTTACACAACCATGAAAAGGTTTATATTGTAATTCATGCTACTGAAGAAGAAAGGAGGAAAAAAAATTACGGCAGGATTCTGAAAGGCCTCTAAAGTATTTGTGGTTTGTAAAATGTTATGGCATGAATTTATTACTACGATTCAGTTAGTTTCGTGAGAAAAGACATAAACAAAGGAAGAATAACTGTCATTTCAGGGTTCCTCTTTAATCTTCTGAGATACCTATTCTGAAAGAAGCTTAAGAGTATTCTGTTGGCAGCCTCCACTAAGATGAAGGTCAGCATATAAAGTCTTTTACTGAGTTAGGAGGTAATTAAGACAGAAAGCGTGTCTCAATTTCTATTTTGAAACTTCAAGGGCCGTTATGACGTCTGGAAAGGTAACTATTGATATTTCACTTGCATTGTATAATACAGCCAATAAAACATGAGGCTAAATAAGTATTGTGACTAAAACAAGGAGTAGGTCTCTGAAGCTTACTTCTGTTGGAAAGGATGCAACCTGCAGAACAGCTTCAGCCAGAGGGTGAACAAGTGGAGAGAAAAATCACTGGCTGACAGTTGAGAACAGAATGAAGTTTTCAGGTAAAAATTAACACCTTTGTTTTTGCCATAATATTATACAAATGCTGCAATGGGATGTTTATGGGTTTTTTTTCCTATTCTTATTTCTAAATCTTCTCTACATGTGAAATCTCTGTAAAAATGAGCAAGTGCTGGACACTGCTTTTCTGGGAACAGGATTTTCACAGCGAGTAGTATATGCAGCAATTAGCATGGACTGTTACGTGTTCTAGTACTATGGACTATTTCATCCTCATGACAGGACCAGTTTGAGGACTAGTAGCCACAAATTTGAAGAAGAATCTCTTTTGGCGACCAGAAAAGAATGTCTAGAACATACTTGTGAATTCACTGAAAGGCATACATTCATCACAAGCACATTTCTACAAACTTTCTATGCCTTAATATGGAATCACATTATTTCAGTTGACAGAGAAAGAGATGGTTTGCAAAAGGCTTGTCATTTTAGGTTCATGGTTAAATTAAAAAAGCTGATTCTACTCATATTGAAGTTAACAGCAAAATTCCTGCTCATTTCAATGACAGCTGGATTGGCCTATAAATGTCCCTTTGTTATGCTTATTCTGCTATGCATAGTATGTTTTCCTTTAACAACATTCTGTAATTAACAACAATTTGACAGACTGAAAGATCCCACTGTTTCATACTTGTTATTGCTGCACAAAGCTGAATTGTGGGTTTTGTTGATAGAGGGAAATTGCAGTTAAGTGAAATGTGCTCTTTCCCACAAAATAGCTCTTTCAGTATAACCGTATGATGCTCATACTAAATAACAACTTGCTGATTATAAACTCATAAGATTACCATGCTGAAGACTTTTTACTGTGCAAACACAAGAGTATCCAGAATTTGCTGAAACTGGCAAATTCTGACTTAACTATGCATTAAAAAAACCTTGGCATCTCTTCCTCCTCACAAGCTTGATTGTTTGTTCTCATTACATGATTTTTCTAAGTGTTTAATTAAATCCTTTCTTGGGATAGCTCTTCTATTTTGTCTACCTGGCAGGTGAGACTGCCATTTTCACAATTAGAATTATTTAGACAATTAGTGATTTAAAAAGTTAATTTAGTATTTTCATATTTCATCTCTTTAAGATGTCAAGACATTGCTTTCAAAGCATTGACTTTGTTTGCAGAATGTGTTTGAGAGTGTTAAAAGGAATGAGTAGACAAGGATTTATTAGTGTAAATCTTCCATTGTTTACCTTCTGCTTTGACATATATTTTGCTGTATTTAATTCAAAAGGGTATCCAATATAATTTTCTGTCATAATATATTTGCTTGCAGAACAAGTAGATTACGTTCCTCCACTCATACTTATACACATCTAAGGCTACTTTGATGTAAAAATGTTTAAGAGAACTTGAGTGCTTGTGTGCTTTTAATCTTATATGAACAAAGCCTTAAATGTCAATACATAAATTTTGAAACATCAGCTATTTTGTTAGAGTAATTCATACAGATTGGAATTAGTTTAGGCATCAATGGCCAAGCAATCCCTCTTTCTATATATCTCTTCCATAGTAGTTCTTGAACCTATTATCCACTTTGAAAAACCACAGAATATAAAGATTCATAAGTACTAATGCATTTTATGAAAAGACTTGGGAATATGAGAGATTTTTATGAGTATTTGGACTGTGAAAAAATTACACTGTAAATCTGCTCATCCCAGGATTTGGCCTTAATTGATATAAATTGGGATCCAACACTAATAACGTCCCCCAACTCTTCAGCCACACTTTTCCATATTGTCCTTTTAATGAGGTCTCATACTCTTTCAGTTAGCAGGGGAAACAATCACAAAATTATCTGGCTAAGACATATCACTTTGTTGTGGTTTTGCCCTAGCCGGCAGCTAAGCACCACACAGCTGCTCACTCACTTTCCTCTGGTGGGATGGGGGAGAGAACTGGAAGAGTGAATGTAAGAAAACTCATGGTTTGAGATCAAGACAGTTTAATAAGTAAAGCAAAAGCCACACACACAAACAAAGCAAAACAAGGAGTTCATTCACCACTTCCCATGGGCAGGCAGGTGTTCAGCCATCTCCGGGAAAGCAGGGCTCCATCATGCGTAATGGTTACTTGGGAAGAAAAATGCCATCGCTCTGAAGGTCCTTCCCTTCTTCCTTCTTCCCCCAGCTTTATTTGATGAGTATGACATCACATGATATGGAATATCCCTTTGGTCGGTTGAGGTCAGCTGTCCTAGCTGTGTCCCCTGCCAGTATCTTTTGCATCCCCCCTCCAGCCTACTGGCTAGCAGGGCAGTGTGAGAAGCAGAAAAAGCCTTAACTCTATGTAAGCACTGCTCAGCAATAACAGAAACATCTCTGTATTATCAACACCGTTTTCACCATAAATCCAAAACATAGCCCTGTACTAGCTACTATGAAGAAAATTAACTCCATCCCAGCCAAAACCAGCACACATTTCATCTTAAAACCTCTGTCTGAGGGCTGGTATCATCAATACGAAGTCGCTTGTATGCTGTGAGAGGGAATATGTAAGGCAGTATGACAAACACCAATGACAGCCTGGATTTAGAGCAGCTTCTGTTGTTGAGCTTCACCGTTAAATACTGGAGACCCCACACAGATAATAAACATTGATTATATGGAAATGTCCACCTCAAATACAGAAACTCCAATAGCTAATAAGCCAGATGTTAGGCAGTTCCACTTCTTCTGGAACAAAAGTAATTCCAGAGGAAAAAAATGTCCTAACTGTATTAGAAGACTAATTTTCTATTGTACAGTAAAGGATGACAGTGAAAAGCTTTGGTTTCGGAAATGAACCTCTAATCTCTTTAAGCTTAGCTCTCACAGATAAGGTAAGATAATTTGGGAAAATACCAAGAATGCTAAGTCAATCTATAATATTGATTCAGGCAGCAGCTCGATAAAGCAACAGTCAGCTTAAGTACATGTTTCAACTTATTTAAGTACATTTTAGTCCATAATAGAGTCACACTCAAGCTTCTGTTTGGATCTGTAGAGGTGTCACCATTTGTTTCTGTGGACCAAACTGCAACTGTATGGCCACAGAGCTCTGTACCATTCTTTCTGTCAAAATGCTAATGAAACTAAAATTAAGCCTTTTTGTCCTGAGACAATGTTAACATTTAACAGCTCTCAAACAATGAGAAATCTTTCCTCTCACAACATTTTTAGAATCACAAGGATAATTTACCATTTCTAGTTCATATATTTGTCTTTTTGTGTCTTGTTTCTCAAATGTTCTTTTCATCTGTCTTCTCTTTATGACTGTCTTTTCTAGCAGAGCAGGCAGTGCCCGGATATTTTGGTTCCAACCATAAGCATTTAAGACCTCTAACACATGAATTCTGTAAGAAACAATAAATAGCCTTTATAATTTCAGAAAGGTAGGTATATATATATATCTATATATATATTTCATGTTTAGGGCTAAAGTGCAAAGCTCAGCAACTTCTTTTTATGGAGTTTTGTGCAAATATTTAGATCTGGGAAACTACAGGCAGCTTGACCTTGATCCCTGGCAAGATGATGGAGTAAATCTTCTTCAAAGCTATTTCCAAACATATGAAGAACAAGGAGATGACTAGAAGCAGTCACTATGGATTTATGAAGGGGAAATCATGCTTAAACAGCCTGGTAGCCTCCTATAATGGAATGACTAGCTTAGTGGACAAACAGAGGGCAGTGGATGTTGTTTATCTTGACTTTCACAAGGTTTCTAATGTTTTTTTCCCATTAAGTCTTCACAGACAAATTGATGAGGTATGAACTAGGCAAACAGACACAGAGGTGGACTGAAAACTGGCTGAACTGCCAGATTTAAATATTTGTGGTCAGTGCACAACTGGAGGCCAGCTGGAGCCCCGTCCCATGGAGTCTAGTCACTGGTGGAGTACCCCAGGGGTCTATACTGGGGCCAACACTGTTCAACACCTTCATTACTGACCTGGACAATGGGGCAGAATGCACCCTCAGCAAAGGTTACAGAAGTGGGAGGAGGGGTGATACACCATACAGATGTGCTGTTATTCAGAGGTACCTCAACACACTGGAGAAATGGACTGACAGGAATGTCATCAGTTTCAACAAAGGGAAATGCCAAGTCCTGCACTTGAATAAGAATAACCCCAAGTAGCCAAATATGCTGGGAGATGGCCAACTGGAAAGCAGCTTGGCAGAAAGGGACCTGGGGGAGTCCTGATGGACAAGCTGAACAAAAGGCAACAATGCAGCCTTGTGGCAAAGCTTGCAAACAGCTTCCTGGGGTCCATTAGGAAGACCATTGCCAGCAGGTCAAGGGAGGTGATCCTTCCCTCTGCTTGGTCCTAGTAAGATACATCTGTAGTCAGATTCTAGGCTTCCCAGCACAAAAAAGACATGAACACACTGGATCAAGCCCAGTGCAGGGCCACTAAGATGATGAAGAGACTGGAGCATCTTTCATATGAGGAGAGGCTAAGAAACCTAGGACTGTTTCATCTTCAGAAGAGAAGGCTCTGGGGGGTATATTGTCACTATGTATAAATCATAGCATCATAGAATATCTCAAGTTGGAAGGGACCCATAAGAATCATTGAGTCCAACTCCCTGCTCATTGCAGGACTACCTAAAACTAATCCACATGACTAAGAGCACTGTCCAGACATTCCTTCAACTCTGACAGGCTTGTAGCCATGACTGCTTCCATGGGGAGCCTGTTCCAGTGACCGATCACCCTCTCTGTGAAGAACCTTTTCCTAATGTCCAATCTGAACTTCTCCTGATGCAGCTTTATTCCATTTCCTTGTGTCCTATCACTGGTCACCAGAGAGAGATCAGCGCCTCTCCCTCCACTGCCCTCCTTGAGGAACGTGTAGACTGCAATGAGATCACCCCTCAACCTTCTTTTATCCAAGCTGAACAAGCCAAGTGACCTCAGGCACTCCACATAAGTATTTCCCTCAAGACCCTTCACCATCTTGATCACCATTCTCTGGACACACTCTAATAGTTTGATGTCTTTCTTATATTGAGCCGCCTAAAACTGCACACAGTACTCAAGGTGGGGCCGCAGCAGTGCAGTGTAGAGTGGGACAATCACCTCCCTCACTGACTCCTGATTGGAGTGAGTAAAGACAGAGCCAGTCTTTCTTCAGTGGTGTCCTGTGACAGGAGAAGAGGCAATGGGCAAAACCTGAAATACAGGAAATTCTGTTTAAACACAAATATAAAAAATTATTGTGAGGGTGGTCAAACAGATTACCCATAGAGGCTGCAAAGTGTCCACTCTTGGAGGTATTAAAAAACTGACTGGTCATGGTCCTGGACAGCCTGCTTTAGCTGACCCTGCTTTGATCAAGGGAATTTGACTAGATGGTTGCAAGAGATCCCCTCCAACCCTCATGATTGCATCACTATGATCTACAGGTCACTGTTACATATTCACTTTCAACAAATTGCAGATTTCAAAGTAATTCATCCAACTTTCACTATTTGTTTTGTCCTAAATAGCAAGTTACATATGAATCTAGATTTGACACTGATATTCAGAAATTTAATATAGGGCCAAAATAGGTCTGTTTGGGGGCAGACGAAAGATCCATCTGATTTATTGACTGCTGTCTAACAGTGAGCAGGATCAAATGCTAAACAGAAAGGTACCAGAACAGTCAAGCCTACAGTAATACTCCCCTTGGTATATTTCCTCACACCAATTTGGTATATTTTCTCTTTCTCTTTCTTGACATCCAAAGTCCTTTTATAGATGCTAGATAGGATTTTGAAGCCCACAGATAGAAGCATACAGGTAAAAAAGAGATTGGAAAGAAGTGAGGTATAAGGAAGAACTGAATTCCTCCCTTGCAAGGCAGCATATAATCAAAAGACTAAGATGACATACGCTTTGAAACAGTGATAATTCAATCTATTGCATGCTATGTTCTTTGATGGTGGTTTTCCATCGTCTGACCTGCACAGCTGTGGAATGGGGTTTACTGAGCCTCAGGTGAGTATCCTAGTGAGTCAATCTCTGCATGAGAAAGGCGTTCCTTTTCTTTTGGATGCTGGAGTTTGGAAGTACCACTTCTTCCAAAGAACATTGTCCTTTATTCCCTATCTGCATGGTAAGTCTACATTTTTTAAATGGACGGATGATCTCATTATATGATATCAGATTTGGGGAGTTCAGTTACAGGCTTTAAATGCTTATGTTATAATGCAATTCTAATTCAGTACTCCCAAATTTGTGTTTTCTGACTTTTCCACTTACTTTCAGAAGCCTTATTCTACAGTGCCCACTTTACATGCAGGCTTTCCTTTTTTTTAGATAAAAGTCAGCCAGGGCCTGTTAATTTTAGCAAAAATCAGATTCTATATAAACTCAAGTTACTGTAACAAAGTCTGTGTACATAGTACTATAATGCTTGCCACTCAGCTCCAGTTATACCTCAAGGGAAAAGAAAAGCAAAACTGTAAGAGAAATCTTTTAGCTTCACTGTCATAGATCACAAAAATTTCTACCAGTTAAATGAATTATTTTGTCTATGTTAAGGAAATAGGATTGAAGCTAACTGATAAACATGTAATTCCATCCCTGTATGCAGCAATGCCATATTGCACTGTGTGTTCAGTAATCTCAGCCCTGAATCAGTGCTGATCTCAGAAAATTGTTCAAGCTAGGCAGGTTGCTCAGTGAAGTTTTTCTGCATGTTACAGGACATGTTAATCCTTTTTACAAAGGCAGAATGATGATGCTTAGGCGTATGACTATTTATGTGGCACCAGGATGAATGCAGCAAAACTTAGGCATAAAGCCCAAGACACAAAGTTATGATTTTGGATCATAATCATAAGGCATTGTGAGTGGTGGTGGAAGCACTGTTTTCATACCAACATGCATGTGCTTCCCCTTTCCCTGTAGAAGATGTCTAAAAGGATTATTCACGGAGAGCAAATATGTGTATGAGGAAGTTATTAGAACTGTTTCCTGCCATATGGGAGTAGTTTATTGGGTCTGCTGTGCATCATTAACATCTTCATAAAATTGCTTGTATGCAATTAATTATGTAATTGCAAATTGGCATCGAAAAGACTGATATCATGAAGAAAAGCAGTATCTTCATTTACTGTCAGATAATATTATAAAGATGACACACATTTCTAGACTTAAAGGGTTTTTTCCTAACATAAATCTTTTGAGTACAAATATTTTCCAAAGACTTTTTAAATATGAAAATACTAAAATATCTTCCAATTAATTAATATTCTCTATGAAAGAATGCATATTATTATAAAAAGTTATGAAAAGTTTTACATCACTGCTGTTAACAGATTGTTCTGCAAGCTGATTTCCTTTCCATCTTCCTGAAGGGCAGCATAGCTGATTACAAATAAATGGGTTTATTTCTCATGGCAATGTGTACTTAACATGGTATATAAATGCCTCAGGCATTACACTTCTGCTACCCTGAGGCACTGATACTCAGTTTTACTATAGCACTATTAGTAAGAGAAAGCAATGTGGGTATCCTTCCATAGCTTGATCCTTTAAAGTCTGGCTTTAAGAGTCTTCAGCATGACAGATTTTCACTAAAACAACTTGGCAGCTCAAAAAACATAGAACAGTTTGAGTTGCAAGCAAAAGATGGAGACAAGAAAGAAGGTACAATTCCCTTCTCCTTTGTACACATTGTGACACATCCTTGCAAAACATAAACTTCCCAGAAAAAAAGCCGTGTTCCTGTTAAACCCAAATTGTTAACTCTGTCAGGGCAGTCAGTTCCACTCCTCTTTGCAGAAACTCTAAAGAGAAGAGAACATATAAACAGAAGAAAAAGCATTACACTCAGTTTTGTTTACGATCATGACAGCAATAATGTGTTTCATGCATTGCAGTTTAATAACACCCAAATACTGAAAGTATACACACAGTCTCTAATTTATTCTGGATTTTAAACTCCTAGTTCCAGATGAGGTTCCAAAAAGAGGTAACATATCTGCATTAACACATGAACACTCCAAAATTTTTCCCCTGAACTGTTTCATTCTCCTATCACGTCCCTCACAGTACCTGGAGTGATTTCTGAGGAGTTTCTATAAATTGAGAGATGATACCTACAGACTGCAAACAACATTTTTCTTTAGGGGAAAAAAAAATAAAAAACCCCTACCAAACAAAAAAAACCCAAACCACCAAAAACAAGCCACAAACCACCAAACCCATGTTTGTCTAGCACCTAAGAATACCATTGTACCTGCTTAAAAATACCAACAGATTTTTTTCTTTCCAGAACTCAGGGTGCAGTTGTTACTTTTGCCTATGGCATGCATCAGTAATCTGAATTACCGCAGGACAGAGAATGTGTACCACAGACAGATGCACCATTAAAATATCTGCATTTTCTCTATGATTAAGAAAGAACTCAAAATCCAAGGGGCTGGTAATGTGAGAACTGCACAGCAGTTGGAGGAGGGTGTTCACATCGATGCTGGCTGGTGTCCTGCTAGCTTTGACAGTAGGCTAAATGATCATGCAACTGGCTCAAAAACTTCTATGCGGGGATAGCTGTAATTTAGTATTTTGGATGAGAAAATACAGTGGGACTTTGCACAGATATTTTTTTCACTTCTACCAGAGAAGTAATGAGTTCTCCTGGGATGGATTGGGGCAGAAGAGTGGGAGGAAAACAACTGAGGAAAAAGGGGAGAAAACAAGTGCTGGGCTCCTTGATTACATGCCACTGTCCAGGAAAAAGGCATAGATCATAGAAATACTACTGTGGGAAATTCTTCTCAGTAAAATGAAGATATATAGTCATGGTCTGGTTTGGGACACTGGTAGCCTCTGTTGCTATATGGAGAACTCTCATTTCCCTAAAGAATAAGCCAATTGCCTTCATAATTCAAGATCCACTGACATCTGCAGTTGACTGACAGGCTGGCAGAGTGCTGTAAAGCCAGCTGCCCTTTGTTGCTGGTGAACAACTTGAGAAGTGTTAAAACTGATATTTGACATATTTGGGGACAAATCTGTTTCACCCCATGATGTCCATCATAGCATTAATGTTTAGTTTAAATATCTGTTTGAGAGGTCCAGGAAACTCAAAGGTGACTCATGATCCAAGGATGCAGGTGGTGTCTTGCCAGACCCACTCTCTCAAATCCTCCAGTGAGTGGTGAGCACAAGCAGTGAGTGTACTCATTTCTTTTACTGTCCTGGCTTCAGACTGCCCTACACTGTCCTCACTCCCTACGCTTCTCCCTCCATTTAGTCCAGAATATATCCTCAACTCTTGTTCTTGCTCATTCACTAGCTACTCACCCCATCTGTGATCCTATACTGTGTCTAAAACATTCAGTTGTACTGCTTGCTTTATTTAGTGTCTCCTATCGGGTACTGATGTTAATCTGTGCAAATATCATTCTTGCCATCCTTTTTACTTTTTGTTAACCTGACTACGACAATGAACATATAAGAGCTGAGTTTTGTAGCTTGGTGATCAAGCCTCATTTTTGAGTTGTCCAGGAAAATAGGTATGACCTGGTCATACTAAAAATAAGAACATGTTAGACAGGAAAGGATCAGGAGAAAGTGTGCTCATGTATGTGAGAAAGGCACCTTAAATTTTTAGGGTAATTTCCCTTCCAGTATCTGACTGTATCAAGCAGTACACTTGAGGTGGCTGATGGGCCTGGGGAGGCTGTTGCAATCAAAATCTTGTGATGCACCAAGGGGAACACACCATATATACAGTTGAGAATTTGTGAGTCCAATGAATACTTTAACAACCTAATAGTTCAAGTTGCATAATTAATACAGAAATACGTAATACCTGATAAATGTTATACAAAAGCATGCTAATCTCAACTCCTTTTCTTTGGCGTTAAATACATTCTTCCGGTGCTCCTCTGGGTCCCAGAGTTGACAGTTTTATTCTTCCTCAAAAAGTGGGGAGTAAATTTTGAAGAGTCATAGGAATCGTGGAGTCTCTATGGGAGAAATGTGTCCCTGGTGGGGGCCTATTCTGCCTCATCTCTGGTGTACACAAGGACCTGGGTTTATAGGTCCTTATGGAACCCTGCATTCTTCTCTGGGCAGGCAGGGCAGCATGGCTGGCACTCCCTGGTCACCCCCAGTCCTTGGGACACCCAAGGCTGGAGGTTGCCACTCAGAAATGACCGTGGCTCCTCACACCATCGCCACAGATGGTACTACACAGCCCCAGCTCACCCCAGGGAGGTGAGAGTCACTCATCCCCTGACATATCAGGTGGCCAGTGACACCCAGACTAGGCCTAGGCAGGTGTTCCTGCAGGACAGGGCACCCCAGGGGCCTTCTGCTAGTGATGGCAAAAGTCACATTTACCGTGTTAGCATCCTTAGTCAGCCTAATAGGCCCCGTGCTCCCACTCAGCTCTGCCCAGTCTGTCCTGGCCAGGCAGTGCAGCAGGACCTGGGCTGCAGCTGCTGGGCAGGAGCCAGGTGAGAGTGAGCCAGGAGAAGCCTAAGCAGGATCCTCCTCCAGTGCTCGGGAGCCGCCTTGGGAGCCCTGGCCCTTGGCCTTGCTCAGCTCACCGGGGTGCAGTGGGTCCCACCTGCCCGCCTGGCCTATGCTGACCTCAGTGGCTACAAGGAGTACAAGTGATTGATGCCATATAGACAGAATAATAGTCCTAAACACCCACAGTAGAGGGAAATATAATGATTCCTGCCATTTCACATCCAATGCCCAAGTAAAACTAATACCTTGTAGCAGGACAAGGTAAGCCAATGCTTGGGACACACAGAAAGAGTTGTGGGCTACTGCTGCTTGTTGATCCCAGTTTTGCGTGGAGCCAGGTGCTGTTAAGGGGCTTCCAACTGTGAGATATTCTCTCTGGAAAGCTGAGGGTATTTATCTTGACCTGAGACATGTCAGGGGAGGAGGTTGTTTCTAAGAGAAGGTAAAGTTCATATTCCATTGCTGTGCACCATAAGTTTACCAGTGTATTCCATTGTGGTGGGTTGACCTTGACCAGCTGCCAGACTCCTGCCCAGCCATTTAATTTTGCTTGCTGAAAGCATAGCTTTGAGTGCACACAGTGCAGGATCAAGCGTGCATTTTTTTCCCCTATTCCTGAGCTAGTTTAGCTGTATGTTGAATCCTAGACATACTGAGCCTGATCTTACTTGTCACCAGTAACTCTTTTGCAGAGTGGTGATATATTACACTAATTTATTACTTTTTCATGGCAGTTGTGGCAGTAATTTAGTAGCAATATACCATTGCATCCTTTTAAGATGCCAGTTCAAGGAATAGAAACTGGATCAGCTTGTAGCACATGTGGGATAGCTAGCCCTACCCAGTCTTTGCTGTAAGTCAACTGCCCACTGGGAATTTCCTTCATGTTAAGCTCAGAATTTGCAATGGCACAAAGATGGATGAAGTAGCCCTGTTGCGACAAGCCATGGCTCTAGCAACCTCAGATGTGGACAGAGAGGCAGGATGTATAACCAGCTGTTTCCTTTGAACTGTTTAGCAGGATCACAGGAAAACAGACAGTGAACAGGACTGTGCCTGAGTTTAGCTAAGTTGTATCAGCTGAGAATGATTCTTTCCTGTCATCGCTGATTGCTAGGCTGCATTGAGATACTTGTCCGTTCTGATTCAGCCTTACTTTCTTACTCTGTCACATACTGTAGTTATATTTTCGTGTCTTGGACTGTTTTGCTTCTTTTGCTCCCTAGAGTAAAGGAGGACCATGCCTTTTATTATGTCCACTGCTGTCACATTCAATGTACTAAAAATTGTATATGGATATACACCACATGCTCAAAGAGCATAATCCTCTAATAAAAATATTTTCATTCTTTTTATTCTTTTATTGTGCAGAGGATAGGGCCCTTAGAGTCTTTAATTCAGTTATTAATCTAGATGTGTATGGGAAAATTACACAAATAATTAAATAAATGCATTAAAGAAAACTAAGCCTGTAACACAAAAGTCCCATCTTTCTACTTTACTTTTGACAGCTACTAAAAATATAACTATGGAATTAAGTCAGCAAAGAAAAACAGTGACTTCTAGACTAAACTGTTCTTTTTTTCATTATGAGTTAAGAACTTACAGAATATTCAAACACAGTTAGGTTCCTTTTTTATGTCAGTGAAAATTCTGTGCAAGACATTGTCTTCCAAGGTATGCAATTCGCTTTTACCAATCTCACTCCAGATGTAGTCCTCCACAAGACAGTCCTCAGCCCAACCCAGGTAACAAAGATTCCTTACAAATCACAGAATCACAGTGTGGTGGGTTGACCCTGGCAGGATGCCAGGTGCCCACCAAAGCTGCTCTATCACTCCATAAAAGGCAATAAAGTTGGTCAAACATGCTTTTTCCCTGGTAAATCCACATAAAATCTTCCTAATTACCTTATTTTACTTCACATGCCTGGAAATTAACTCCAGGAGAAGATGCTCTGTGATTCCTTCAAGGATTGAGGTGAAGCTGACTGGCTGACAGGTCCCTGGATCATCCTTTTTGTATTACTTAAGGATAGCTGAGTCCAATATCATTCTCTTTCTAGTTATGTTGGAGCCTCCCCATTTGTTATGAATTTTTGTAGATGCTAAGCAAAAGCCTCACAATCACATCAGAAAACTTTTTCAGCACCTTCAGATGAATTGTATCTGAACCCATGGATCTGAATGCATCCCTAACCTGTTGTTTTCTCACTTCTGTGACCATACTTAATCTATGAAAATACAAGCAAAAAAAGCACAGAATAGTTTAGCCTTTTCCACATTGCCCACCACTAGATTCTCTCCCCTGTTTAGCAACAGATCTGTCTCTTCCCTGAATTTTCTTTTCCTATGCCTATCTTGAAGATTTCCTCCTTATTCTTCACGCTATCTCATTTTAACTTCAGTGAGTCTTTCACTTTTCTGATTCCATGCATAAGTGCCCAAGTAATACTTTTATACTCCTTGTTTGTTGCCTGTCCTTGTTTCCAATTCTTGGATGCATTTTAATTATTTGTGAAGGTCTTTATGTAGCAAGGAGAACCTTCTGGTGAAATCCATGGTCTCTCTGACCAGTGAAATAGTTTGCTTATAAAGTCTCTCTATTTTTTTAAATATATATATATATATTCTTTTTTTTTTTAAAGGCACCTTTCCACTTCATGGCAATTTTTCAGTATATTCTGCTGAGCAATTCCTTGAGTAAACTGAAGACTTCTCTCTAGAATAAGTCCAGAGTCTAGTTTATACTGCTTAGCTTCCCAGATACCTCCTCTAGATTCTGAACTCAGTCGGTTTATGGTTATGACATCACTATTTGTGAGCACCAGGATAAGTAGATCATTAGAGTAGTTGACTCCTCTAGCACTTGCCTTGGGAAATAATCTAGGAACCTCTTGAATTGCTTGAACAGTGTTGTGTTTTCTTCCCAGCAGATGGTTGTATGATTGAAAACCCCAATAAGAACCAAGTCTTGAGATCGTGAGACTTCTAATAGTTGTGGACAAAACGCCTCATCCACTCATTCCTCTTGTGGCAGTTTGTATTGGATCCTCACGACAACCCTGCACTGCTACTTAGGCTCTAATCCTGACTGACAAACTCTCAGATCCCATGTTTCACAATGGGCTACTTCAGTCAAGGGTCTGCTTAACTCTCCCACTTATAGTTCTCTAGTTGCCCTTCCTANATAATATAATATATATAATATATAATTTTAATAGTTGCTTGTGCTAATATCCTATTAACACAAATGTAACTAATTTACTGAATCTCCATAAGCAATGGCAGAACAGAATATAACCATGGAAACACCCAAGACCTCCCTCAGATGTGCTTAAAAGCAATATAGATTTCATTGCTCATTTAGCTTTCTCAGTATTCCCTTGTGTCATTTCAGTTCTTTGCAGCTTTATTTATATTACAGTACAAGTAGAGAGAATTGATAATGGGTAAAAAAGATCTCAGATAGAATATTTGTCATTTGTGATTGAAGACCAAGGAATTAGATAATGAAAAAATGCTATTTATACATTACTTTATTCATTATATAATTTAGAAATTAGCTGATTTCATTATCATAAAATAATCTCAAAGATTTGAGTCTCTTATAACAAAACTTTAAACTTCAGGAAGAATAAAAACACTAGACTGTGCTGCTGTCTTTAAATCTGACATTCTTCAATCTATGTCTGATAAAGTAACCTATTTGAATCTCAGAAGTTTTCTACTGTAGGATTTATATATGACTTAACATTCACACTGATTTGAATATTATACTTGCTTCCTGGTGAGTTACTGCTAGGGTGTTTTTTTCACTGAAGAAAGACCTGGTGCTTTCATTCATCTTTACCCTTTTATTTCCATTCAGCATTATTTGATTTTATTGAAGGTAACTCTTACTATTACTCTAAGGCCTGGAATTTCTAAAGCACTGTGCAAATACTTAGTACATCCCTGTCAGATAGATCAATAGTATTATCCCTATTTTCAAGACAACAGATTGAGAAAGAAATGTTTCATTTCAGGTTCAGACTAATTTCTTTCAAGTCCAAATAAAAACAAGTCATCTTTGTCCTCCGTCAATTTTAAAAGTAGCTGAATGTGAATCTTGAATGACTGTTCAAGACAGTAAACCCCAGGAAATGAGCAACATTTATTCCTGCTTGGGCTATCACCATAATTAGTTTCTTTTTAACAGGAAGATTACAAATGCCTTTTTAACTTGAATTTATTTATCATATTACTATTGGTTTTTCAGATTAGCTAAATATAGTTTAATGTTCTCCTTTGCCACCTTTGTGATTTTAATCAGAGAATTCAGTCATTATGAAGCTCTTCCTTATCTTACTATAGATTAGTTTTGTACTATGCAGGTACAATTCTTTATGTTTTCTCTACTTGTTCCATGCTACATTGGTCTTTTTGCATGCTTTGTATTTTTACAAGTTTGATCTGCCTTGCCACCTAGAAAAAATCTTCAGAATATTTTTTGCATAAGAACTCAGTAAGTGCAAAATATTTTTGCAATTTTTTATTATCAGCCCATAACATCCCAAGTCATCTATAAAGCCTTCTATGTTTTTTTCAGGCTTTCACCCCTTCAGCAAATAGATGTAGTTATGTCTCACATTTCTGTTTGTGTACTACATTTTTTCCTAATGAATGAATCAACATAAATGGGAGACATACTTGACCCGTCATTTTATTTCAGAAAATTATATAACTTTATTTATATGTGAAAGATCTTGTATCATCTGGAAGACTCATAATGATATCTTAGACATAGATGAGAAAAGCTTTGCAACTGATTTAAGTACGGATGTACAAATATTTTTGCAGTATCTGCAAAACCAAGAAGTGAAATGGGAAATGCATTTTTCAGTTGAAGACCAGGGTTCATGACCAGAAGAGGGAGTAAGGAAGAAGAGAAAAAATTACTTATATAGCATTAGAACAAAATACACTGTTTCTGAGAACAGTGAAAAAGTGGGGAATAAATAATATTAAAAAAATAGGGGCTGAACTGAAATGCCTTTTCAGAAGAAGGAAGAAATTTTTGGGGAGACAGGTTGAAGGTATTACTAAAATAGATTTATTAAAAGAAACTCATATTCAAGCTCAAATTCTGTTTGAATCCTGTAGGAAAGATGCAGTTTAGTATGTTACCGGTTACATGGTACTTAAAAGAGGTGGTGGCAATACAAATACAAAATTTCATAAATATGTTTCTTTTTTATAATCTTATCTTTTATCACAGAATATTGACAAAATTAGANGCTGAGCAATTCCTTGAGTAAACTGAAGACTTCTCTCTAGAATAAGTCCAGAGTCTAGTTTATACTGCTTAGCTTCCCAGATACCTCCTCTAGATTCTGAACTCAGTCGGTTTATGGTTATGACATCACTATTTGTGAGCACCAGGATAAGTAGATCATTAGAGTAGTTGACTCCTCTAGCACTTGCCTTGGGAAATAATCTAGGAACCTCTTGAATTGCTTGAACAGTGTTGTGTTTTCTTCCCAGCAGATGGTTGTATGATTGAAAACCCCAATAAGAACCAAGTCTTGAGATCGTGAGACTTCTAATAGTTGTGGACAAAACGCCTCATCCACTCATTCCTCTTGAGGCAGTTTGTATTGGATCCTCACGACAACCCTGCACTGCTACTTAGGCTCTAATCCTGACTGACAAACTCTCAGATCCCATGTTTCACAATGGGCTACTTCAGTCAAGGGTCTGCTTAACTCTCCCACTTATAGTTCTCTAGTTGCCCTTCCTAAAAATTCTGACAAGTTTATTTTGTTCTCCTCTTTCCTCTCTCCACATCCTTAAAGTGAAAGTAATTATGTTTTGAAGCACAGATTCTGACAGTAACTTAATGAAAGAGAACATAAAAAATTAACTTAATTATCTTGTTAGTTCTTGATGAGCTACTGTCCTGTTATTCATGCAAATAATATATCTATAGTTATTAAATCTTGTAAATTTCCTCATCACAGTGTCTGATATGTGTTTTGGAGATTCTTTTTCTATATTTTTGAGACAATAATATCTAATCAATTACTAGGACTAACCTCTATGCAAGCAAAATAGTAGACCTTAGCAAAAAACATCTCTTACTTTGGATTCTTCAGATTTCTCAGCATTTCCCTTTCTTTTTATCCTTTGTGTTTCCTCTCCTTGCAGACTGGAATAATATAATATAATATAATATAATATAATATAATATAATATAATATAATATAATATAATATAATATATANATTCATCTTTACCCTTTTATTTCCATTCAGCATTATTTGATTTTATTGAAGGTAACTCTTACTATTACTCTAAGGCCTGGAATTTCTAAAGCACTGTGCAAATACTTAGTACATCCCTGTCAGATAGATCAATAGTATTATCCCTATTTTCAAGACAACAGATTGAGAAAGAAATGTTTCATTTCAGGTTCAGACTAATTTCTTTCAAGTCCAAATAAAAACAAGTCATCTTTGTCCTCCGCCAATTTTAAAAGTAGCTGAATGTGAATCTTGAATGACTGTTCAAGACAGTAAACCCCAGGAAATGAGCAACATTTATTCCTGCTTGGGCTATCACCATAATTAGTTTCTTTTTAACAGGAAGATTACAAATGCCTTTTTAACTTGAATTTATTTATCATATTACTATTGGTTTTTCAGATTAGCTAAATATAGTTTAATGTTCTCCTTTGCCACCTTTGTGATTTTAATCAGAGAATTCAGTCATTATGAAGCTCTTCCTTATCTTACTATAGATTAGTTTTGTACTATGCAGGTACAATTCTTTATGTTTTCTCTACTTGTTCCATGCTACATTGGTCTTTTTGCATGCTTTGTATTTTTACAAGTTTGATCTGCCTTGCCACCTAGAAAAAATCTTCAGAATATTTTTTGCATAAGAACTCAGTAAGTGCAAAATATTTTTGCAATTTTTTATTATCAGCCCATAACATCCCAAGTCATCTATAAAGCCTTCTATGTTTTTTTCAGGCTTTCACCCCTTCAGCAAATAGATGTAGTTATGTCTCACATTTCTGTTTGTGTACTACATTTTTTCCTAATGAATGAATCAACATAAATGGGAGACATACTTGACCCGTCATTTTATTTCAGAAAATTATATAACTTTGTTTATATGTGAAAGATCTTGTATCATCTGGAAGACTCATAATGATATCTTAGACATAGATGAGAAAAGCTTTGCAACTGATTTAAGTACGGATGTACAAATATTTTTGCAGTATCTGCAAAACCAAGAAGTGAAATGGGAAATGCATTTTTCAGTTGAAGACCAGGGTTCATGACCAGAAGAGGGAGTAAGGAAGAAGAGAAAAAATTACTTATATAGCATTAGAACAAAATACACTGTTTCTGAGAACAGTGAAAAAGTGGGGAATAAATAATATTAAAAAAATAGGGGCTGAACTGAAATGCCTTTTCAGAAGAAGGAAGAAATTTTTGGGGAGACAGGTTGAAGGTATTACTAAAATAGATTTATTAAAAGAAACTCATATTCAAGCTCAAATTCTGTTTGAATCCTGTAGGAAAGATGCAGTTTAGTATGTTACCGGTTACATGGTACTTAAAAGAGGTGGTGGCAATACAAATACAAAATTTCATAAATATGTTTCTTTTTTATAATCTTATCTTTTATCACAGAATATTGACAAAATTAGATTGTGTGTACGGCTTTTGCTTTACTTATTAAACTGTCTTTATCTCAACCCATGAGTTTTCACACTTTTATCCTTCCATTTCTCTTCCCCATCCCACAGCGGTACAAGTGAGCAGGTGTGTGAGTCTCAGCTAGTTACCAGGGTTAAACCACAACAAAGGTTCATGTAGTTCGCATACACAGTCAATTTTGATGCTCATCAGGCCTATGAAAAGNTGAGTTTTACTTTTTTTTCCATTTCTCTTCCCCATCCCACAGCGGTACAAGTGAGCAGGTGTGTGAGTCTCAGCTAGTTACCAGGGTTAAACCACAACAAAGGTTCATGTAGTTCGCATACACAGTCAATTTTGATGCTCATCAGGCCTATGAAAAGTTAGTTTTCTGTTGTTCATGTTGATCTGAAGTCATCTTCAATCCTATCCTGTTCAGTGCCAAGTGATGCATTTTGTGTACTAGCCTGGAAAGAGCAGGGAAAACAAAATCCACTATGAATATCACTAGGGATAGTCACACGCTCTCTTACTTGGCTTTAATAGATGGAGAGGTAAGAGATGGAAAAGCACTTCCTTTCACTGATGTTTTTTCTGAGAAACAGAAGAGAGTTTTGATTAAACGATTGTAATGGAAAATTGGAAACCCACAAAAAGACAGACAAACTTTCCACAACAAAACATTAAAATGAAGTTTTATAGAAGTAAATTATTTTATTATCAACACTTTCCTATTTAAATAATAATAAAACCCCCAAATCCCTCTAAATGAAAAGTCCAAAAGAAAAGCAAAAGAACTCTAATGACCCAAAGTATACTTTTACTGCAAAGTACCGTTTTTGGAAGAGATAACAGCTATCTTGAACCCTTTTAAGTAAAATACTTCAGGAAATTGCTTTTGAATTGCTATGATAGGCGATAAAAATAAAACAATTTCTTCAGCAATGGCACTTTCAGTTTGTGAAATGGCATATGTAAGAGGTACTTGCCTGACAGCACTGTGGTAAATTAACTGGTCTAATTAACAGCATGGGGCACCTCTAGGATTAATTGAAAATCATTAGTTTATTTATTGGGTTGCTTTTAAGTATTTTAAAGTGTATGCTGTATTAACAGATTTCTTTAAGTGATACTATAACTAAATGGTAATAAGTTTTTGGTGGATTTTTTTTGTTTGTTTTTGTTTTGTTTTTCTGGAAGGTAAGATGTTGACATGGGGACCGTGCTTTTAATTGCTATGCTTCATGAAGAGTCTGTACAGCTCTTGTTTTGCACAGCTGTTGTAAGAGGGAACACAGTAAAACAAGTTTCTCTCAAAGGTTTTGCATGGAATGATCAGTGAATGCCATAAAAGTATCATCAGTATAACTACAAAAAGTTGTATTTCCATATGCATGGGAACAGGCACATGCAAAACACAGACATGACAATAAAGACATTTAAGTAGCAAATATCTCAGAAAAGGCATATAGATAAATAGGACATTCCTTCGTTCAACATGATAAACCATATACACATAGTACACAGACAGAAAAAGTCTAAAATACCAATAGGCACTGATAGTTGAAATTTTGAGATTTTTATAAGACATGCAGATAGAAATATGCAGTAACATGGGGAGGTCTGGTCTGTTTTGGAATGTGTCCTACTACCTAATCATAGTAATATAAGCTGAGATTCTAACAAGAGCATCTACTTAATGGTAACATAAATTGGAGCTTTTATAAAAAAGGACAGTCCAACTTTCCTCCTGTTGCCTGTAGCCTGGCATTTCTTGCACTCCTGTGTCTAAGCACCAGCAATTTATGCAGCTTCTGAGATCAAGGAACTGATTGCTCTCAGAATTAATAATTTACCCTCTTGATCTGGCTTGTCACACGTGCAACTGCTTATACACAAAACAGCTATCTAAGTTCAAGATACGCTCCTTGCAACAGCAGCCCATACTTATGCCAGCATGAACTGGGGAAGGAATTTCAACACAAAATGCAAACACAGCTTAACCGGAATGTTAAATCTCATTAGATGATAGTTAAGAATCCCATAATTTTGAGCATAGATTAAAAGCAATGAAAGTATGCAATTATTTATGTCTGAGCTATGAACTGATAGTGATGTTGCAACATCTTTGTTGTGCTGTTATGGATTAAATAAACACAAAAAGCAGCTATATAATGCAAATTTAATAACTAGGAATTCTAGAAGCTAGAATAGGAATAAATCAAAGTTATGGCACCATGTGGCTTCAAATTATGGTTATAAGCATTAGTAGTGTCCATAATATTCCCATGAAACTAATGTGCCCAGAAACTTGCTTTAAACACTGAGGTACAACATACCAACTCAGGAGTATTCAGTCTATAAGACCCAAAATTAGGATTCAGGAAGTCTTGGATATCAGATCCATATTCAGGCCTTTAGAACAGCCAATTCATTAAAGCAAACATATGCAGATAAGAACATTACTACAGGTCTATAAAATTCAGAAAAACAAAACCATTAAACAGACCGCACAGGGTGGTCTTTTGCACCAACATATCCCTAAGTTAAGTACCTATGCTGTTCAAAGAAAAACCAGAAATACCTGAAACCATGTGTAAAGATATACTTTTGACTTGTTTTTCATATTTTAGTCTTGTCTTCCATTTTTATATTTCTTCCCTGCGTTCATATTCTTGTGTATTGCTAAAAGCACCCTCTTCTGTGGAAACAGTAATACCATGAAAATTGTAGTAATACTATGAAAAAAGAGGTGATGATTAATAAGACTTACTATTTGTATACAGAAACACCTAAAGAGGACTGATCTTTTTTCTACAGGAAGTAAAACAGCCAATGAAAAATATTGAAGAAGCTACAATAGATAAAAAAAAAATACTTAATGCACACCTGGTATTTGAAAGTCCAGAAAACAGGCAAAGAGGACTACTGCAGTAGCTGGTGATGACAGTTACAGAAAAATGAAAAGAACTCTTAGAACAAAGGTTGGTATGTCAAAACTGTGGTAAACTGTTGGAGAAGAGTTTAAGTTAGTCTACAGGGTTGTTTACTTGGTTGAACTATTAAAGGGTGAAGTAACTTTTAATATGGCACTTGATGTCCCTAGTTAGCACTGCCATAGCTTTCTGAACTCAATGTTAGAGACTACAAACCGTAAAACTAAAATTGTTGACAGTTGTTAAATTCATGTGGACAACATTTCACACATTATTATCTTGAAAAATGCACTGCAGTATCTCTGTTTGAATAAGAAAATCTTAGAAATGTGGGGTTGACAAGGACCACCTAGGTCACTGAATCCAACTCTAATAGTTACCAGCATGAGAAATCTTTCCTCCAAATGGGTCCACAAACTTTCTGCTTTACTTGGCCTTTCACTTAATAAGTTGAACACCCAAGCACCACCACTGTCACCTAAGTTTAAGCACCAAAAGTTTCAGGATTACATTGTGACACAGGAAAAAAGCATATCTTAAAGCATTCCCCAGATCACAGATTCCTGAAATATCAATAAGTAACATTAGAAGAAAATGTGCATATAGTCTATACCAGTTGTGATTTCCATTCAGTAAATTATAAAACCCCAGATAAAGAGAAACCAAAGATTTAAGATACTCATTAATGTGGAGACAAAATATTGGTAATCAAATCAAATCAAATCTGACATTAAACAAAGTGAAAACTGAAAATGAGCTTGGGAAGCATGAGCTTCCTAGATTGTGTCACATGCATACAAAAAGTGTATTTGACACCTCTCTTATGAAACAAATAAACTGACATTATCTAAATATCTCAACTGGGCATCTTTCAATTAAGTCCTTTTAGATTGCCATGCCCAGTTTCTTTAGCAGCAAAAACAGTCTTAGAAGTCTAATAGTATAGACATACTGTTCCTACCAACTACATCATGTCACTCTGCTTTCATGCAAGTTCTGTGATCACTTCTGCTAATTTTTGTCTTACATTTAAGATAAGATACAGAGTGATAATTTATACTATTTGATGAAGTACCTATGGTACTGTAGAACATAAGCATAAAAATTTCATACTGTTTAAGCTGGAATGTGAAATTCACAGATCAAGGTACATTTTGAGGGAATCTGGAGGTGTGACCAAATACAGATTTTTGTTCAATGACAGAGGTGATTTCATTGTGTGTAAACCATGAGAAATTCCACTGGCATATTTTTTGCCTAGAAATTAGAAAAAAAAAATCCATAATTTTTTCTTAATTTTGTTTTCTTTTAGGATTCTTCAAGCTAAAATAAAAATGCCTTTTAAAATTTTCAATCAATGAAAATAGCTCTTTTCATTGTTTTACAGCATTTAGTTCAGAGAACACTGGTGAAAGATTCACATTAGCTCACTTGAGCTAAAATAACATTGTGAAAGAAAGAAGCACTGATGTTTACCAATATTTACAAACACTGAAATGCTTATCAAAACTGCTGCTAATTAGAACCACAAAAATGCAGTCAAAACACTCTTCACTTTTTTTTTCCCCTGTAATTGCCACATGGCTAAGAATTTTGTGAGCAAATTAGAAGACAACAAACAAGCAGCTACTATTTTAGAGAACTCAAGTAATTATAGAATAGCCTCATGGCAGCAAGGTTTCACTTCACAAGAGTGAGGATGTTGTACATCAGCTCTGGCATGCAGTGAGGGAAAGTTCGCTTGCCTCAGGTGTCCTAGAGGTTGTTCATCATTTAGAACACTCTGGGGGCTGGTTAATTCACTACTCACTCTTCAACGGCCTTCAAGAAGCTATAAGGGAAAATTCAACCCCTCTTAAGTTCTTTATGAAAACAAAATCAGTGAGGATGGACAGTTTGGAAGATTTAAAAATTACCATTTATCAAGTGCATTTTATAAAGAAATTAGATTTCAGAAAACCCTCCTTCTGCATCCCACCAACTAACTATAATAAACTTTCTTTTATGATGGTCTTGGGAGAAAATACTTCACTAATGAAAAGTCACGATTTGTGTTTTTTATGTTGCCTTAAGGATATATCCAGTGCTGTTAAGACTGTAGTCCCCATCGGAAGAGTCTGGATATCATTATTCTTGATTTATATGTATCATATATTAATGCTGACTTGGTCTTCAGAGACATTCTTTCATATAGTCAGAACAGCATTAGATACCTCTTCAGTTCTCCAGGCATTTCCATCAACTAAAAACTTCAGTCAACTCATGTGTGAAACAGAGAGAAGAGGTAAGAAGAAATGAAGATTGGATAGCAAGAAGCTTCCTGTGTTGTGTTAACACATTTGACATGTCTTTGCTTTATAATTTTTTGTGTTCTATATAACCTTTCTCTTTAACACTCGTTGAGGATTTGCAATTTGCAGTTTTACTCTTTCCTATGATACTCTGCTTTATGGCCCTAGTGGGAAAACACTTTAGCTGAACTATTTATATTTCCAAGAGAGAAAGCCATAAATGAAGCTTCAGGTCTGTTGATTGTTGAGGAAGGTGGACTTACTAGCTCTAGTCTTGTTAATAGAGGAGATGAGCATAGACTCCAGAGACAGACAACCTCAAATATTTGGGGAAAGAAAAAAAATAATAAAAAAAATCCACTACTCTAAAATTGCATTAATGGTTAGAAATAGACCAACTCACTTGCAGAAGTGCTCTCATCCTCTTGGGCCATAGATCGTTAGTATGACACGCTCTTAATTGCTTTCCTACTCTTCAAGGCTGCAACAGATTTCACTGGCTCCCTCCCCATCCTTTAGAAGTGCAACACTTGTCCTATGAATCACTAAGCTAATAAAAGGTTTATGTCTGGACTTCAGGAATATTACTTTCATCCAACATTGCCTGATATGATCTCTTTCCACATGTAACTTCTTACCTGAGCAGAACTAGGTTATGTGAAATCTACCTTCTGTTTCCAACTTCCAGATAAACCATCTTCTAGAAACTAAACTTGTCATATCCCCTTCTTGTTTTTGAAAGCAAATAGATAAATTCTGGCAAGTCAGGTGTCATAAGACAGCAGCGTATCTCTATCTTGTGCCAAGAATACAATGGTTAAACTTATACTGTTCTATGCATTCTGGCCAGTAGATAAACACTTACAAATGCTGGTTGATTTCAGGACTGTTGTCATCCCCAGCTGTGAAGTAGGTTTCTAGCTTATGATGTTAGCTCCTCTATCTGCTTGTATTCCTTTGAACAAAATGTGTATTTCTTTGTAGCAGCTCATCCCTCACATAGTAAAAAAAGAAATCTCCTGTAAGTATCGCTGCTTTTGATAAGGCCACCACTAGACTACGAATCAATTAATTTTCTGCAATACCAAATTCCTCCAGTCCTTGGTTGCAACCCCTGGGTCATTTGTTGAAAGAGTTTCATATAAGTCTTTCAGAATCTGAATTAAACTGAGGCAGAAAACAGTTTTCTACCTAATATTCTTTCCATCTTTATCGCATGTCCAACCTGTGCTTTCCCCATGGCAGGTCTGTATTGTCAAACTGAATAAATATTTGTTCAGTTAAAATATTTTTTTCAGTCATTTGCTTATGCTTCATTACTTCTGGGTTTTGCTGCAGTGTAGAACAAGAGGGAACGTTCTAATCTGAGACAAGAAAATGATGTTGCAAAGATTTCTTTCAAACTATGTTGCAAATACACCGTTTTTATTCAATACTCTGCATAAGAGCAGGAGAAATGTTTGTATGTACCTCCAAGGAAAAAAAATTCTAAGTTCTTTATGTATGTCATTCCTTAAGATCGATGGGAACTCTGTGTGCATAAGCACTACATGAGTGGATCCTTAAAGCACACTGAGGAGGAGGCTGTGTAGTCATTTAAAATTCAAACACAGCTTCATCTTGGCCATTAGTCAAGATCAGGCATCTTGGGAGGCTTTCAGTTTCACAAAGTAACCCCTGTGAAAGTCCTTTAAAGCAACTCTGTCTTAGAAAAGATCCAAACAAGTGATGCTTTGATCCATAAATCATCAGAGAAAGTGAAGAATGGCAAGCTTAACTTTATATTTAACAATAGTCTCTGATCTGAAAAATCATGTTGGAGTGAGTTCAGAAAACCGTCTGTTCTGTCTCAGGATGTGGCCCTTTGAAATGTCTATTTTAGCGTCTGAACAAAAGAGATCACTTTTTTAAAAACACAACATAAATATTAAACTATTATAAATAATGAAAAATTACTTTTGTTTGTGTCTTAGAATTCTCTTTAAATTTGTCTAAAATTCTAGTATACTTTAAATTGTGAACAATTTCCCATGCAAATAAAAACGTGTTAAGACTGTAGCAAATAACATATTTGCTAGTTTTGTGAAAGACTGGTTAATCCTGCGCACTAGTGCTATGGTGTAAATGGGATGAAAGGAATTCCTCCTATGCCTTGTACCTGTGCGCTTCAGACAGAGAGAAGGCATCTGTTAAGAACTGGGGCTTTTTCTTCCACACTTGTGGCTGCTACTGAGAAATGCAGAGTTTTGACATTGCTCCTCACTGTGGTCATGCCAGTCTGCTGGGGTTTTTCACAGTGTTACAAAAAAGGACCTGCTGCAATGTACTTTTTCCCAGAGTACTGCAAAATTGCATTTCTCTTGCCTGTGGCCTTAACTGCAAACTGGTCACCTAAATGTGAATCCTAATTCCCTTCTCTTCATTAAAAATAATTTACTGTGCTATTATTCAAGATGGTATTGCAGAGGAAATGCTGTTGGATATATAAGCAAAGTCTGACAGTTCAGAGGTCTACCTGAAGTCATTTAGGAGCTCTGCACTTTACACGTCTGACATGCCATTCTTACTGTGGCTCAGCACACCTATTTTCCACGCATCCAAAGGCTTTTTCATTAAGAAACAATGATGGAGGGACCCGTATGCCATCACCAAAATAACCTACATAGCCAAAACTAACTGTCTGTCTCTACGTGGCAAGCTCGGCGGATGGGAGGGAGTAACTCACAGGTTGTGTGAATTGTCCTGGTGTGCTATGCATAGCGTGGTGGTGAAGCTGCTCTCTCCTCTTTCCCAGGAGCAATATCCTGAGTATTATCAAGCATTATATAGACCACACAGGACTTTAGTTCATAAAGGAATAGGCACCTGAACACTTTACTAATCCAGAAAGTCCATTAAACCGTATATGAAATAATCCTGCTGAGAACTCAGCTTGCATTTAGTGTCTTCTATTAATAATAATCTTTTTCATGCTGGGTGGCTGAGGAAATGATAGTCATTTCTCAGTTGAATGGTGTAAGTTTGCAATATATATTTTCTTCCAAAATCTATTATATTCAGAGAAATGTACTTTATTAATTGCATAATATGAGGAAAAAAAGGGTTAAAGTACAGCCTCGAATCTCTCCATGTTTAAACGTATGTCCTAATACATCTTTTAGAAAGATTCAAAGAACACAATACTGTCCATTCCCTGCTGTGAAAAATAATTTGCTGGACTTTACTCTGAAGTACTTTATAACATCTCTGTCACCTTCTTCTCTGTGGAAGCAAGGGTGAGACAAATTGATGTATAAATTGAACCTATATCTTCTTCTGGAATCATATACTGGGAGACAACAGATGATAAGTTGTGCAACAGACACCAAAAGGTAAGGAATCTACTCATCTGGCAGTTCGACAACTGGACTGTCAGTCAAGATTCATCTCTAAGGAACTTTAGCAGCAGAGTGAAAGTCGAAAGCAGAGATGGTAATTTCCTTTCAATTCCTATGTCCTGACTTATTTTCTATTTAAAGAGAGCTTTTGAGTAGTCCTATGGCCTTCCTAAATTCCCTGAAGTAATTTTAGCCCTACTTCAAGAAAAGCATCCAGAAGTGGATTTTAGTCTCTAACACACTTCTGTACAGTGGAGAAAGAACTCGGGAACTCCAGAGAGAGATTGGGGAAGTGACATTTAGGTGTACCACCTAATTTGCTGTGAACTACTTCATTTCCCTTGCTGTAGTCCTGTTTGTGTGACAACCATGGGTAAAAGAACCTCTCTACACTGTAAGACTGGGCCTATGTTCACATTAAAAAATATTATCCAATTTACCAGAATTATTTCTCAGAAAACTTCCTTTCAGGTCTGCATGGGTGAAAATATTTCCCCTCTACCTGTGTTAGACCTGCAAATGTAATATGACTGCTGAGCTTACTGCTGTTTTGTGCACCCAACTGATGGTATCTTTGCAACTTCTTTCCAAACAGATAAGACTGGAAAGCACACAGACATGGTGTCAGTCACCTGCTCCATTTCTGTTCATTAGAAGAGACAGAATTTTGTGCTGGTGCTCTGAAGGAGTAGGTTATGAAACAGCTGTAAATGTGATAGGATCCAATTTCATACAATTACAGAATTACATAATGGTAGGTGTTGGAAGGGACCTCTGGAGATCATCCAGTCCAACCCCGTGCTAAAGCAGGATCACCTACAGCAGGTTCCACAGGATCACATCCACGTGGGTTTTGAATACCTTACAGCTAGACCATGTAGGTGTGCCCAGCAGTATACTAAATTAGCACGCATGTGTGGACTGACAAATCTGTTGCAGCTATTCTTAAAGCAATATTTTCAAATTTTCTGTCTGAACAGCATACAAGTCTGGTTTAAATGTGACTATAAGATTACTCTAACTGTGTGCTGTGCAGGTACCCCATTGCTTTTTAATCTGATTTTTTTTTTTTTTTCATTTTCTTTCCTAATAAGTGCAACAAATGTTATTCTGTGTGCAATTGGAAGTGGACAGCAGAAAACTAATTTCCAGCATTCTCTGTGCGTATATTGAACCCACACACCTCTGATGGGAAAGGAAAAAAAGTCCATTGAGCTGTACATGACAAAGATTTTTTCCTTTGCATAAAATAAAGATTGTGTGTCATATAGAAAGTTGCTGTAAAACTGACATAGAGATGCAAAATATTTTTTGAGAGTTTTATTTTTAAGTGTTAAGCCTGTTAAAAATATATAAAGAACAAGTAAATTCAGCAGCAAGTTAGAAGTATCATTTAGAAGAAATATTGACAGTTAACTAATATCGAAATAACTGGAAGTGGATTTCAGTCGCTGCTCAACACCTCGTATCCTTTGCAAGTCTCAGGTAAATAAAAAACAAAAACAAAACAATGGAAAATTAATAATAATTAAAGCAAACAAATGAACACCCAAACCCCTCAAGGACTGTAACTCTGGATAAATTAAAAAAAAACAAAACACAACCAAAACAAAAACAAAAAAAAACCCACAGAAAAATCCCAGTCAGTTGCTTTCTTGTGGTATGAAATTTAAGCTGCACAACTATAGGAAAACTTTACATAATATCTTTTCCTAATTCTTTCAAAACCCATCACATTAATGTCTAATTTTTGAATTGTTCATGCATTTTCAAGTTTAGGTGGAGAAATACCTCTCACAAAGAAAAACTAACTATAGACATTGCAGCACCTCTGCTTGTTCAGCACTGAATTTAAACATTGTCTAATATACTGCACAGACGGGTGGTTCCACATCACACTGGTTTTATAAGTTTTAGGGCATACTCATAGGTATAAGAGTCAAGAAGACTCAAAACTTCAAAGCACTACTTCTTTGAAAGAATTAAGTTTCAAACAGTTCTTAGTCAAGCAATATATATCTTTAAAGTAGTTTTTTTCCTGCTCATATGCTTTCATGTCATTCCCAAGTTTGTGTGATATTCAGGTTCACCCAGTCCCCAGTAATCATGAATATGCAAAATTACACTCCAGTTTTAACATCTGCTCAAAACAACAACCTGATAAAGTCACCCAGTAACAAAATACATTTGAATAAACTTTGGAAAAAAAAATATAATGGAACTTCTTGCCTATGCTTATATTCTGTGGGTGAACTATGTTGATATTATTGCTGACAGATGAATAGCTAACTCTTTTTAAAAGTATCTCTGATGAGAGATACTTCAGTCTTCCAAGTAATCTGTTCCAGTGCCTTGTCTCTCAACTGAATCCTACTTTTTGAAATTTAAGACTATTATTTCTTTTCTTCTCCATATCTGCAATGGAGAACAGATTATTTCTGATGAGTACTTACAGGAACGGGACAGATGGTATCTTTTTATCTTCTTGTTTTGCATGTTATGCTCCTTTCGGAGAGGGATTAACTCAGATACTTATCTGGAGACAGAAGAGACATGTTTCTTCCCAGGAAGCAGCTGAATCTGGCAGAGAGCAGGACTTCTAGAAACTGCATGCATGCTGTGGCAAACAGAGGAAGGGAGCGAGAAAGTCACTTTAAAGATGTAGAAGCCTGCAGGTGGAGGAGAACCTGAGCTGCTGAGAAGTAACAGGCAGCAGAGAGGAAACTTTCAAAGGTGTTGGAGAGGGAGCACAGGGAATTGGGCATGATTTGCTGTGACTTAGTCACTGAGCAGGCTTGAAGTAAAGAAGCAGTGGGTTGGGAGAGACAGCACTGCATATAAATCCTTTATATTTCTAATCTGTCGTATTAAAAAAGCTAGGAATTCTAGTTAATAGTTTAATAATCCCTGGCTTTTGTGAGTTTAAGAACAATTCATTCTTCTTTGGGGATTTCACTAAAAAGAAAAAGTAGGCACAGACTCATTCCTAAGCCTGACTGACTTAGAGTCCTGCCTGAGGAGCTTCTTTAATTTCTATCGCATTTGCTACTGTCTTATGTTTTCCATGATGAATGCACATCTTTCCTGAAGTGTAACATGAAAACTGCATACACTGTTCCAGCTGAGGCCTTGATAATGTGCATCAAGTAGGAGGATGTGTAAACATCTGAATTATTACACAGATACAAATAATGTGATCAGTAGTCCATAATTCTGTTCATAAATTTTTGTGAGATCTTTGTCTTTATTGTAAAAGCATGTCAGTACATTGGCAGTTAGTCATCTGCCAAAAAAACCCAGATCCTTTCTTCGAGAATTATCAAGTACTAGATGGTTTATATCCTATATCAGTACAGTTGGTCATATCTGTTCAGTGTAGTATTTTGTATTTCCATCACTTAATCTATTCCTATTTCTGTATTTCTATTTATTTCAGTATCCAGGTAAATAATGATACCCCAAAAAAGAATAAGATTCAAGGGAGGCTTGTTTTTGCCAACAGATTGGCTCTACTTCAAGAAAATTAACCAGTCAGGTTTGCATATTACAGTGGTTCTGTCTTTACTCTTTTTCTGTGGTTTGGTCATGGGGATGTTATATGAAATAGCATCTAAAGCCACCATGATGTCCTAAGTTGCCTTTTCTTTTCTGAATTTGAGGTTACTAAATGTCACTGACCAATCAGTGCCAGTGACATCTGGGTCACTCAGACACTTTGGAAACACTTGCACTCCAGTTATAGGCTCTTATCATTTTCAGCCATCCAGGATGTTATTGCTCAGCTGCTAGTCTCAGCTGTCTGCTTCAAAATCTGTTCCCAATATACTCCTTTCAGGGAACAGTTTGCCTAGCCACATCTAATCTTCCTTTTCAAGTATTTGGTTGTTCCTATCACATTATGTCATGCGTTCTTATCCTGGTTATTGTCATTTCACTTATGTCTGATATGAATTTCTTAGTTTGCTCAAAGCTATATTCACCCACCAACACGCAGCCAATCATTATTAACATCAGGTAACACGGTCCTCCTTTAACCTCTGACTATCCTATATAATATTGACAAAATTTTGTGTCTCCAATATCCAAATTTGTTTCTTACCCACACTCAGGTGCTTGATTTTGTTACTTCATCACATAGATGTCAGGGTTTCACCAGATAAATAAAATAGCTCTTCTTAAGTAATACACTTACTTCACATTTAGCTTTCATGTGCATAACAACTAAATCATATTCACATTAATTCCTGTTTTTCAAGCTTTTATATGTAATGTAGCACTGTAAGCTCCAGATTTGGCCTGCATAGCACTGCTTCTTCCTTGCTTCCTAGCTTACATGTGACATCTATTAATGCTCTCCTATTCAAAGGACTGTTACACTGTCAGAAGAGGAAAACAGACTGGTTTGATAGGATTTGTTCTTGACAAACCTACATAGACTCTCATTCATCTCCTTGTTGTCTTCACACTGTTTACAAGCAGTTTGGTTTTTATTGCTTTTAAAAACTCTTTTTTATTCTGAGGCATGAAGTCAAACTAACTGCTGTATAATTCTCCAGCTTCTTCTTTTTTCTTCTTTTATGTACAGGGTTTTTTTCTTCAAATCATTTGGTACCATAGCTATCTTCCAAGAGTTCTCAAAGATAACCACTAAGAGTTTTTTGATTGCATCAGCCAGTATCCTAGGATGAAGTTCATCAGATCACATTGATTTAACTTATCTAAGTGCTCTGCAACTCATGTCTTTCCTATTCCATGTTGAGATCTTCCCCTTTTGTTGCTGATATTAATTATGCTAGGCACTTCTCCTTAATGGATGTTTTTACTGTAGATTGATGCAAAAAAAGCTATTAAAAGCTTCAGCCTTCTCTGTGTTATCTGTGCATAGCTTTCCTTCTTGATTAGCAGCAGAACAATGCTTTCTTTGGTTGTCGTCTTATATTTAGGAACTGATTTCTTGTCATTCTTATGCCTTTTGCTAATTGCATCTCGTTTGTGTCTTGACCTTTCAGTTTTTTTCTTCTATGTCTAGATTTTATTTTTGTCCTCAGTAATCTGTCCTAATTTTTAGATTCTAAACGCTTCCTTCTTATATTTGAGGCCAATGAAGAACTTGTAGTTTAATCAAGCTGGTCTCTTAGTAAACTTTCTATATTTTCTGATTTTATACTTATGGTCTCAGTGTTATTTCTTTGAAGAATTGACAGTTTTTCCCAAATTTCCTTTTTCCTTAATCTTACCGACTAAAAGAACTACTCACTACCAAACTATTGAAGTTTACCTTTATGAGTAGATCAGTCTTCACAGTCCAAGGTGTCTCAGGAAGAGCACTGAGTAACTATTTGTGATCTAGTAATATTTATATTATGTTTTATTACTTGACAATGAAAACATTAGAAATAATGTGCCTTATATGTCCTGTATTCATTCAACCTTTACTTTTTTGCAATGCTTTTCTTTTTGATTCCAGTTATTTTTACTGCCGTGATTTTATTCTCTTTCTATGAAGCACCACACTCCTTACATCCACTTCCATTTTTTAAAGAGGATGTCATCAACTAGGACAATCCAGACTGTTTTCCAAGTTCTTTTTCATAAGGCATGTGAACAAATATTCTACCATGGGAAGACCTATTCTAACATCAGTTGTGATGACAGAGATGTAGATATCTGAGACAATAATTGCGCTACTGATTGTTTGTGATCAACTTTGTTAGAAGGCTGACATAGGTGTGTAACGGAAATAAATTACACATAAATATACCCAAATTTGTAGTACTAATTTCTTGAGTCTGTGCTATATGTTTCTGCACATCCAGCCCTGCTTTGTAAAGGGGTATATTGGGTTTGTGTGGCAAGGTTTTGGTAGTGGGAAAACTGCAGAGTAGCTTTTGTGAGAAGCTACTAGAAGCTTCCACCATATCCAACAGAACCAATACCAGCCATCTCCAAGACAGACCCACTGCTGGCCAAGTCCGAGCCCATCAGTGATGGTGGTAGCACCTCTGGGATAACATTGTTAAAAAGGGGGAAGAAACACCAGGAGCAACTGCAGCTGGAGAGAGGAGTGAGAATATGTGAGAGGAACAACTCTGCAGACACCAAGGTCAGTGAAGAAGGAGGGGGAGGAGGTGCTCCAGGCACCAGAGCAGAGATTCCCCTGCAGTCTGTGGAGAAGACCATGGTGAAGCAGGCTGTCCCCCCTGCATCCCATGGAGGTCCATGGTGGAGCAGATATCCACCTGTAGCCCATGGATGACCCCATGCTGGAGCAGATAGATGCCCAAAGAAGGCTGTGATCCCACGGTAAACCTACGCTGGAGCGGGCTCCTGGCAGGACCTGTGGCCCCATGGAGAGAGGACCCCATGCTGGAGCATTTTTGCTGGCAGGATTTGTGACCCCGTGGCAGACCCATGCTGGAGCAGTCTGTTCCTAAAGGACTGTACATCATGGAGGAGACCCACATTGGAGCAGTTTGTAGAGGAGTCTCTCCAGTAAGAGAGACTCCACACTGAGAACTTTTCCTTATTGTTACCTGAGCACTTTTCCTTATTGCTACCTCCAAAAAGAAGGCATGGATTACATAATCTATATTTGAAAGTTGAGGTTATATTACAATAGAAACTACCATACTTAATATTTTAAATAATCAGATCAGAACAGTTTTTTACTCCAGGCTAGGTTTCTTACTGCCTTTTTTGAGTTACAATAAACTTTATCCAATCGCTCCTGGTCCCCATGAAGACTTCTGTCCATCTCCTCAGAGGTCTGCCTCTGGCTGTTCCCTGTGCCCCAGCACACTCTCTCTGTGTTGCAAGCTTCCAGCTTTGACTCTCTCAGTGCTCCTTTTGCACAGTTCGCACTCTGGAGCCTTCTCCCCCAGACTCACCTGTTTAACAAGAAAGCAATCTCTCTTCTAAGGGTCAATCTCACTCATTCACTTTTCTAACAAGATACGAGGCAAACTGAGATCAAACCAGTCAAACACCCATACTCTTTCCATCTCATTTAGAAATTATTATGTTCTTATCAGTACCGTATATCCTGATTCTTGTCTGATCATAAAGTATAAATGCTTGCATGACATGGCTTGCAAGAGGAGAAAAAATCTGGAATGAAAACATTCACTTTAGTGGACTCCTCATGGTGCCATCCATACAAAGAGATTAGTCCCACTTAGAAAATCTTAGGAATCACAAAGTAGTCAAGGTGTTGTATTTATTTGTATATGCTTACCACCTATTCTTGAAGGCAGGTGTCTTGGAGAAAACAACTGTATATGTAGGGTGATCAGTAGTACAGGAGCTACACTTGTTTGATGTAAATTCTGAGTTAGTCAAAGAAAAGAGGGAAATGAAATAAATGTATAAATATGGGGGAAGGAATTGGGGCTGTGTAACTAGTAGTTAAGTGTTTTAGCATAAAGGACATGGTGCAGCTTTTCAAAGCTCTTGAGAAAACAAGGAATACTTAGCTACTGATTTAACTTATTGAAATCTTTTGTTTGTGAAGACTTCTGTGTGTGAAAAGGGATTACAAGAGGCTGAGAACACATAGATGCTGTCATTTCCTCAAGCCGTGGAAACTCCAGGTGAAACCTAAGTGCTTGGGTACAATGTGACCTTTCTCTGGTCAAGGAAAACATCCTTGTGAGGACTGGACTGTTGTCACTATGGTTTCACCTAGAAAATAGCAAAACCAGGAGTAGAAGCATTTTGTACGTGAGATTTTTACAAGAGCAATGATAGCAAGGGCACTAATTGTTATCTTCATCCAGGAAAACAGGTGAAAGGAGAGTGTGATGCTTCATGGTAATGGGGCCTTCAGTTGAGGAAGAAAATATATCCTTCCAGCAGAATTTTTGTTTGTTTCTTTGGTTAGTTTTTTTACAACAGCATTGAACATGTGAAAAATGGGTATATTTTGTCAGGGCACTAGAACTGATCTTTCCTAAGGGTCATTTAATAGAGGTATGAGGAGCTTCAGTATCTATTGTTTTGATTTACGAATCTGCTCCCTTTATACCAAATTAATTGATAATGCTGGTCTAGTCCTAAAAAGGCAATAATATCTGAGGAGAGGTGAGGGGGATGGAGGGGTACAGGGTGGTGGTAGATTGGGAGAACTAGTGTTGTCAGCTGCCATGACTGCACTCAGAAAACCTCATTTATCCATTCTCATCTAAAATTAGTTTGTTTTTTTCTGCCATACATTTCGCTGTTCTGAAAGTGCAGGTACCTGCATGAGACATTCCCATTCACAGGGCTGCAACAACTGATTGAAGGAAACCCTTCCTCCTTGTTTTTGAGGCCGCAGGGACTATCCAAAGTGACACATCTGAATCACTTTAGCTTTTGTGTCAACCAGAATCAATTAACACCTCTTCCACCTCATCACAGAGCACAGCTCCTCACCAAGTGTTGCAAACCTTGTTTTTCAGTTGTGTATGGAAAATAAATCCAGAACTGATTGGCTAAAGTAATACATTGCTCTGTCTTGAAACATGAAAGCAGCACTGAATATATTCATATTAGTGAGAGGAATGTTTTAAGGGAATCTCATGAGCTCTCTGTGAGAAAGCTCTCGTTTGAAGTTTTTTTCCTTCAATAGGTCTGACTATTTTATGTTTAATTAACATGCAATAAGTGACAGAAATTAAAACTGCTTATATTTAACAGCACTAGGATAAAGGAACAGCATTCTTAAATTAAAATTTTAAACTCATATTAGGGTTGAGAGAAGAATATTTCAAATAGCTGAGAACTGTCACGTATCACTGTCAAATGGTGAAAAAAAGCTGTAATATATCCCATTGATTCATTTATAATTTATAAATTTAGTTTTAAACTGAAAAAGAAAAATAAACTTCTTACTACTTGCTGCTGAAAACTGTTGTTCCTCATCTTAGTTCCAGTAACTTATTGAGGAATGGTTCCAAACAGTGGATGAGATTAACATTATCTTTACATAAATATTTTAATATATCGTAATGCTTAAAATTTCATAGGTCTGTGGAAAATAAACAAAACCACAGGGATACTAAACAAAATACTTTTCTCATTTAATTGCAATGAGACACTTCAGTACAATAAACATCGAGTCTCTCAGTTGTGATGTTCTAATCAATAAAGAATTCTAATACCTTTCTTCCTATCATTACTAGTTTTGCTCTATGGGAGTAAAGTATAACATTTAGTAATACATAGTGGAGTTAGAAATTGTGTTACACTGTATTCTTTTGTACTAAAAATAACCTTCCTCACCTTCACTGCTTAGCTATTATGAATTTTAACTTCTCTATTTTATGAGAGATACCTCAGTGTTGTATATTTTTGGCTAAAGATTAATGCAGATTTTATTTCACTTCTCCAGCTGATTTCGCAATTCTAGGAAAAGTGTTATGTGGTGCAAAATACGTATATATGATATCGTGAAAACAACTTTGCATTACAAAAATAAAAAATAGCTAGCATATGATAAATGACCTTATCAAATACCTTTCTAATAAATCCTGTTACTCTGAAAACACTTTACAATCACTTTGAGCTTGTTCCTCGCAAATCATACCTTCTCCAAAAAAGATTTGGTCAAAAGATACAAAATTGGTCTGTAAAACCAGGCTTTGTTCTTAGGATGTGATTGGTTCTTACCTTCCCTATCAACAATTCTCTTCCAGAAAAACTTAAGTACACTTCAAACAGGAATGTCATATGTTATAACTGTACCTGATTATTCTCTTTCTGTGTGGCTGTGTTTGAATAACAAGATGTTTTTAAGGATTAAAAATTGATTTTGGTCATATAAAGTGACTGTTAAGTTCTGTGTAAGAATAAGAAAGTTGCATCCTTTGCGCTTTTTTTTTTTTTTTTTAATAGCTCAGTGACATTGTAATGAAGTTTGAATTGATTATGTTTATCAAAATCAGAGATTACATTGTGTTTGAGAAGGCATTATTGAAGACAAGATTTTTTTTCCTCATTGCTGACAGAGCCATTAGGGTCACAGCAACAATGACAGTGGGTTGAGTCAGGATAGAGTATTCGTTACACTCATAATCAAGGTGCCTGTAAGGATTTTGTTCCATGGCAATTTCCATGATAAATCTCTGTGTATACTGGCTCTTGCAAAATGGGATGAACCTAGCTTTACTCCTGGACATAAAATGGAGCTCATTAAATAGGAAAAAATGAGAAAATGTGACTCTTCAGCAGCCATTTAAGAATACTCACTCCAAAAAATGTTTCTGTTCAGAAATACATATAGTGACTAGAAATACTTTTCTAGTGACTTGCAGGGTTTGTCTTGTGTCCCACTTCTTTTCTAGCGGCTGGGCTCATGGAGTTGACTATCCTGTGACAAATTCTTCCTTTTTGTTGCTGAGCATTTGTGCACTGTATGTCCTACTGTCTTCACAAATTGGAAAATATAACCTAGACGACATAAACTCATAGTGAGAAAAAACTGACTGAAGCAGCTGTAAATGCTATCTGAATGTTTTATTTAATGCATTTTCTTTGTGGTTTTCATGCTTTTTTCTTCATTTGTGTTCATGTTTCTGAGGAAACAGACATTTTCCACGTGGCAAACTTGCTGTGAATGAGGTTGGAGGGGGTGTGAAGAGCAACAACTGCTAAAAATCTTGCATTTTCAGCAAAAAACAGGTGATAGAAAAACCTTGGAAATACCCCAGTCTTTTTCTTGGAAAGCAATTGCTTGGCATGGAAATAAGACAAAATCAGTCTTTGAAATGCTGTTTTTACAAAATAATGTCTTATAAAAGAAGAACTGGCATTTAACATGATGAGTGATGAGTAATTCCAGCTGAGATAAAAGGATTCTGTTTTCCCCTCATAATTTCAGTTCTGGAGTTTGTTAAATTTATCTGTATTGTAAATAATGTTCACAAAAGTATGTTTGTTTTGAAAATTTTTATATTTGTCTATTTTTTTTGTTTTGATGAATAATGATTGTATTGTTTCTCATTCTTTAGTTGTCACCAGAGTATGCTTACATTATCATAATTTAAGTATAGAAAACCAAGGTTTTGCTCTTCCTGAGTTTGAACTACCTAGTCCAACTGGTCTGCAAATTCTTTGCAAAATTTTCTCTATGTGATGCCTCTTTTCCAGGTTGCTGGTGACATAAACTTTAAAACTGTGTGTGGCATTAAAAAGGTGGCATAAAGGATGGGACCAACATTTTTTTCTAAGAAATTTGACAATTTACTTTATGCTTTTGGTATTTCATAAGCTAATGAGCTCTCACAAAATATCTGGTACATACTGGTATGAGCTGTGCATTTGGCCTTGCAGGTAGGTCTGAATTATTTGGAATACAATTTACTTTTCATGGTCTAGACAGGAATTTTTTAGATACCACGAACTTCATGTCTTCATGGCCAACAGAATACATATTTATAATAGAGGAATAAGGGGTAATATTCTATTTGAATTAAAATAGAAATGATTCCTGGATCAGACAATTATGTAAATCTCCCACAAATTTGGCAAAGAGAGGGAAAACTGACCACTTGGAATTGCTGAAATTATCAATAACAAAAAAATTAATTTCATCAGTAAAGAATATAATAGTTAATAGATATACTGGAATATAAAAAGGGTGGATATCAACTTTTTTCTCCTAAAATTATTTCAATTTTAGCTGTGTATTTCTATTTTATTACACACCATTATGAAACTCTAAAGGAATGAATAGATTCATTCCTCATAGAATGAAGAAATGAGAAGCGGATATCGACACAATTTGCTTCATTAAAATACAGTGATACACCAAGTGTTACTACAGCATTATGACAGTAGTTATGATATTAGGTTGAGGAACCCATAATATTTATATCTGAAGTACCAAATGGGGAGGAAGAGATGTGAAATTTCACAATGTGAAATTGAAATGAAAAGATGTTAATACTTTCACCTGTAAGCTCTGAGTGACTCAGTAATGAAGCTGATTTAGGGAAAATATTTCTCTTCATTTAAAAAATGCTCCAGTGTGGGTCCTTCCCACAGGCTACAGTTCTTCAAGAACATCTCTGCCATGGGTCTTTTCCATGGGGTACAGTCCTTCAGGAGCAGACTGCTCCAGCATGGGTCCCCCACAGGGTCACAGATTCTGCAAGAAAACCTGTTCCTATGTGGACTCCTCCCCAGGGGACCACAGGTCCTGCCAGGAACCCGCGCCTGCACCTCTCTCCATGGACTGCAGCTTTTTTCAAGGTATATTCACCTGCTCTGGAAATTGGTCCCTTCACAGCCTGCGGAGTGAATATCTGCTCCACTATGGTCCTCCATGGACTGCAGGGGGACAACCTGTGTCACCATAGTTTTCACAACAGGCTGCAAAGGAATCTCTGTTCCAGTGCCTGAAGCACCTCCTCCCCCTCCTTCTTCACTGATCCTAGTGTCTGCAGAGTCTTTCTGTCACATCTCCTAACTCCTGTCTCCCAGTTGTTGTGCAGCATTTTCTGTCCTTTCTTAAATATGTTGTCGCTTAGGAGCTACCACCATTGTGGATTGCCTCAGCTTTGACCAGTGGCAGGTCCCTCTTGGAGCCCGCTGGAGCTGGCTCTGTTCAACACTNAAAATACTGTGATTTTTCTACCGATGCAATCTTCATAGTAACCAGCATGGAGAAGGAAATCCATGGTTAAAAGTAACGATCCATTTGGAGAGAAATTTGCTTTTGAATCTGAGTTGTTGCATTTAAAAATTTTAAAGTTCAGGACTTTAAGTTTTGCAGATACTGTAGTCACTTAAGTCTCTTTCTGCTTTGTGTCACTGGTGGCTATTAGGAGGACACCAAACAGATTTACTGATTTATATAATCTATGATATAATACATGAATGTAAGAATAAATTAATATAGGGTAAAATGTAATTTTTCACTGTCCCACAAGGAAAATGTATTTTCCAGGTGTATTTATAACTATAATATTGCTGGAGTATTGCTATTTCTATACAAGTCTTCTCCTCTGATCTTTATTGACAATGTTATAAAAGCACTCCATCTATGATCCATCTTGCTTAGCCTGCCATTCTCATCCATTACTAGTAACTTACAGGGATAGTAAGGTCAAAAGTTGCTACAGGAAAAGGTCAGCAGTGCCATCTGACATAACTTTTTCTTTGTGTTTTCTTATTTTTTTTCTCCCCATACAAGTTATGATTCAGTTTGCTGAACATGTACATAGATATCGTAGATTCAGTCTTACTGTCAGTTGCTCAGGTATAATTGACAGCTGAAAAGTACCATAAACAGACCTTAAAGTACTTTTTAGTGCAAGTTATGTTATTAAGATGCAGGTATTCAAATGGGAGCTGTGATGACTCTGGGACAGACAAGTTCTTTGGGTGTGGGGGGGAGGTTGTGGGTTTTTGGGGGGTTTGGGGTTTTTTTCTGCTTTGTTATTTCTGTTCTCCCAGTTATGGGTGTTACAGCTTACTATTTTAGCAACTAGTCCATGGCTATTTCTGATTGTGAAATGAAACAGCATTCAATCAGTGTATTTTCTCTGTCATGACAGCTGTGGTTGAGAAGATGCTCATCAGCTATTAGTTTTAAATGCTTATAGCTTTGAAGGAGTTACCCTGTGGCTTGACATTTTATGCACTTATTGGTAGCTGCTAGGTAAGGTTGCTCAAAATTATGATGAGTTGGAATATCTTTTTGCTTAGATTTTCACCTAGCACTTACACATTTAAAAGTTTTTCCTCCTTTTAAGCTCATACACACTACCACATAAAAGATAATAAATTTGCTATAGTTTCAGCCTCTGATAGATAAGGTATTTTTCCTACATGTAGAAATATTAGACTTAAAGGACAGAGGATGGCTGTAATGCACTTTATTGGATGAATGATTATAATTGAATGGGAAAAGAAAAAAGGATTCAAATAAAATCACAAGAAAGAGGAGAGAAATCACTATTTACCTGTGCAGGAATGTAAAAAAATAGAACAGAAGAAATTGTCTCCTGTTGCTGGTGTTACAAGGACTAATAAAAAGCAAGCTGACAATACAGCCATTTTAAACATTGCTCTGACTGAGTCGATGGAGGATCAATTAGGTGTACACAGACTGAAGCATTGTGACTGGTACAAGGTCTGAGGAAGGGAAGCACAGGTGTGAAGGCAAGAAAGCAAATGGGAGACTTTTGCTGAGTTAAATCACATGACTCCCATTGCTTTGCATTCATGCTCCATCTCATTAACTTTACTGTGCATTTTTTGGAAAAATATAAAATAATATAAGTTAGAACGTACTTACAACTCCATTTGAAATTTGGGAAATAAGTCAGATAAAGCTAAGTAACCTGAGTTTTCTGAATTCTGCCTGAATTTGAGAATCTCCTTCAAAGTTCTTCGTCTCATCCCATAAGGATTTTATTTCCTGAGCTTTTGCTAGAAAAGCTTCCTGAATACCTAAGCAGCCACCTTCATCATTCAGAAGTGCAAGGTCTTGGCAGTGTGAATCAGTGCACTTCCTTTTTTTGTTAAACAGGCCGGTGCAATCATCATTCGAAGAAAGTAAGAGAAAGGGACAAGTGTGTTTGTAGCCTATAGCCAGATGTTATCCAAGATGCTGTTCAATGCGGGGGAAGATGAAGTTATGAATCCGCACCAGTTAAGAGGGTGGCTGAGCCTGGGTGCTTTCTCTATTTGAGGAGAGCAGCTTAATAAACTTTTCCCAAGCTTTAAAGAAAGGAATACTCTTTGAAAAAGGCTATCAGTACCTAACTCTGGGACCAGATTTTAGAATATGAACCTCAACTGGAGTTAGAGTACTGACCTTTGTAAAGAGGTAGTTCTGGAGACATTTCCTCCTTCTATGCTCTTTCTTTTTTTAATAGCACCATATTCTAGAACTGTGGAAAACTTTTGAATTATCTAATTCTTCCCAGAAATGACACACATTTTTTGATACTCTGTTCAGAGCATTGGCTAGCATTTGGCAGAAAGCCTTATAGTTGGTTACTGATACATCCGGAACAAAAGTATGTGTTCTGGATATAATTCTGCACCTTCTTTTAGAAAGAAGCTTGTTTCAAGGCAAAATATACAATCCCAATCTGATTCTGTAATGATCTTTTGAATTTCTAGAAACAGACTTTATCTAGCACTTGTGTTACTTGTATGTAAAGAAGTTTCGTTAGGAACTGGTCCCTGAAAGTTTGACTTCCTTTCTCTTAAGAAAGCTAGGGCCCACTTGGAATCAAATCTGGCAAAGGATGTCAAGGACAACAAGAAGGGCTTCTTCAAGTACATCAGCAGCAAAAGGAAGACTAGGGAAAATGTGGGTCTACTGCAGCATGAGGTGGGTGCTCTGGTGACAGAGGATACAGAGAAGGTGGAGTTACTGAATGCCTGCTTTGCTTTGGCCTTTACTATAAGGCCGGCCCTCAGGAATCCAAGTTGCTGGTGGTAAGACAGAAAGTCTAAGGAATAGAAAACTTTCACTTGGCTGAGGAGGACAGGGTTAGAGATCGTTTAGACAAACTCGACACCCATAGATCCTTGAGCCCTGATGGGATGCTCAGGGAGCATCATGCTCATGAGGGCTCAGGGAGCTGGCAGATGTTATTGCTGTGCCACTCTCCATCATCTTTGAAAGGTCATGGAGAACAGGAGAGGTGCCTGAGGACTGGAGGAAAGCCAATGTCACTCTGGTCTTCAAAAAAGGCAAGAAGGAGGACCCAGGAAACTACAAGCCAGTCAGACCTGGGTCTATTTAGCCTGGAGAAGAGAAGACTGAGAGGGGATCTCATCAACACTTACAAATATCTAAAGGGCAGATGACGAGAGGATAGGGCCAGAGTCTTTTCAGTGGTGCCCATTGACAGGACAGGGGGCAAAAGGCACAAACTGGAACACAGGAAGTTCCATCTGAATGTGAGGAAAAACTTCTTCACTGTGAGGGTGACTGAGCCCTGGGACAGGCTGCCCAGAGAGGTTGTGGAGTCTTCTTCCTGGAGATATACAAAACCCACCTGGATGTGATCCTGTGCAACCTGCTCTGAGTGATCCTGCTTTAGCAGGGGGGTTGGACTATATGGTCTCCAGAGATCCCTTCCAACCCCTACCATTCTGTGACTCTGTGATTCAGTCTAGCTTTGAATTTAAGTGCTGTTTTTCTCACAATCATATCTGCAAACAATTTATATTTTGTGAAGTCTAAGCTAGAAATCAGACCTTTGTTCTCAAGCTATTCTAATAGATGCAGCTGACTCTGTCTTAACTTAGCTAGACTCCAGCTGATTCCTTCTGTCACTTCTAATGCCTCACTGAAATCCCCTGCAAGATGAAGGAAACAGCTGAATGACAGCAATATCTGTGACAGTCAGTAGCCAGAAAACAGATGTCAGGTGAAACCTCTACACTGTGTTCTCAGAAACTTCTAGCTGTGAAATGCATCTTCTGAGTATGCTCTTCCAATTCATGGTAACAGAACCTGTTCAAGGTTAAAAGGTACATATCTATAAGCCACAGAATTTTCTTGGCTTTGCCTCTGTACAAGAGACACATACCAGATGCTACAGCCTTATGATGCTGCACATGAAAAGATAGCATAGCATGATAAGCAACAGTAAAAGGTAATTCATATGGCTGCATCCAGAACAGAACCACCTTCATACCACTGAGAGGTACAGCATCTGTTTCTTAGGACAATATTCAATTTCATCTTTCCTTCTTGACAGTGAACAAGCACTTTCCTGCATGTAAGAGCACAATTTTTTATTATTTTTTATTATTTTTTTTTTTAGAAACAGCTTTTGTAAAGCTCTTTTAAAGCTAAAAACAAATGCAACCAAAGAAAGGACTAGTTAGGTCCTAAGACTTATCATCCATCATCAAATTCAACTCCGTCATCCTAGGCTATTGCCTAAACCACCCACAAAGTCTGGTGGTTTAGAATTAGTCTTAGATAATAAAGACAGAGTATGGAAGAAATTTCAGTTTGCACTAGTCAGTATTTATCACAATTTAGTTGTTGCACAAAGTCCTTCAAGAAACTTTGTATCTTTACCAAATGTTGGTTTCAGACTTGAGACACTGTTGAGAATAATTTCTGCCCGGTATAAAATTAAAGGTGTCTGATGGCTAGTATTGCCTAGGAAATCAACCACTTGTCATTCTGTTTTAATACAGCCTTGAATGTCAAACTGTATCCTAGTTTCATTTGTTAATGTGTGAATTCTTTCTCTGGTAATGCTACATGAACAAAGAATGTTTAATAATCCCGCACTGTACTGATAAATGCTTTCCTCTATGGTGGCATCTTCCAGGTTTGCCATGTATGGACTTCATATTTCAACACAGAACAGACTGGGAATGGTGGCCTGCCTGCATCCCCACAAGAACTTTGTGTCATCAGACATAATATTTGGAAACATATTTTTTAATGTTTTGAAGCACTGTAAATCTATCTGCCTTCATTATCTGTTCACATCTCATGTATTACTAACTTCCATTGAATGCATTCTCTACGGATATTGTATCCAAATCAACCATTCAGTGAAAAAGAGGGAGGAGATTTGGAACAGTGGAGATGCTGCTTGCTTGTAGGTTTTAATTCTGCTCACTTGCATTTTATCAATTGTATAAATATAGCTGGATGTTATTCTGCTACTTTTATCTACAGTCAGGAGCTCCATCACTGATTCTCTTTTATCAAACGTGTTTTTCTGTGTGATGCATAGAACTGAAATAAAAATGTAAAATCTACTCTGCATGGGGACTGCAAAGGAATGTCTGGGTGTAGAAGCAACAGAAAGAAGGGAAGCATGGTTAAGAATGATAGGGAGAGACAACGCCTAGAGCAGCAGGTCATCAAGGTCACAACATGTTGGCACATAGCACTGAAACACTCATGGAATAACACAGGACTGCTTCCACTTGGTGAAAGTCAAGGATGGACTTCAGACACAAGCTATTCTAAGAAATTGGTGGAAAGGGAAAGGACATAGCTGGAGCCCTGACCATCCCTTCTGTCCCTAAGAAGGAAAAAAGAGAAATTCAAATTACTCTGAAAGGCAGGGTAGGATGGAAAGAAGACTATGATCACTATGAGCACCTCAAGGGTACAACAGACATATCCAAATGCAGTGTGATAACCAACCTAAGAAGAAATTACAAAATACAAGCTGGACTAGGGTGGTCAACGGCTATGCCGTTGCAGGCAATCTCAGCCAGAGCTCTCAGAGATGGGTTTATTGGGGAAGAGAACCAATTTTCTTTTTAAGATCCAGTTTCCTTCTACAGGGTCATTTTCCTCAATTTGTTGGTGGCAAATATGAGATGTTGAAAAGGGTGTAGTAGTGATTGATGAGTATTTTCAGGGGGTAAAACCCATTTGAATCCTTACAGCTTCTTAGCTGTTGTTAGGAACAGCAGTGGGGCCTACAAGCTGAAGGCTGCTCCCAACTGGAAGACACAAATGTATGATACAAATAGAGAACAGTAATTTGGATTATCTCTATGTTCATCTTAAACATCGGTAAAGACAGACCCCTTGAAATATAGCAAAGGCATTATACATTGCATTATAATCTCTTTGATTCCATTTTAAACTGAAGGCTTTGTTTTATACGTTGCTGAGGTACTATTGTAAGAAGACGACTAATTTAGCTTAGCAAATTCTGACTCTTTTTAGAGGTTAACCTTTTGAAAAGAAAGCAGCTTGACTGTCCTTTTTGAATTGTTATCCCACGAAAAACTGTGTGTGTGGGAGTTGCTAATCTATTGAGAAAAATCTATTGCTGATATCCTCAGCACTTCAGGGTCTAGTTTTCAGTTTTGCACTTTTCCTACGGTTACCATTTTAATCACAATCACTACACCTCCTTTTTTTTTTTTTTTTTTTTTCTCTGGCCTCTTGTATTTTATCTGCTGTAAGTTTCTTTATTCATTGTTATCTTTCATCTTCAGAACTTCATGCTTTATTTGTCTAATTCTCCGTAATACTTTGCCATTGCCACACCATGTAGTCATTTATTCTTTACTATAAATAACCTTCCAATTTCATCGTGGCAGGCCTGTGGAGATGCATGCCTTGCAATTCTGCATTTCTTGTAGAGAGATAGCTATCCCTCTCAGGTAAAATGTACAAAAGATTCTAATATAAATATAATGTGATACACATTTTAATTTGTCTTTGAGCTCAATAGGGGACTTTATCCCACACCCTTTATGTAAAAAGCAATGGTACCAGACAGTTTAATCAGTTATAAAAGATGACAGCCTGGCATGCGTACTTATCTCCGGCTAGGCAGCTGAATGCTCATAAGCAGCAAAAGAGTGGGATGGGCATGGTTAGAGAGTGCTAATTGGTATTTTACCTGATATACTTTCCAAGGATATTGATCCTAATCTCTCAGGGTCTGTAGTTTCCTTCATTTTGGTGAAATCATGCCTTTTGCCTCGAGCTCACTCCAGATTAGGGGTCAGGGAGCATCAAGCACCTCTTCAAACCATACTAAAAAGACAGCTACACAATTGCTAGACCTGGATCACAGCTCTGAGTGCAAATAACTGAATTCATGCAGAGGAAGCAGAAACTCTGCTGAAGGTGGTAGAACTGTTCAGCAATGGTGGTGCCACACCATAGGGTACTGGAACAACTATCCTGGCATGGCAAAGGCCTGAACCCAGAGCAAGTCCAGAGGTAGGATGCAGCTCACCAGATCTGGGGCTGTAGGGGCCCCTCTCCATGGCTGGAGGAGGCAGCGAGGGTGTCCTTGCCTGCAGAAGGTGTGCGCTGACTCAGGTGCTGTTATCAGGTGAAGGAGCTGTGGGTGGAGGTGAACAGACTGTGAAGCATGAGGGAAGGTTAAAGATTGACAGGATCTTCACTGAGCCCCTACACAGAGAAGACTGAAACCCCAGCTGCACAGATACAGGTGCCAGCCAATGATTCTGCTCAACTGAGTGGCAAGTTGTAAGGCCGAGGCTTGTGACTTGTGGCACCAAGAAGACATCTCCTCCCATGCAGATTTGAAACTGCAGAGCATGTATAGTGTCTTGATAGCAGGCAACGGGCAGACAGTGTCCTGGTTTCAGCAGCAATATAGTTAATTTTCTTCCTAGCAGCCAATATAGTGCTATGGTTTGGATTTAGGATGAGAATAATGTTGATGACACACTGATGTTTTTAGTTGTTGCCAAGCAGTCAAGCATTTTTCAGCTTCTCATACTGTCCTGCCAATGAGAAGGCGGGGGGCGCACAAGAAGTTGGGAGGGGACACAGCCAGGACAGCTGATCCGAACTGGGAATATCCAAAGGGATATTCCATACGATATTATGTCACTTTAAGCATATAAAGCTGGGGGAAGAAGAAGGAAAGGGACAACATTCAGAGTGATGGCATTTGTCTTCCCAAGTAACCGTTACGTGTGATGGATCCCTGCTGTCCTGGAGATGGCTGAACACCTGCCTGCCCATGGGAAGTGGGGAATGAATTCCTTGTCTTGATTTGCTTGTGCGTGTGGCTTTTGCTTTACCTATTAAACTCTCTTTATCTCAACCCACGAGTTTTCTTACATTCACTCTTCCAATTCTTTCCCCCATCCCACAGAGGGGGAGTGAGCGAGAGTCTGTGTGGTGCTTAGTTGCCAGATGGGCAAAACCATGACAAATGACCAAAGGGATATTCCATAACATATGATGTCATGCTCTGTATATAACTAGGGGGTTGACCAGGAGGGTGGGGTAGCTTGGGAACTAGCTTAGTATTGGCTGCAGGTGGTGAGAAATTATGCTGTTCATCACTTGCTTTGTATATTATTTATTATTATTATTGTTGTTGTTGTTTTTATCATTATCAATATCCATATCATTATCTTCCTCTTCTGCCCCATTAAACTGTTTTTATTTCAACCCACAAGTTTTAATTTTTTTTTTATTTTCTCCCCTTTCCCACACGGAGGGGAGTGGGTAATGAGTGAACAGCTGTGTGGTTGTTTTAGCTGCCTGCTGGGTTAAACCACACAGTCCTTTTTGGTGTCCAACGTGGAGCCCAAAGGCTTGAGATAACAACAGATCTGACCAGCTCATGTTAAAACAAATTTGTTGTAAGCATTCATTATATTAGTTTAATAGTCGCTGGTCACAATGTTGTATTATTTGTTTGCATGGTTGTATCATGTAAGTCCTTACTTGTGTTATGTATTCCCTGCAGTGCTGTTTATCATTTCTGGGAGCTGGATAAGAGTGTTCCTTTTGCTGCACTGTGTACTACTCACTTATGATAAGATAACATTATTGGCCATGAGAATAATTTTGTGTGTGTATTCAGCATTGCTGTCATTTCCGTACCTCGGGCACTATCTCCTGGGAATTACTAATAATCACACTCTACCTTTTTTCCCAGAAGAACCAGTCTATGGGGAAGATAGGGGGGAATACCTTCACCTTCACCTTCCCTTTCTCCTTCAGCCTAATTACAACAGCTCTTGAGACTACCTTTGGGATGTTCAGACCAGGATGCATCTATTGCTAAGTCTCCTGAATGTAGTTCAGGTCTTGTTTGGGGTGAAAAAAATATTTAAGAATGCCACCCAGAAATCTGCCCTGAGGCTGGATAGTTATGAGTGGCAGGGCATGTGGGATAGCATGGGCAAGTACCTAGAACAGTGGGTAGCTCCAGTGTTTTGGAACTTCACCTCGAACAAGTGCAGAATCCTGAAAAGCTAGTAAAATATTTGGAAGAAGTGTGCTGTCACTCTGGCAATTCCAGAGAGACACAAATCACTGCAACATGCTGGGGCCTGGCCCATGCCTACTGAGTTCTGTTCAACACTATTCAGTAGCCTCAAGGGGAAGAGAAGGTCTGTGGATGTGATGACCAAATGACAGGCACTGTGGCCATTCCAGCAGCAGGAACTGTGGTTACTCCAACCCTGGTGACAAGCACTGCAGCTACTCCAATCCCAGTGACAGGCATTGCAGCTGAAGCAGAGAACCAACCCATGCTGGTATCAGTCGCCCCTATACCAAAGAAGAAATACACAAAAAACCAGCTCGCTTAGTAAAGGATGAAGATGAACCAGGGTCATCACACGAACAGATGGAAGAAGCAGAACCAGAGGTAACCATTCTGTCCCTGAATGAGTTGCAAGATAGGAGAAAAGATTTCAGCCATAGTCCAAGTGAGCATATTATCACCTGGCTGCTTCAGTGCTGGGATAATGGGGCCAGTAGCCTGGAATTAGAAGGTAGGGAAACCAAGCAGCTGGGATCCTTGTCTAGGGAAGGGAACATTGACAAGGTGATTGGAAAAACACCACAAGCCCTCAGCCTCTGGAGGCGTGAAGGAAAAATGTTTTATGATGTTCAGGCAAGTGGACCACCATGGAGGGAGGTATACAGTACCTGAGGGAATTAGTAGCGTGGGAGATGGTTTTATTATGACCCAGAAAACATGCAGTTACCCACAGATCCTGATGAAGTCCGGTGCACACGACCCATGTGGCAGAAGCTTGTACAGAGTGCACCATTGTTGTACATCAACTCATTGGCAGTAATGGACTGGAAAGGCAAAGAGGCACCAACAGTGGATAAACTGGCTCTCTAACTCTGGCAATACGAAGAAAGTGTCTCTTCCTCTCTCATCTCANATTCAGAGTGATGGCATTTGTCTTCCCAAGTAACCGTTACGTGTGATGGATCCCTGCTGTCCTGGAGATGGCTGAACACCTGCCTGCCCATGGGAAGTGGGGAATGAATTCCTTGTCTTGATTTGCTTGTGCGTGTGGCTTTTGCTTTACCTATTAAACTCTCTTTATCTCAACCCACGAGTTTTCTTACATTCACTCTTCCAATTCTTTCCCCCATCCCACAGAGGGGGAGTGAGCGAGAGTCTGTGTGGTGCTTAGTTGCCAGATGGGCAAAACCATGACAAATGACCAAAGGGATATTCCATAACATATGATGTCATGCTCTGTATATAACTAGGGGGTTGACCAGGAGGGTGGGGTAGCTTGGGAACTAGCTTAGTATTGGCTGCAGGTGGTGAGAAATTATGCTGTTCATCACTTGCTTTGTATATTATTTATTATTATTATTGTTGTTGTTGTTTTTATCATTATCAATATCCATATCATTATCTTCCTCTTCTGCCCCATTAAACTGTTTTTATTTCAACCCACAAGTTTTAATTTTTTTTTTATTTTCTCCCCTTTCCCACACGGAGGGGAGTGGGTAATGAGTGAACAGCTGTGTGGTTGTTTTAGCTGCCTGCTGGGTTAAACCACACAGTCCTTTTTGGTGTCCAACGTGGAGCCCAAAGGCTTGAGATAACAACAGATCTGACCAGCTCATGTTAAAACAAATTTGTTGTAAGCATTCATTATATTAGTTTAATAGTCGCTGGTCACAATGTTGTATTATTTGTTTGCATGGTTGTATCATGTAAGTCCTTACTTGTGTTATGTATTCCCTGCAGTGCTGTTTATCATTTCTGGGAGCTGGATAAGAGTGTTCCTTTTGCTGCACTGTGTACTACTCACTTATGATAAGATAACATTATTGACCATGAGAATAATTTTGTGTGTGTATTCAGCATTGCTGTCATTTCCGTACCTCGGGCACTATCTCCTGGGAATTACTAATAATCACACTCTACCTTTTTTCCCAGAAGAACCAGTCTATGGGGAAGATAGGGGGGAATACCTTCACCTTCACCTTCCCTTTCTCCTTCAGCCTAATTACAACAGCTCTTGAGACTACCTTTGGGATGTTCAGACCAGGATGCATCTATTGCTAAGTCTCCTGAATGTAGTTCAGGTCTTGTTTGGGGTGAAAAAAATATTTAAGAATGCCACCCAGAAATCTGCCCTGAGGCTGGATAGTTATGAGTGGCAGGGCATGTGGGATAGCATGGGCAAGTACCTAGAACAGTGGGTAGCTCCAGTGTTTTGGAACTTCACCTCGAACAAGTGCAGAATCCTGAAAAGCTAGTAAAATATTTGGAAGAAGTGTGCTGTCACTCTGGCAATTCCAGAGAGACACAAATCACTGCAACATGCTGGGGCCTGGCCCATGCCTACTGAGTTCTGTTCAACACTATTCAGTAGCCTCAAGGGGAAGAGAAGGTCTGTGGATGTGATGACCAAATGACAGGCACTGTGGCCATTCCAGCAGCAGGAACTGTGGTTACTCCAACCCTGGTGACAAGCACTGCAGCTACTCCAATCCCAGTGACAGGCATTGCAGCTGAAGCAGAGAACCAACCCATGCTGGTATCAGTCGCCCCTATACCAAAGAAGAAATACACAAAAAACCAGCTCGCTTAGTAAAGGATGAAGATGAACCAGGGTCATCACACGAACAGATGGAAGAAGCAGAACCAGAGGTAACCATTCTGTCCCTGAATGAGTTGCAAGATAGGAGAAAAGATTTCAGCCATAGTCCAAGTGAGCATATTATCACCTGGCTGCTTCAGTGCTGGGATAATGGGGCCAGTAGCCTGGAATTAGAAGGTAGGGAAACCAAGCAGCTGGGATCCTTGTCTAGGGAAGGGAACATTGACAAGGTGATTGGAAAAACACCACAAGCCCTCAGCCTCTGGAGGCGTGAAGGAAAAATGTTTTATGATGTTCAGGCAAGTGGACCACCATGGAGGGAGGTATACAGTACCTGAGGGAATTAGTAGCGTGGGAGATGGTTTTATTATGACCCAGAAAACATGCAGTTACCCACAGATCCTGATGAAGTCCGGTGCACACGACCCATGTGGCAGAAGCTTGTACAGAGTGCACCATTGTTGTACATCAACTCATTGGCAGTAATGGACTGGAAAGGCAAAGAGGCACCAACAGTGGATAAACTGGCTCTCTAACTCTGGCAATACGAAGAAAGTGTCTCTTCCTCTCTCATCTCAGCTGTGCAGAAACTGTCCAGCAATTCAGAGAAGGTATGTCCTATTCCCCACCTGTCCATACCAGTATCTCATCTATTAGTAGTAAGCCTTCATCTGATCAAGAAAGAGGATGTAGAGGGTACACACCATGAGGCACCCTGTGATTTTACCTGCATGACCACGGAGAGGACATAAGCAAGTGGGATGGAAAACCTACCTCAACCCTAGAGGCAGCAGTACATGAGCTGGAAGGCAAAACAGTCACAAAAGGGGATTCTTCCAGGAAAAATGCTGTTCCAGTTTCCAGCATGTAGCTCCCCAGACCGAGTGGAAGGCCTAACCATATGCGTGATCCTCTTGAAGGGACTTCTAAGTCATTTTTGCAAGAAGTGAGTAGGGAATACAATGAGCAGGATTAGAGGGACACTGCCTACAGCCAGGTGGAGGAGAGGGACAACTGGGTTTATTGGACTGTGTGGATCTGATGGCCTGGCACATCAGATCCACAAGAGTACAAGGCTCTAGTGGTCATGGTGCACAGTGTACCCTAATGCCATCAAGCTATGAAGGGGTGGAACCCATCTCTCTTTCTGGAGTGACAGGGATCCCAACAGCTGACTGTACTGGAGGCTGAAGTGAGTCTAACTTGGAATGAGTGGCAAAAGCATCCCATTGTGACTGGCCCATGGGAATTAGTAAAAGAATTCCTTGTCTTGCTTTGCTTGCATGTGCGGCTTTTGCTTTACCTATTAAGCTGTCTTTATCTCAACCCATGTGTTTTCTCACTTTCACTCTTCTGATTCTCTCCCCCATCCCACCAGGGGAGAGTGAGTGAGCGGCTGTGTTGTGCTTAGCTGCTGGTGGGGGCTTAAACCATGACACCCACCAAGGCAAGCGCTATGTGCTCACAATGGCGGAAGCAACCACTAGATGGCTGGAAACATCCCATATCTCATGCCCAGAACACTATCCTGGGCCTTGAAAAGAAAGTCTTGTGGCGACATGGCACCTTAGAAAGAACTGAGTCAGACAATGGGATGCATTTCTGGAACAACCTCATAGACACCTGGGCCAAAGAGCATGGCATTGAGTGGGTGTATCACATCGCCCTGTCATGCACCAGCCTCTGGGAAAATCAAACAATACAATGGACTGCTAAAGACTACACTGAGAGAAATGGGTGGTGGGACCTTCAAACATTGGGATACACATTTATCAAAGGCCATCTGGTTAGTTAACACTAGGAGGTCTATGAATCGAGCTGGCCCTGCCCAATCAAAACTTCCACGTACTATAGAAGGAAATAAAGTCCCCACAGTGCGCATGAAGAATCTGTTGGGGAAAACAGTCTGGGTTATCCCTGCTTCAGACAAAGGCAAATCCATCCATGGGATTGCTTTTGCTCAAGGACCCTGGTGGCACTTGGTGGGTGGTGCAGAAGGATGGGGAAGTCTGATGTGTACCTCAAGGGGGTTTGATTTTGGGTGAGAATAGCCAATGATTTAAAAGGTTAGTTGCTACATATTAATGAATGCCATCACTATTATGATTGCTGTATGCCATAACAATGGTATTACAGTAAAAATTATCTAGATTAATGAAGAATGCATTTTGATGAAACCAGAAATGGCTTCAGCAAGCACCCAGCAACTTCCTCAAGACTGACATCTTCAACCTGCAGACCGTGAGCATGGACCATGCCAGATACATCAGCTATGAGCTCCAAATGCAGCATACAAAATCCAACATCACACACCATGTCCCCTGCCCTGTGAGACTGTTATGACAGATGGAGATCAAAGTCATGGACTAAAGGAACTCAACAAACATTTTGCGGGCATTTATGAACATTTTACAGACATTTCATAGGAGTGGCCCATCGACTAAGGGAATGATATCTGTGTGTATAGATCAAAAGACAAGATAAGTGGTCATGATTAATTGCAATGTATTGGAAAGTGTGGGACTTGGGCATGACATAGATGGGATAGAATAAGGGGTGGATACTGTCCTGGTTTCAGCAGGGATAGAGTTAATTTTCTTACTAGCAGGTGGTATAGTGCTGTGTTTTGGGTTTAAGATGAGAATAATGTTGATAACACACTGATGTTTTTAGTTGTTGCCAAGCAGTCAAGGACTTTTCAGCTTCTCATACTACCCTGCCAATGAGAAGGTGAGGAGCACCCAAGGAGCTGGGAGAGGACACAGCCAGGACAGCTGACCCAAACATGCCAAAGGGATATTCTACAGCATATGACATCATGCTCCGTATATAACTTGGAGGTGTGCCAGGAAGTGGAGCAGCTTGGGAACTAGCTGAGCATCAGCTTTGAGTGGTGAGAAATTGTGCCATTCATCTCTTTTGTGCTGTTCATCTCTTGTTTTGTATGTTATTATTATCATTATTATTTTTATTATTATTATCATCCTTTTCTGTCCCATTAAACTGTTTGTATCTCAACCCACAAATTTTACTTTTTTTTTCAACTCTCTCCCCATCCCACTTGGGGGGCGGGGCAGAGAGTGAGCAAAAGGCTCTGTGGTTGTTTCAGCTGCCAGGCAGGTTAAACCACAACAGAGAGTTATGTCTGGGGACATATCAGAGCCAACTATGAGCTTGAACCATGGGTCTGCACCAAGAGGAAGCACCAGGAGGTAGCCAGTGAGGAAAGTCCTTGCAAGGGACAATAATCCATGTCTATTGATCTGACTTCTCCAAAGGGGGTTAGTTGATTGACAGGGACTCGGATGTGGGGTGCTGCAGAGGGAATGAGGCTTCTCCAGTACTTGATATTCCTGTCCACAGGGACACCAAGGATGCTGGTAGAAGGAGATCTTGGGTGTATCAAGAGTGCCTATGCTGCTCTGGGAGCGCAAGTTGGGGACATCAGGAACCCTGGCGGTGCCTCACAATCCTGTCAATTTGGGAAGGAAAAGATGTGAATCACCATCTGCTTTTACATTTCAGATCACCACATAAGATTGAAGAAGTGAGCAAAGGCTTCTTTAAATGACTTGAGGAAGTCTTGGGATCACAGATTGATGTGCTTGGAAGGCTTAAACCTCCCTGACACCTGCTAGAAGGGCAACACAGTGGAAACTTCTGGAGGGTGCTGGGAATAACTTCTTGATATAGGTAGTAAATGGGCCAGAGGTAATGCACAGCCGGGTCTGCTATTCACTGGCAATGGCAAAGCTGGTTGGATGGGGGAATCAATCACAGATTTTTCTGTAGTGACCATGAAACTGAAGTGACTGTGAAGCTGAAGATACTGAGAGAGTCACAGAATATATATCCTGCACATTAGACAAGCAGACTGAAGCTTATCCAAGGAATGGATAGAGCTGCACTGGAGGGAGCTCTGAAGGGTTAAGAAGATAAAGGAAGCTGACAGATCTTCAAGGACAGCTTACTTCATGCATAAAAATGGTCCATTTTGACAGTCAAAAATGCAAACAGATATATGAGAAGACTAGCCTGGCTAAGCAGGTCAGGCTCATGAAGAGTGTCCTGTGAAGAAATACTGTAAATGCTGGAAGTAGAAATAGGGACAGGCTACAAAGGAGGAATTTAGAAATCTCATCAGAGTATGTAGGAATAGTATCAGTAAAGCCAGAGCTCCCAAAGAGCTGACACTTGCAAGTGAAATCAAGGGCAACAGTTAAGTATCTTGTACATTAACAGTAAAAGGCTGAATAAGAAAAATATGTGCCCATAGTTCAATGGGAAAAGTTCCTTAGCAAGCAACAAAAGACAGATAATGCTGAAGTACATACCACTTGCTTTGCCTCAGGGTTCAACAAGGGCAGATCATGACTAAATAACCTGATTTCCTTCTACAACAAAACAACTGGATTTGTGGATGAAGGACAACATCACACATCATCACACAATCATCCTACAACAGCCCAGGTTGGAAGGAACCTTGAAAGATCATCTGGTCCAAGCTTTTGTAGGAAAGGGAGTCTAAATTAGTTTATCTAGAGTATGTAGCAGATTATGTAGTAGATAACAATGAATGTTATCTTCCTTAACTTCAGAAAGGCTTTTGACACTGTTCTACTGTTTCTGAATGGGCAGACAACTAGATTGCTAAGCACTGTCTCCATGGTTGGGCTCAGAGGGCTGTGGTTAATGGGTCATAAACTACCTGGAGACTTGTGACAAGTGGTAGAGGTCTGTGAGACGTGGAATACTGCAGGGATCTAAAATGGGACCTAATCTGTTTAACCTCTTTGTCAATGATCTGGAGGGGGTAATGGAGGATACGCCCACCAAATCTGTAGATGATGGTACTTTAGTGAGGTGAGTCAACATACAGAAAATCAGAGCTGCCATCCAGAGGGACCTAGTCAAGCTGAAGGAATGGGCAGACATAAGCCTCACGAAAAGCACCAATGACAAATATCAAGTGCTATCCATGCAGGGAGCACCAGTGCAAGGACACAGGCTGAGGCCTGGCTGATTAAGGGCATCTCTGCAAGAAAAGACCTGGAGCCTTGGCACACACAAGCTGAAAGTAAGCGAACAGTGTGCCCTAGCTGCAGAGATGGCCAGCAGCACTCTGGAAGGTATTCATGGAGGTACAGCCAGGACATTGAAGGAAGGTGCTATCCCCTGCTGCTTAGCACTCCTGAGATCCCATCCGGATACTCTGCTCAGTTTTGGGGGCCTCTAGTAGAGGAAACACATTGACCAAATGGAGCAAGACCAGTGGAGCAAGGCCAAACTGGTCAGGACTGGAGGACTTGGCCTGTGAGGAGAAGCTGAGAGAATGGGGCTTGTTCAGCCTGGAAAAAGACTGCCTCAGGGCAACCTAGCACAGCCTGCCCATACCTGAGAAGAGGTAACCAAGAAGATGAAACCAGGTTCTTTCAATGGTGCATGGTGGGAGGATGAGCCAACGAACATAAGATGAAACATGAATTTCCTTCAGCATATAAGGAAAACTTATATGAGGACATCCTGAGAACAGGCAAGCTGCAGAAGAAGCTGCCCAGAAGCCATGCAGTCTCCATGCTTCAAGATTTTCAAAAGTCAACTGGATAAAGCCCTGAGCAACCTGGTCTGACCTCTTGTTTTGAGCAGGAAGCTGGACTACTTCTGAGATCCATTTCAGCCTGAATTATTCTGTGATTCAAAATACCCAGTGAACTGGAGCTGCTAGATGGCATATCCTGCCATCTGTGTTCTGCTAGCAGACGTCACCAGCAGAGCAGTGATCACCATTTTACTGTTCCTAAGATTGTTTTGCATTAGAGTTGTGATGAATACACTTTATCTGGATGATCAAAAGAAATACAGAAAAGCTATTCTTTGACAAATATGTGTATGAATAAGTAATATTCTCAGGATGTTAAGTTGTGCTACAGCAGGGAGATTTGTCAGTCAGCTAACGAGGTATAGTGGCTAATGCTGCTGACTTGGTATTCAGAAAAATTATCTGTGATAAATGCAGGCACTAACAATACATTCACCTGGCAACTACTGAAATACTTTCTGTTACTTCATTAATATATGAACAACTGTTAATTGTTCTTTTCCACCTTTAAGTTTCAATTCAGATTTCATTGCAAGTCTTACTGTATTCAAGGATTTACTTAGTCTTCCCTTTTGGAAACAACTTTGTAGTGAGCAAACAAAACCCCCCTTCTATATCTGCTTTCATTCTAACAGAAGTACATACTGTGGCTCATGGATAAAGTACACTGGAATTTACAATGCTCACTGATTACAAAGCTAAACATAACAAAGAGAAAAATGTGTCTACACTGTCTTGCAAACTGCTGTTTTTGAAAACTTATGGTGGATATTCATAACTGGAACACTGCTTTTCTTTGAAAAGACATGGAGGAGAGTACCAAAAATCAGTATTGCATTCTCTTCTAGAAAATTATCAGATGTGGAGTCTTAACACTTCTCTAGACCAGGGGTATGTTGCTTGCTATCATCCTCCACAGCTTCAAAGATTTGGATTATAAACCATAATTTATTTTCTACCTTTCTGAGTAACTGGCATTTACATNTGAGAGATGCTCCAGTCCCCTTATGATCCTCATAGCCCTCCGTTGGACTGTCTCCAGTAGTTCCCTGTCTTTCTTGAACTGGGGAGCCCAGAACTGGACACAGAACTCCAGATGTGGCCTCACCAGGGCACAGTAGATGGAGAGGATAACCTCCCTTGACCTGCTGGACACACTCTTCTTAATGCACCCCAGGATGCCACTGCCCTTCTTGGCCACAAGGGCACACTGCTGGCTCGTGGAGAGCTTGTTGTCCACCAGGACTCCCAGGTCCTTCTCCACAGAGCTGCTTCCCAGCAGGTCAACCCCTAATCTGTACTGGTGCTTGGGGTTATTCCTCCCTAGGTGCATTTCATTAGGTTCCTCTCTGTCCAACTCTCCAGCCTGTCCAGGTCATTAGCAAGCTTTTCTCTGTACTCATGAATTCTTTTAAAAGTCAGAGATAAGAATCACCAGGATTTGAAAAAAAACACATGAGGTTCACATAGAACTGATACTGGCAGCACTGACTTTCATTTTGTAGGCATGTTTACATTTCGATACTGATTTAAGGAGCTGAATAAGTGTACAAAATTCTTTATAAAATATTATTGATTGAAAAAACTTAAACTTGTATTAAAAATGCAACTCTGTTCAAATTAGAGGTTATATTGATGTCTTAAGCTTCAAAATAAGAATATGAATCTTGTGGATTGTCTACAGCTTCTAATGAAAACTTGAGCAGATCTTAAGGTTTTTACATTTCTATCTATACTTTCATATGATGTACTCTTAAAATCTAGCATCTTTGGCTTCACCAGGTTATTGAACGAAGAGTTGTGCATGAGTACAGTGTAGTTAGCTAATTCTAACTACATCAATTGACTGGTCATTTGATGTATCTTTTTGTTTTGGATTTTTAATTTGGTAGATTTTTTTTGACACAGATTTTCTTTACTGACACTTTATTGATGTCTTCTAGTAAATTTGATTATTCATTTCGGAAATGTCTACTACATAATTTGGGTTTTTTTGCTATTCTGTAATATAATGTAAAATAGACTGCATTCTTTCAGAATTGGAATTAACAATTCGACATTTTGTGCAGAATTAAGTACTCTTAAAGGTAATATTACAGCTGTCTTGGAATTAGTTCAGTTACTGCAATGCTTTTAGCATTTCTTTTTGGAAATTGAAATTGTTCCATTTCAGAAGAATTTTCATTTCTTAAACAATTATTTAAAATGTAGTTGCATGTATAAAATCATATATACATTAGTGCACTTGAGTCCCAACTTGCTGTAACCTGGCAGTCTATGCACAGGCTGTTCCACAGATAACGTACACATTTTCAAGACTGCCAGGTATACGAATTGGCGAAATGTTCAGCACTAGCTTTAACATTTAAGAGAAGCATTGCATGACTAATGAGAATAGGGGAACAGTGCTAAAAGTAGAGATTAGCACCGAGGGAGACAGAAGAGAGCCGTTTCTTGGCAACAGGACCTGAGTCAGTGGTATGTTATCAGGAATTTCTGCAGATGAAATTTCCTAGGTACACTTTCAGCTGTCTGTTGAAGGTAAAACAGGATTTGTTTATATTTTGTAGCTAAGTTATTGACAATTTCAGCATTTTTTACAACTTTAATTCTTTCCCAATTAGAATTCAATCTTACAAAACCATGGACTTTCTATTGTTCATCAAAGGAGGAATAATAGTATGGACACAACCCACTCAAAAAACTGATTTTATTGAAATGTGTCTGAATGGCTTTGGAGAAAAAAGTGCTATTTATTGTCTTTCTAGTCCTTATGGTATATGAAGAGATTTGAAATGGTGGAGATTTTATATTTAGTATACAGGAGAATTGGTTTTGTGCTCTTTGTTCTTTTCTCCAGAAAATAATTTTGAGTGGTGAACTAATAGGATTAAAATATTACACTTTTTGAATGCCACTCCAGCACTGGGAAGTTTGTTGAACACATCTAGCCTCCCAAGGGCTATAGGGAAGGCTACAAAACCTGGATTAAATACTGAATTTTCATGCCAGGAAAAACCTCAGAACAAAACCAATCGTGAGAGATCTGATGAATATGGATGCAATGTAAGCTTGCTTCCTGCTCCATGTCGTCGTTCCCCCCCCCCCAAATCCTAGTATTCAGAAAATAATATAGGGAATTTTAATTTGATTTAAAAAAAATGAGTAGATAAGAAGGTTGGGTTTTTTTGAGAAAAAAAAGTTATTTATTAACTAATTTGTTTTTGTAGAATCTGAGACATCTGAGCATCCTTTCATACTTCAGATTCCTAAGCAATCCTATGGTGGTGAGATCAAGGAAAATCTTTTCTGACATTTCAAAAACAGAAAAGGAGCCTGAGGGAACCCTCCCAAAATTATTGTTAAATAACCCCCAACCTCTTCTGGCTTCCTTTTTATATAGTACAGCACAAAGAAACCTCCTGAGCTATCACTTCTTCAGAGAAGTATCTAAAAATGAGCAAAGAAGATCAAAATTAGTTGATGTTGCCATTACAGCTCTGAAAACTGATTCTATTCACACTACTTGCAAGAAAATGTGTACCAAATTAGTATGTAACCAGTCGCAATTTGAATCAATTTAATCAATCTCTCAAGATAACAATTCTGCTTAAAAATCAGTTTCACCTGCTAAGGTCATTAATGAGGTGAATCTCATCACTATTCATTAGATATGATTCACCATATTCCATAAGAACTCTTATAACATTAAATGGGTGATTAGACTCCAGTGGAAGATATTACCTGTGGAAGAATCATTATGATTCATTTCCTTTTCTATCTCTTCATTATGTCTTCTGTCCACTAATATATCTGTGAGGCTACCCTCCTTCTTAATTCCTTTTCCATTGTACAGCACATACAGTTTGCTGAAAGGAACACTGTTCCAAACCAGTGAAAAGACAATCAAAGCTTTCTCCTCTCACTAGCCAAGACTAAAAATGGACATATCTAATGTCAATGATTCACTGATAATTTTAACCATTTTAAAAATACTATCATGAAACAAATATTTAGGCATAATAAGGCTTTCTGAGTTATCTTTTGAGTTTGTAATACTCACACTCATGACAGACCAGTTGTAAAGCCATACAGAAGTAATAATTCAGTGTTCAAAAATGTCACCTACTCTTAGACATAAAATAGGAAGCACGGCTGAAAGACTATCCCATGTGTTAAGTATATATTTCCAAGTATTTATATAGAAAGTCAATGCCGCAATGAATTGCATTTTTAAAGTACTCCAGCTTTTCATTTTTGCATTTGGACTGTCTCCAAAAGAAACAAGGTCCAGATCCTGATCACAACATACAAATACCAGATCTTTGTATACAGCAACAACAGCTTCTCCTGTTGCATTTTGTTGTAATGGTTCAAAGAAAATAGCTTTAAAGAAATATATTCTTTATTTGTGGAACAAAAATATTCATAAACATCAAGTTGTCATGGTTGCTGGATAAAATGACAGCAGAGAGAAGGAAAGATGGTTTAGTTCATTCACCTTCTTTGAACTTGGAAGTAGAAAATGTCTTAGATTGTATGGGCGTCAATGTTAGTGGGGAAATTATTCTGGAAATTAATTGTGGTGCTTAACTCCTAGCATGTTTTTTTATCACAAATATTACCTTACATAGTGCTTAGAATGAACATGCTTAAAAAAACAGGGAAGCCAAGATCCAATTTGCATTTTAACACTGAAGCCATTGATGTCATTAATAATACTTAACTGTGGTGAGTTGACCTTGGCTGGACACCAGGTGTCTTATCACTACCCTCCTCAGCAGGACAGGGAGGGAAGAAAAATAAGATGGAAAAACCCTCATATGTCAAGATAAAGACAGTTTAGTAAAGCAAAATCAAAAGGCTGTGCATGGAAGCAAAGGAAAACTAAAAGATTTATTCTCTACTTCCCATCAGCAGGTGATGTCCATCCACTTCCCAGGAAGTCGGGCTTCAGCATGTGTAGCTATTGCTCTCGTCATAAATAACAAATGTCTCCCCTTCCTTCTCCTTTCCCTCAGTTTCTTATTGATAAGCAGACCCCATATGTTATGGAACATCCCTTTGGTCCGTTTGGGTCAGCTGTCCTGGCCGTGTCCCCTCCCAAGATCTTGCCCACCCCCAGCCTGCTGGTGAGGGGGACGTTGGAGAGACAGCCCTGGTGCTGTGCCAGCGCTGCTCAGCAGGAGCCAAAACACCGGTGTGTTACCAACACCTTGCTGGCTGCCCAGACACAGCACAGCGCTGGGGGGGCTGCTGCGGGGAAAATTAACTCCATCCCAGACAGGACCAGTACATTAATTTTCAGATTTCAAGGCTTTATGTAAACAAAATTATCTTAGAGTGCTGAAACTTATTTGGAATTTCAAAGTCTGATTTGCTCTTGTTTTGATCTTACCTGGATTTGAATATATCTGCAAGATTCAAATATACCAATGTAAAATGCTGTTACTGATAAATCATGGGAGTGATGGAAGGGCTTCTTCCATCTCTTTTTAAAAGCCCATATGAAATGAAACAGTTGTTTCAGTTCAGTGAGAGTAGAATTCTGTATCATGGTATTACTAGTACTATAGTAACTGTCACAGTAATAACTGAATGCATACTAAAAACTGAAAAAGTTGTTCCATTTCTGAAATCAGAGTAAAAACAATTTGAGATTTTTATCTATTACCCATACTAAAATTCTTTAATAAGTAAATATAACATGTCACTGGAACTATCAACATATTTAGGAAACACACTTGTGAAAAATTACAATAAAACATTCTGGCCAATGAAACATGTTAATTTTCAGGTGTTTCAACTGTTTGCTGAAGTGGCCAAAATCATCATCTGAATGCTGCACCACCACAGAATATTCTTGACAAAAAGCCACGGTGAATTATGTCTCCGTATTGGAATTTTATCTGCTTATGTATTTACTTACATTTGCTCATGCAGCAACTCCATTTGGAAACTCAGTCTGATTATTGGACTAGTATACAGGGATTTTAAAAGGCTGTTACTGTTTTGACTTGCACTTGTTATAACACTTCATAATGTTTTCTTTAGCCTCCTCTTTAAGATCTCAGAAAATCTTTAATGAGGGTTCCTCATGTGTTGGGGTGAGTGCTGATGGGTGAAAGCAGATACAAAGCAAGAAAATTTGATTCTGAGCACCCTGATTATAACTGCTTATTCACTGAATTTTCAGATTTTGAGATTATGCTGTAGCCTACATTTCATAGGGAGCTTTTGGGGGTTTGGTTTGGTTGTTGTGGGTTTTTTTGTAATCTTATATTAAACCTCTTGATTAAGCTTCTGGTCTTAGTGGTCTGCACAAAAAGAATCAATTTTTGAAATTTCTTTTGAAGGCAAAAGCCACCAACATGAGTTGCATAAAATAACTAGCTATGTTCCATTGAGTTTGGGGAGCCTCCTTCATTTTCTAGTCAATGAAGAGCTCATAGATGCCAGGCAATACAGGTCTTTTTGGCAGCATGTTAAAAAATTATATTACTATTTACATTAAATTATTATTTTTGTTTTAAAAATCCAAACAAACAGGAAAAGTACCCTCTAATTTGGAATCAGAATAGTGAATAGAAATGGAAATCAGCTATGATAGGAATGTCTGTTTCGGGGCTTTTTTGTTGGGTTTTGTTTGTTTGATTAGTTGGTTTGTGTTTTGGTTTTTTTTTTATAATAGCTATTTTCTGTGCACAGATAAGGAGGAAGGAATAGAAAGAGCAGGAACCCTAACATGTTTTTCCTTAATTTGTCAAGTTTAATTTGCTCACATTAGTGTAAATGGACAACTCACAATTGTTTAATTTTTTAGTAAATTGAGGAAGTCCTGTTAACAGAAAACTGTTGGACATGAAAAATCAAAAGATCAAAGTACCATTACACATGATTCTTCCACCTAAATTAAACATATATATGAAGAGGTCCAAATTAGCAGCCTGGTGTGAATTCTTTCTTCTGCTCCAGTATAACATGGAAAGAGAAACCACGTCATCCTGTAACCTCGCACTGCCGTTGTTTGTAACAGCCTGTAAACTCTGCACTGAAAGTGCAAGGCCTCGGGTCTGAGGCTTATCCACCTTGCTCTGTTTGAACTTTGTTTCACATGCCTGTAGCTTTGTTTTACTTTATTTAGCTCTGACAGCAATTTCTTTAATTCACCGACTGCCTAGGGCAAATTTACTTCACTTTTTCTTTTTTTTTATCTTATATGCTACAACCACAGTTTTATATAGAAAACCTACTTGGTTCTGCTATCTATACAGAATACAATTTTTACAACTCTAACACAATAATGTAATGTAGAGAAATACGGGTCTGGTGTGATTGTAGGGCCCTTGAGAAGTGGAGACACAGGATGCAACGTAGAGGAGTGGAGGCATGGGATGAGAAGAGAGGGGACATGGGCTTGGCATTGGAGATCCCACAAATACCACCAACTCTCCAGTGGTCAGATAAAGAAATGCAGACGCAGGGCTAGGCACACCTGGTTTTAAGGGTAACAAAGAGAACACAGATATAGTATTTGGCATGTAAAGTCCACCATATATAGTAAATTTGGATGTAACATGGTGCTGCAAAACAATGAAGAAAGAGAAATGTTTAAAAGTATGCTAAGAAAATGTCTTTGAGTAGTCTGCAACTACCAGTGTCAAGACTCAGAGGAGCAGAAGAAGGATAAGTAGAACAGCAAAAACCCAAAGATATAAATGAAAAGTGTGTATTACAATTTAAACTGTATTATTATTCATATAGAGATTATTTCTGTATAGAAGTATTGTAACTGTCCTATTTTTCTTTACTCCTGTAATAAATAATTTGGACCAATGATTTTTGAAACATTTTAAATATATTAAGGATAAACAAATATAGGTATGCTTTCTCTTTGTCCGTGAACAGAATCTTGAGCAAAATAATATGGAATCATTCTCTTAGTAAATTCTGTTCTTTTCAGACCTCTTCTCTCTTAGCAGTCCCTTTACAGAATTTTGCAGTTATTGCATTGGTGGGTCATGAAGAAGTAGTTGGTCTGCTGAGGAACATTTTCGCATAATTTGCACAGGCCTGTAGCACATACTTAAGGAGCTATAGACAGCCCTGCTTTTTGGAATGTGGGCTAATCCAAAGGATTTCTTTCATACTGTTTTTCAGATTAATATTTGATTTTTCTATGAGTACCTGTATTCAGCTATTCTCTACAACACTTGTGTAGTGTGTATATGATGTATACCTAATCTATAACCTGGGAAACAGAAATTGTTCTCATGTTTAAACTGTGGGTACATGCAAAAGCAACTGGGAAATCTTGGTGGAGATGTTTGTTTCAAAAGGCATTTGAAGTGTGAATGCTGGCTGCCAAAGTAGTTGTAGAAGTCAAAGGATGCAGAAAAGTCCCTCTACTCTCAGCAAATGCAAGACCTCTGCTTCACTCTGGTTTAGACCATTTCATATCTATCTATATGACTAACTGAAAGTGGTCATCTGAATCTGTGAAGAGCCTTCTAGTTTTCTCTTCATCCTTCATTACACAAAAATCTGCATAAAGCCTGTTATGAATTTCTCAGCTGCTCCAGTGAAAATAAAAGTGTTCTTTATGGTCTGTGTCCCACATCAAACAAAAGAATTAACTGCCATTTGGACTCCTCATTGACTTGCTAGATAGATCTAGCACTTGTGTATGTTTTATAGTCACTGGTTTCATACTGAAGATGTTTTCTTCAGTCAAAACAAAAAAGAAGTATAAATAGAAATGTCTTGCACAGCTGAAACAGATTTTTTTCTTTTTTCTTTATAATAATTTTTTCTTGTCTATGTATACGTAATATGTATATGTGTCACATAAAGAACATACATTGCCAGTTACTCCCACAAGGACTGAGCAACTAAATCACTAGTCGAGAATTTGTGCATACTGTTTTCTTAATCTATTATATACAAACATACCTTTATTAACTGAACTTATCCCAATAAGCATTTAAGAAATTTTATTTCTCCTTGTCCTTTAATTCAACATGTGATGTCATTGTTCCTTAAAACAGGCTGTTCAGGGTTGCTTAGCAAAGAGATCTTTGCTGTCACTGTCTTATTATAAGTAATTGTGTCTGTCTTTGCATGTAGATGTTGAAAGCTGTAATTCCTCCTACTTTAAAATCGTCCCACTCTTTCTAATTGACAAGTGCCCTTATCCAAACCCCCCCTATTTTTTCATATTTAAAGGTACCATGTGTTAACTGTAAAGGTATACTGTAAAATTGGCAGATTTATAGAGGTTCAGTGTGAATGAATTAATCAACAAGCAACACCTTCTACTAAACTGCTTGCATTTTTTAACTGATGAACATTATTTGATGTTTTAGAAATTTCCATCAATCTGCCAGCCCTTGTATTGATTGCATGTTCTGCTCTTTGCACGTGCCAGTTGCTGTCCTCATTATGTTGTGGCTCTGATGAATGATTCAGTTGTTTCTTTTCCCTCAATGGATAACTGCAACTTCAACATAGCATGAGAGATCGGGGCTGACTCTTTGGATATATTAAGAAAAAAAATAATGGAAGAGGATTCCAGGGTCAGAAGAAACTGTATAGGCATTCATATTATACAATCTGATTTATTTTTAATCTTAAATTTTATTAGTTATAGTTTTTGTTGACTCTTCAAAGATTTTTTTTTCCCCTTCTCATTTTACATGAGTTAAATGTGAAATTAATCTCTTCCAGATATAGCCAGCTAATATAAGTCCTTCTTTATAAAAATGTGGACTTGGTCTTTACTTGTAGTGTTGTGACTCTCTCTACATGTATTTACATATTTCTTTGAGGAATGGAAGTTGTACTCACGGCATTTGATGCCTTAATCTTGAAAATGCATCTGGAAATGCATATCTCATGATATGAAGCATTGCTTGGCAGTATTTCTGATATCCTCCAGGTGCATTTGTTGATATTTTTTTTCTCCTCTTGCTGGGACTTTCTTCACCTGTCACCCTAGTGACTGTCAGATTAACTGGAAGTAATAACATAACTACGCATATGCAGTCCAGTATGAAGCTTTTCTTCAGGATTTACAGCATTTGTGTCAGTTTTAGGCCATTGCTTAGGGGCCATTGTTTTTGTTGTGTTGTGACATAAATAACTGACCTCTGATTAAACAAAAAGTTTCCTTTACCTAATTTTGACAGTCTTTTTTCAGCTGTCAGTATCTGTTATAGACTTTTACATAAAGTAATTGGGGAGTGCGCATACATGAATCAAGAATGGTGTGATGGCGTGTTTTTCAGCAACATTTAAGAAACCTAAAAATGACCGAAAAACCACCCCTCAAAAAAAAAAAAAAGCTCCAAAACATAGCATTCAACTGACCTTTTCCTATGTGCCTTGCCTTTTCCAACATAATTCACAAAGGTATTGAACAAAAAACATGTATGAATAGAAGAAACGAAAGTCTCACCAAAAACATGTGATGGTGTCTAATGCAGATTTCTCTGACATGGACTTTATTGCAAAACCTTTATTACTGTACCTGACAGTATCAACATGGTGGTGTTGTATCTTGTCATTTTTGATAACAGATAACTATGATAAAAAAATATTATCCTTTATCAAACTAGGAAAATGAAATTAATAGTCTATTTTCCACCTAACTGGATTTTTGGCACCAAAAAATTATTTTTCAAAAGAAAGTGAAACAAAAGTTTTAGTCTTCATGTGGAAGATTGGTGAATGTGGCATTAAGATTTAGTTTCTAGTCTAATTCCATATTAAACTGCTTCCTTTGCTTTTCCAGTTCTAACTGTATGAAAAGAGGATTATCTGCATGATGATAGTGGTGTTGGTATATATTATCTTTAAAAACTGAAGCGCATTAAAACATGAAGTTTTTCTAAATGAAAGGCACAAATCGGTTTTCCTGGTTTTAGGATCAGACTAAAATATCTTTTGGATGTATGTTTCGAAACGACCAAAAACCTCAGCTCAAGCTCTCAATCAGAAACTTGATATTAACACACATTTTCTGATTTCTGTTAATAAATTATTCCTTCTCTGTAGGACTGAGTGCTTTTATAGAAGAAAATAAACTTCATTAAAGACAAAGAACAGAGCATACATAGGAATGCCATCAAGATGAGTTCAGATAAATGACTATGTACATCATTATTCTGATGTTTAACAGTTCTGTTATTTTCCAGGATATCCTACTCCATGGTGACTGAAATAGCAAAACAAATGTGTGGATGTAAATCTGTGTTCACTGAAGTCTCCCAGGCTTCTAAACAAAGAGATGCCTCCCAATAGCTTTTCAGCTATTACATAGCTTTGCCATTGCAATACGTCTCAGTGGTCAGTTTCAGGGTCATATGAAATGTCTGAGTTTTCTGGCTTCTAATTGAATAATTGTACTTTCCATTTCTATAACATTTCTTCTTGGTGTCAGGCCTAACTCAACCCAGTCACTTTAGCTCCAGTGATGGTGAGAAGAAATTAAATTCTGCACAAGTTTATTCAGTTTTATCCTTCTGGTGGAGACAATTCAGTGATAAGTAGGTCTCCTGAAAAGAAGTTCTTCTACCAAACATTTGGTCCTTTTCCATCATGCAAGTATCTCTTCCTGACCTCCTTTAATTTTTGGTATGAATAAGGTTCAAGTAATGCTTTTTTTAGATTTTCTTCTTTTAAAATTGTTTTTATGCCTACAGATCAAGGGACTCAGGTGTGTGCTACACAAAAAGGCTTCAGCTTGCTCTGCCTCTTCCTTATGATTACTAAAGAAGAGATTGTCTTTGGTGCCATCTCTGTCATTTTAGGAAAGCTGATGTGGACATTGCCTCCCACATTTTCCATATACAACTTCACCTCTGCTGGAGTCCTTGTCAGCAAATGCATCTTAAAAAAGCATTTGGGCTGCTTTGTTTTGTAATGGAAGGATAATCAGGGCTTGAGCACATAGGCTGCTTTCACCTTTGCTCTGGTTTATGAATCTTGGGAATATTTGCTCCTGTGTGCGAATGTTGAGATCACTACACTGAGTATATGTTCATGTTATTATGTGAACCTTTGCTGTTTTGACAAATCACAAGTTCTTTCTATTCCTTTTCTTTATGTAAAACCCTGAGTTGGCTGTACATTCATTTTCCTCTCCTCAGAGAAAATAAACTATTTCAGGTCTCACAGTTTTAAGTTTGATACTGTGATTTATTTTTTTTAAATTACATAAACTAACATATAACTGAGGAGAAAAAATGTTTTATAAACTGTAGGAAAAGGTTAGCTATATTTTACAACCAAAAGGTTTAATCAATTGATTTTTACCCCTTAGAAAGAATAAAGTATAGATCTCAGTTAGAAGTATTGTATGCCATGCACACAGTTTATATTTATAAATCAGAAGTATATATATTGATTTCAATGGCTCCTGATTCACAGTCATGTAAAAAAGATCATAATCAAGATGTATGTTATTATCTAATTCTGTTGCAAGGAAAGCAAGCTGAGGGAGGCTTGCTTCAGAGCTTAGCTTGCACTAAATTGATTTATATTATGGTTACATTAACATGACATGGCAAAGACTGGCATAATTTTTTTTTATGGACATAACTTACTTTCTTTAAATTGCCTAAAGGAGTAGCTCTGAAAGTTTTATTTACAAGCATTGTATGAGAAACTTTTTTTTAGTAGCCTTACCTTTAGACGTGTGCTTACTGACATTCATCCTTTCTATTTTGTCTGTATGTATTCTGGTAGATGGTACATCAGATAATCTGTGGTCCATACTAAGTTCTATTCCTGTCTTTCTTTCAATGAGATTACTCTGACTTGATAAATTCAAAATGGTTTCCCTAACAAGGATAATAAATGTTATTAATTATCTGGATTATCTATTTTTTTGCTTTGCACACTCAATGAATGTTACACAGATGTCTAGAACAGCTTCCATTTCACTTACTAGTTGTACATATTGTGAAATAATTTTCTGAAACTCCAAAATTATTTTCATATAAGACTGAGGAATATGTTTGCTTGTATGCATTTCTGATATTAATTTTTTCTGCAGATATAATTTCACTGGGAGAAAGTGAACTATAAATCTATAGATGAAAGAGAGTAAGCTGGTTTAGCTATGAGGAAGAGACAATTTTTAATCTTTCTGCACAATAATTTAAGTTTAGTTTTCTATAGAATGTTACACCATGTCTTCTGAAGTAGGCATGGATTCTATAAAATGATTAAAAATAAAAATATATGGATCACAACTATATTGTAGAGTGATAGCTTCATTGGTATGAATTCAAAAGTTTTGCAAGTCACTTCCCCTAAAATCTCTGCTTAGAAATGGTGGTATTCACTTTTTGTGGCTTTGTTCATTCTCTTCAGATTTTTCAGTATCTGACATTCTCAGTAAATTTAGCCATGTTACCTCTGTGGTGAGAAAAAGTGTTTGCATCCCAAGAAACTGTATTTAAATGTTTGAACGCAATTTAACTTCAGCCATTGTAATGTTGACTACACTGTTGTTGGTCCCTTTAATATAGTGACATTGTGCTGTAGATAGTATGATCTCAAAGACAGCTGAAACTTCAAATCCATTTTAAAGAATATAATCTCAGTAGTAGAATTTCATAATGGTGGATTCGGAAGGTCTGGCCTCACTTATGTTGAAGCAAGGAGTGGTCAAGAAATGGCTAGAACTGTCTTACAATCAAAAAAAGGAGGAGATTTGGGTGCTAACATGGTTACCTGTACTGAATTTCTTATGAAATTGTTGCAATCTCATTTCAGGTATGTGATACAACTGCCAATAGCTTTGAGGACAGGGAAGACCTGGCAAATGACTAGGAGCATCATAAGTTTCTGATATCAATTGCATGCCAGCTCCTGGCAGGCTTCTTGATCAGCTTTTTTCATCTTGTGTTATTATGCAGTGCTGCAGGAGGCTGTCATTGACTGTTTCCTACCATTGCTTGATATCTATTTCGCACATCCATCATCAATGTCTGAAATGAGATACAGAAAATAAAAATAGAAGAGACATATCCACCAAATTCTGTAACTTTGTACTGCTGCTTAGAGCACATCCTCCACAGCTACAAATTGGACCATTCCTTGAGCCCCGTATTGCAGGAAGAAAAATAGCTAATAGGGTGCAGAAATGAAAGTGGGAGGAAAAAAGCAGAGAGACCAGGGGTGGAATAAACTGGGGCAAGATGCGGGCCAGATGCAAGGCATAAGATTTTAGTATTAAGAAAACAGGAATAAGGCAACCATGAAGGCAGAAGGTAGGCAGTGGACAATTGTTAAGAAGAGGATTCATCTTCCATCTTCCATCTGAAAGTGGTTAAAAGCCTGAAATTTTGCTGTCCTCTGAACAAAGGCAGACAAAAATTGTTTCTTGAAAGGAGAATTTAGTCTATTTTTACATTCCTACTCTATTCTTGTCTCAAAGAAAATACATGTAACTATATGCAGAGATACCGAATTATGGTAGAGGAAAAACATTTGAGAGGGACAGAGAATAGCAAGACCCTGCACAAGGCTGCCATAGGTTTTCATAGACTTCTCAATTCTGAATATTTAGCCAAACCTTAATGTTTCTGTCTTTGATATTGTTCTGATTGTACTACTACTAAATAAAATATGTCAAATTTGGTATGTTCAAAATGCTGATTTCTGTACACTGAAAATCTAAATGGAGACCTGGCTTTGAAAAATGTTGCAAATATTCTCTAACTTAAGCCTTTTCTCCTAACACTGAGGCCTAAGTATTGCTGGGGTTTTCTTTACCTTCCACCCGCCTGCTCTTTAGGTGCTGCATGATGTGGTTCATGGAATGAACCTTCTAACTTAAGACTTACTAGGAAATTCTGCTAATGCATTGCCATGTGTGTTACCACAACACAGCTTGCAGGTACATAAACCAAGGGAATCTTTGGTAGCAGCCTGGCCAACTTGGTGAAGGACTCGGGGGGGTGGGGTCCAAAGTGGCAACGTTCATGCCATTGCATCAAACTGAGGAATAAGCCAGGCCAACCAGAGCAGTGACAAATGTTGCTTAGGTGCCTCCCAAGACAAGAACCAGAAGGCCAGCCACCTCGAGGGTGTGTACGGCTATGGTGGATCCTCCTGGAACCCTCCAAGGAAACCTACATGCTTGATTACCTCTCTGAAATGCCTGTGCACCAACAGACACAGGATGGGGAATAAACAGGAAGAATTGGAGATCTGTATGTGGTCACAGGGCCATGATCTCATTGCAATTACAGGCACATCGTCGGATAGCTCACATGACTGGAATGCTGTCATGGATAGCTGTGTACTTTTTAGGAAAGGCAGGCCAGCAAGGTGAGGTGGTGGAGTTGCTCTTTATGTGAGAGAGCAACTAGAATGTATCGAGCTCTGCCTAGGGCTGGATGACGAACAAGTTGAGAGCTTATGGGTAAGAATTAAAGGGCAGGCTAATATGGGTGACACTGTTGTGGGTGTTTACTACAGGCCACCTGATCAGGAAGAGGAAGGTGATGAGGCCTTCTCCAGGCAACTGGAAGTAGCCCCACAATCACATGCCCTGGTTCTCATGGGGGACTTCAACCAACATGGTATTTGCTGGAAAAGCAAAACAGCCAGGCGCACACAGTCCAGGAGGCTCCTGCAGAGCACTGATGATAACTTTTTGACACAGGTGGTGGAGAAGCCCACGAGGAGAGGGGTGCTGCTGGACCGTGTATTAACAAACAAGGATTGGTTGGGGATGTGAAGGTTGGGAGCAGCCTGTCCTGTCCCACTTGGTAAGGGTGAGGTTAGATTTTTAATTCTTTGCACAGTAATCAGGAGTAAGAACAATTACTCTAGAGGTTCAAATAAATCAGAAGTTTACTTAAAACTCAGCAGAACTACAAAAGATAGCGTCCTGGCAAAATTTGTAATGATATCACCTTAATGTGCCAAAAATGAAGTTAGAGACAAAGAGACTGGTGGAGAGGAAAAGAGAGAGAGACAGAAATGGAGGAAAAGAGAAAAGATGTCATCACCCTTGGATCCAGCAATGTTTTCTGCTCGTAGTGGTAGTCCTCAGGTGGTGGGCATGTACCGAAAACTTATGCTTCCCCTTTTTATAACCCAATGTGCCTGCCTCATAGGCGTGGGTCTGTTATCACTGAGCTGGTGCAGCATGTGCTCAGGAATGTTCTAGAAATGAGTTGGTAGGTTGTGAGGGTCTTGGGGGGGGTCTCACAGTCCCCCCCTTCAGGATTGACCAAGTGATAACCTTTCGCAGGCATGCATGCGCAGGAGACAGATGGTCTTTTGTCTACATGTTTCAGGAACAGGGGAGTGGGCTCACAAGACAGATATCTTGCCTCCACAGGTTCTGTTCATTTGTCCTTACTTGTGTCAAAATGGATGTTTATAACACTCACTCTTATCAGTTTATTCCTGCTTGTGTCAAGATGGATGTTTGCAACATCCACTCGTTACTGGAGCTCTACACAGCCTTGACTGCAGTCACCATGACATGGTGGAGTTCAGGCTCCTGCATGGAAGAACGAAGGTAGTAAGTAGGATTAAAACCTTGGACATCAGGAGAGCTAACTTTAGCCTCTTCAAAGACCTGCTTGGGAGAATCCCATGGGTTAGGGCTCTAGAGGGTAGGGGGGTCTAAGAGAGCTGGTCAGTATTCAAGCACTACTTCCTAGCTCAAGATAGGTGCATTCCTAAGAGTAAGAAATCAAGCAAAGGAGGCAAGAAACCTGCATGGATGAGCAAGGAGCTCCTGAAAAAAAATCAAAGGGAAGAAGGAAGTTTAGAGAATGTGGAAAAAGGAGCTGGCCACTTGGGAGGAACATAAGAATGTTGTCAGAGTATGCAGGGATGCAACAGGGAAGGCTAAGGCCCACTTGGAATTAAATCTGGCAAGGGATGTCAAGGACAAGAAGAAGAGCTTCTTCAAGTACATCAGCAGCAAAAAGGAAGACTAGTGAAAATGGGGGCCTGCTGCAGAATGGGTGCCCTGGTGTTGGAGGATACAGAGAAGGTGGAGTTACCGAATACCTTTTTTGCTTTGGTCTTTACTTCTAAGGCTGACCCTCAGGGATCCCAGACCCTGGATCTAAGAGAGAAGGTCTGGAGAAAGGAAGACTTTCCCTTGGTTGAGGAGGATAGAGTTAGAGAACATGTAGGCAAACTTGACACCCACAGATCCATGGGCTTCGATGGAATGGACCCACGAGTGCTCAGGGAGCTGGCAGATGTTATTGCTGTGCCACTCGTCATCATCTTTAAAACGTCATGGAGAACAGGAGAGGTGCCTGAGGACTGGAGGAAAGCCAATGTCACTCTGGTCTTCAAAAAGGGCAAGAAGGAGGACCCAGGAAACTACAGGCCAGTCAGCCTCACCTCCATCCCTGGAAAGGTGATGGATCAGCTGATTCTAGGGCTCATCTCTAAGTATGTGAATGAAAATAAGGTTATTGGGAGTGGTTAGCATGGATTCATGAAAGGGGGATCATTCCTGACCAATCTGATATCCTTCTATGATGGCATGGCTGGCCGGGTAGATGAGGGGAGAGCAGTGGATGTTGTCTACCTTGACTTCAGCAAGGCTTTTGACACTGTCTCTTGCAACATCTTCATAGGCAAGCTTAGGAAGTGTGAGTTAGATGAGTGGGCATTGAGGTGGATTTAGAGCTGGCTGAATAGCAGGGCTGAGAGGGTTGTGATAAGCGGCACAGAGTCTAGTTGGAGGCCTGTAGCTAGCAGTGTGCCCCAAAGCGCTGGGTCCAGTCTTATTCAACATATTCATCAGTGACATGGATGAAGGGACACAAACTGGAACACAGGGAGTTGCACCTGAATGTGAGGAAAAGATTCTTCACTTTGAGGGTGACAAAGCACTGCACCAGGCTGCCCAGAGAGGTTGTGGAGTCTCCTTCTCTGGAGATATTCAAAACACTCCTGGACATGATCCTGTGCAACCTGCTCTAGGTGATCCTGCTTTAGCAGGGGGGGTTAGACTAGATGATCTCCAGAGGTTCCTTCCAACCCCTACCTTCTGTGATTCTGTGTGATTCTGTGAAAAGCAAATGCTGCAATTCTCTTCTATCAACTGTTTCTTTTACAATCTCTTTGTGATAAAATTAACTAATTTATAGAAGATTCCAACTGAAAAAAAACAAATCAAGGGCACCACAGCAAAGACATTGAAAAAAAACCCCATACACTGATGGAGCCTGGTATCAGCAAAAATGATTGACCAATATCTGTTCTCCAATTAGTAACTTCTTTTTGACATAAAATTTGTAATTTCAAATGCTAAGTGGTAAGTCTTCCTTTCTAGTCTATCCAGTTCCTTCACCTAGTTTAGTGTTCACTTTAAAACACTGCTAATATTATCAGATTTTGTCACTCATGCAAAATAAAATACCTTGAGTTATCTACAGATCTTTATATTACCAAGCAATAAGGAATGCCGCACAAGGAATTTTCATTGTCTATTATACATTTTTAATCAATAATTTAAATGTGAACTTGCATTTATGTTATTAGAAATACATTAGCTTAGTCTATGAGTAATATCTTTGCTCAGTATTTTAATGTTTCATAGGCAAAAAAGTTTGCAATTACTCTTTAATATTCTACATTAAAGCAGAAAGTACTTAACATATGTATAAATTATGTCAACAATATATGTTAAAAGCAACATTCCACAAGAATACATAATTTATTTTTATGTAAATGCAGGTATTTGTGATATTACTACATTTGTCTACACATATGTAAATGTTACATGTGTTCCCAACTACAATTTTTTCATGGTTAAATTGGGACTTAAAATAACTACACAGAAACCAAATGTAACATTTGAGAGACCATTTTATTCCTCATTATATGATAGCACAAACTGGAAAGAGGCTAAAGATGTAATATTTAAGTCTAGATTTAGAAGTAAATCAAATTCATTGAAAGTATTGGGAAGTTGCAGTGTTTCTCATAAGAAAGGCAGATTATTTCCTTTGAGAACTTGAATCCCAGCTGAAATTTTACCTTGTGAAGGTAAAATTCTGTAGTTTCAATATGACATTCCATTTCAGGACTTCTTCCTATCACAATATTTTGGTCTGTAAGCTGTTATAAATCAGAAATTGTTTTAAAGAAAGACCATTTTCCAGTAGGAGATGAGGCAGTAGACTGGAATTAAGTTTTGAAACTTCATCTTGACATCTAAAATATAGAAGATACTATAAAAAAAATGGAGAAGGCAACTTTTGACTTAAGACAAAATGAGACAGTCCTTAGTGATTACAATGAACCAGATGGAAACAGCTATCAGAAATTAGAAGTCTTTGTAGTTGTTAGAGTGCCTAAATACACTCTTGCTAGAGGCGTTAAGAGGCACAAACCACCTTTTGTTCCTTATATTACCAAAGGACAGGAAATGAATGACAGCTTTTGCAATCCTGAATTTTCTATGATGGAGGGGAAAGAATAGGCAAAAATGAAGAATTTGTCACATTGTAAACTTAATAATCATTGCTCCAGCAGGTGACTGGAAAGAGCAAAGCTTCTGCAAGGTGTTACATTCAGATGAAGGAGGATTGTGATTAAAAGCAAAACACACCAGTGCATTTATAAAATGGGTATTGGAATGCCTGAAAATAGAAGGAATAATAGGGTCAAGCTATCGTATTTTTGACTCCTATGTGACTTCCCTAATTTACAACATTCACCCTTTATTTCTATACAACACAAAAATATACAGTAACACATTTTTAAAGTGTACTAGCTGATTTTAAAAATTTTGTTGATGTTTTCTGTCCAAACCTTTCTAAAAGACATATTGCCCAATAATTTTCATGACTCTAAAATTTAATAAAATAAATAGTGTAATTAAATAAAACATCAGGGCAGCAAAGATGATTGAGGGATCAGAGCATGTCATATGCTCCATAAGTATTAGTAATACAGTTGAAATTGTTATACATACAGTTTCTACCCCTCTTCTCAGTGTTACACTCATGGTTTCCCTGCTCACCTGGGTCCTAGGGTCAGAGGTTTAAACTCTTTGGGGACAGCTGTGAGAGGGTTGTTGTGACAAATTTTCAGGCTCTACACTTCTTCATAAGGAGGAATGTGATGGTTGTTTCATCTTCCCTGCTACTAATATTGGTTTCTTCTTTTACACTTCCTGCACTGTTAATTCCTCCTAGGATACTGAACTTTACATCTCATGATCATTGTAGCCAGGGTTGCCTCCAGCTTTCACATCTCTGAACAAAACACAAAACTAAAAACACCTTCCCCCCTCCCTGCACCTTCTTCCCAGGTTCAACTTCAATCCTTCATTCCTGACTGCTCTACCTCCGCACCCAAGTGACACAGGGAATGGGGGGCTGTGGTCAGCCCCTATCAGCTCCTCTCTGCAGCTCCTTCCTCCTCACACTTCTCCCAGCTCCAGCCTGGGGCCTTCCCAGGGGCTGCAGGGAAACACCCGCCCCACCGGGGTCTCTCCCGGGGCCGCAGGGGCACCTCAGCGGGGGCACCTGGAGCCCCTCCTGCCCTCCTCCCGCTCTCCCCTCGGGGCTCGCAGGGCTGTTTCTCACCCCGTTTCCCTCAGCCCTGGCTGCCGGGCAGCGCTTTGCCCTTTCTTACCCAGGCTTTCCCCGAGGCGCCCGCCCGTGGCTGAGGGGCTCAGCTGTGCCCTGCGGTGGGGCCCTTGGAGCCGGCTGGAACCGGCTGTGTCCGGCACCGGGCAGCCCCGGCCGCTCCACACAGGGGCCGCCCTGCAGGCTGCATCAGCCCACACCTTACCACCTAAACTCAATGTCATATATTTTTCACCATAACTACACTGATAACACTGAAAAATGAATTGCTTCATCTCAGTCCCTTAGATCTGGTAGTTTATGGTTTGGGGGTTTTTCTTATACCTCTTGCATCATCCCCTATTTTTCTGCAATTCATGCTAGAGGAGAAAAAGGAAGGAAAGAAAAAAACCCCACTAAGTTAAATGCTTAGATAGTCACATGTGAGCATACAAGTTTCTGCAAAAGTATCCGAGTGGAGGTCACCTCTGATCCTTCAGAGGCTCAGCATTAGCACCAGCAAGAAACTTGAACTGGCTTAAGTAGACAAAGTTACAATAAAGGTATTTAAACGCATGTTTATATACAAATGTAAGAGTATTAGAACTGGTTTGATGTGTTGCACCTTACAAGTTATGCGATTTAGCAGGAGTTCAGGAAACTGGAAAATTATGCAGGAAGCATGACTGATGAAGAAAAATGGAATTGTAGGTCCCAAGATGAAGAAAACGGTCATTTAATACCTAGTAGACCTTCAAACAGACGTGAGGCATAGCCTGTTTTCCATGTCCTCAAAGAATGACACATGAACTAATAGGTTTAAACTGCAGGAAGGAAGATTCAGATTTGCCATTCAGAAAGTTTCCCATTTAGCAATAGCATTGCAGTGGAATGGATTGTCCTCCATTACAAGGGTTTTTAAAAAATTAACTAAATATTTGTGTACTGCAATGGCAGAAATAATGGTAAAAAATTCTTTTAGAAAAGTGATGAACTAATTGAGTCTTAATGCCTCTTCCAGTGCTGCTGTTTTACAGCTATGTAAATAAAGGTATCCTATAATACCAAAACCTTTTTCAGAAAAGAAAATGTTTATGCGTGTAATTGGTAAGGAATAGGAAAGACTGATTTGAATTTTAATTAATATAGTGCACCTTTCTTAGGGGGGGATTTTTTTTTTAACGTACTTATTTCTAAGGACAAAATTATTTTTCAGTGATTGAAAAATGGAACTGCTTTCATATATGGAAATGTGACCAAAACATTTCTTCTTTTCATCCTGTACCTTCTCACAAAATTTAAACTTCAGTTGCTCCAAGACGAATAATTTTGCCCTTAGAGTTAGGACAAAAAGGTAATAAGAAGTTTAAACTTTGAATCAAATAGACTTACTAATTTCCACTTATTAAAGTCTGAGATGTTGAAAAGAAAGTATAAGTGGTGCCTGTCAGATGAGAGAGATTGAACTTGAACTGAACTTTTCTATTAAGTAAAGATGAACAACATGAGTTGAATAGGTGAATTTACAAATGATGCTACAGAGAAGACATCAACTCAGCAGAGCCTTTAATATGCTTTATAAGTTTCTAATTTATCTGTTGACATGTTATGAAGTTTTGCTAAAAGTATATATTATGTTCTCTAAAGTCATAAAGAGCAAAACCTTAATTACTGGCAGAGGTTTTTTTCGTAATTAACTTTGAGGAATGGATTGTAATAAAGTGAATCTACATTACTGCTCAGTTTTACAGCCTGCCAATATAGTTCTTCTTTGGATATTAACGATTTGTCTGCCACCTGAGTGAGACTGGAAAAAAAAAACCCAAACAGAGAAATCGTTAAGGGGTTACATATCATAGTCATAGGTACTGAATGGACATTAAAAAGGGTGCAGTTTTTAGTATAACTTTGTAAGTCCACAAAGAGAAAACACCTATATTTTACAGACTGGTATTCTTCATTTGTAAAGATGATAAACAATGTAAATAAAATTCAAAGCTTTATCGAATAGTTTCTGCATGTGAGATACAGAATCTTAGAATGTGAGTCTATCCGGCCTAAAGGACAAACTGTCAGCTGACACAGAATTTAAGGGAGATGTCTTCATCTGTTTAACAGAAGATCCTCACATTTATGTACATAATTGTGTTCACTGACTTGTTTTCCACACTTTAATGCAGCTGAAAGTATCTTATTAGGAATGACTTTTGCCTTATCCTCAGATTGTTTGTCTTTTTAATTGCACCTGCTATATATTATTATATTATTGTCTTGCTATTATTATTATTCCATATCATATTATATAATCATGGGATGTAGTTCATGATGCTGCTGTCTCATGACACTAACTTCTCATCCTACCTGTTCTCCTTGGTGTTGAGTAAAATCCCAGAGGTTTATTTTATACTTGCTTCATACTTTGCTGTATTTAATTCAGATTTTACTCCCCTGTCCATTCTAATCAAATGTACTTTTTAACCATAATTTAAAGATACATACTGTTGGAACTGCTGCATGTGCATGTATTCTTGAAATAGACTGAAATGTACTGACCTTATTTATTAAACTTAAGACTACTCAACTGCCTTCCTCCATATTGCACAAATACATTCTGCTGTGATCAGTATGCGTTTTTCATCATTAGTACTCTTTATTATGTGCAATGAACATAATCACAAGGAGCTGAGTGAATGAGAATATTGAGTAATTTGAAAAGATAGCCTTTTTAAAGGTCAATGTCTTGTAACAGAAATGACTTGGAACAAGATTTTATATTGGTATGTTCCACCCAATTCAGATTTACTTTCTCTTTTTTTATTTTACTGTAGCTGATGTAAACTTGTGCATCACGGTAACTTGCAGCTCCATACTGATTCCATGCTGCTGTTGAAACCAGCAGTCTTGCATATAAATTGTACTTTTTTTATTACTCAGAAATCTTTTGGTCTCCTTCAGGTTCTTAAAATCATCTGATGGTAACTCAAACAAGGCAAAAGTCAGATAAATTTTTATTTATAATCTGGATGTATCTGCTGTGAAATAAGTAAGAAATGTGAGAATTTGACAGTTCTCTGGCCATGCTTGCCTTTACCTCTGTACCCATGGAGGTAAGATTGAAAAAACAGGGGCAAATATGTAGCTGTAATTCTGTTGAGGATAACCCTTTAATGCTTGGGATATTCCTCCGTAGTATCTGGCCTAGTTTAAACATACTTTATATTTTCAGAACCATGGAAAAGTATTCTAGAACAATACATAATTGGTCCCAATGTGTCTAATCCTTCATCACCTTGTATCTTCTGAAGTCCTTTATCTGTGTAAAGTAGAAGTAATGTACAGGTGTGATGGTGTCTGCTGACTTAGTTCTGCAATGATTGCATGAGGTATAAAGCAACAGAGAATATGATGTGCTGTGAAATGGATATAAAGGTGCCAAAAAAGTATCTTCAACCAGAAATACTGTTGAATAAATGATAATTTTACTGTATGCCTTTGAACATTATAGACATTAGGAGAACTGTGGAACTGTATGGAGTCTCTGAAACTAAGGAAAACTTGTCAATTTTTCTTTTAAAAAGTGATTAGTTTTTATTATACTTTAAGCTTAATCAATGAGCTAAAAACCAAAATATTTTTCAATGGATAGGACATTTTAAATGAAACTGGAATTAGAAGTTAATATACTCATTTATAACTATGTATGTCCTTATTTTATTTATCTTTCTGTATACTTCCATGTAAAATCTTGATCTCGATGATATTTGGTTTGGAATTTTTGATACATTTCTCTTCTTTCTGTTGGCCGTGTGAGATAGATAGAGAAGAATTGCCTTTAAAAAGGTGGAATCTTCAGGACTAGCTTGACATGTTTGGTCAATTATGCTCCTCTTGCATTTGACAATTATATGGATTTATACATAGACATCCTAACCTGTAAATCCAGCATGTTTGCTTTTTTGTAATATATCAACTTGTAGGAGTTTACGGGATATGGTTTCTTCCCCTCTTTTAAATCATTATGCTGAAATGTATTGCTGGGAAAAATGTGGGTTTCTTGGTAACTTGCATGTAATTATTTGCTGTTAACCCAGCAGGCTTAGAATATCTGAGGGTTATCCTGCAGGAAAGTAATTGGCCCAAAAGGTTTTCCTTTTATAAAAGGGAGAGGATTGGCTCCAGGAAACAATATGATGCTCTCATTTGTAGACTTGTCAGAAGAGCAATGCTCTAGGCAAATATCATTAAAAGTATATTTTGAATTAAAATTATATTCTTTGATTGATACAAATCCTAAAGAACTTCCTAGGAATTGGAGCCTTATTTTCATAAAGCTACAGATACTTCTGTCACATTTGGAAATGTAGTATGTCTGACTGTTAAAATGATCAGAAGTTGTTAAAAGTCCATCTTAAAAGCTTTTAAGAAACATGTCTGTGTTACTTGAAAGGGTCATACAGTGTTATGATGATGGCACAGCAGTGGGTATGCAAATATGACAAAGTGAAACATTTCCTCCTAAGCAATGTATTTGCTTTCTCTCTTTTGAGATCTTAACAGAAGATTAATGGAAAGGTGAGTTGCAGTGTGCTCTTCCTAGGAGCTCAAGTAATTTGCACCCCATACTACTTGAGGGATATCCATAGTTTAAGCTGAAGTCTCACAGAAGAAATTCTGTGCATGCTGTTAAAAATTTAAGGCCAAAGTCCATGGTCTCTGTTGAGTGATCTGACATTAAAAAAAAAGCAGGGATTGAGGAACATCTTTCTGATAAATTCTTCTAAGGTTGTCTCATTTCTAAAGTTTAATACCCACTGCCTGGTTTGTAAGAAGAAGAAATGAAAGTAGAGGAAAAGAAATGAAAATAGCAGGAATCTTCCCAGGTCAAATGGCACCCAACTTCCCCCTTTAACTTTGTTGATTTTTCAATATGTGTATGCATATGCATTTTCTTTTTGAGAGTGTGAGTATATAAAAGCATTCCAACTTATCAAGATGAAAAGTAACATTTTTGATCAAAGTCTGGTAAGCAAGGGAAAAATATAAAAGGAATGTAAATGATTGCCTTTAATCAATCATTTAATACAGTGCTGCCACGCAGAATTTTATTTCTTTACAAAAACAAAGGTAGGAATTGTCTGAAACTTCACTTTTTGTGATTGTTAATGAGTAGTTCCATTCCCATTTTTGTTCAAAAGTTTTACAAATAAAAATGTGTAAGTCCACTAGTCAAATATTTACAAGCTATTTCTAGATTTTGTTTCAGACATACTGGTATTTACTCCATTAGTGCTTGCTGTGATAGCACCATTCTGTTCTTTTGGGGAAGACTGCAGCTTCAGTACTTTGATATTGCCATATTTCTCATTGAGATTCCTGCAACATGTCCAAAAGTATTCAAAACAGCCTTCTGAGCAGCTGGAAAGTCAGCAAACGTTTGGACAGGAGTGGTTTTTTTCCAGAGCAGCCATACTTTGTCAAGTGGAAAACATGTTCAAAGGCATTAGACTAGAAAAGAAAAGCTTTGCTTGGTCAGAAAAAAAACCATAAACTTTCTATTTCAAACAGATATTCTAAATGGGGGGAGGGGAAGAAAAATAATAAAAAAAGAAATGTATTGAGACAACAAGGTTTATAGTACATTCTGTCTTCTTTATTATACTCCTTTAAAACTTTAAAAGCAGTTCAGTGTTCTCCACTACATTCCTCTTTTCACGTACATCATTCCTGCCCACATGCCTCACATCTGCTTCTTTCATTGCTGAAGTAAGTTCAGTACTATAGTGATTAGGAACAAGTCACATTTACATAGCAGAAATAGTGGACTTCTGTTTTTAACCAACATAGCCTTTTAAATGTTAAATTTTGTTACAGATCTCACCATTCTTGATGTCATTCAGCATTGACTAAATACCTCCAGAAGAAAGGAATTGGTCAATAGCTGTCAGATTAGTAAACTTCAGTGACAAAGGCAAGGAAAATCTGGCCCAGTTTGGGTACCTTACAGCTGCAATTAGTCATGTGTATGAGGGTGTGTGCTTGTGTAGATGTGTAAGATATCTTGTGAAGAGACATTTCAGCTTCATTTTGTCAAGTCATCATAATCACATCAATTTTATAATTTAATAAAGATACAGGAATTTTTCAATATCGTTGCATGAAATATTATTCTGCTGAAAGTGTATGATAAAGACACAAATGGCAAAACCATTGCTTCCTGTGTATACAAGTATTCTTTTAGATCACAAACAATTTGATTTAAGTCCTCCATGAATGTGTCTTCTGCTTGCAAGTCTAGCTTTTTCCCTGATTCATGTTTGGATGTTAAATATGTGTGTATATAACTTGTTAGTTAGAGAAATACTTCATGGAAACAGTATGCTATGATTCGACCTGCAACTCGCATTCTTCTTAGGTGGACAGATAAAACCTAGGATATACAAAAGTATGAATATCTGTAAGTTATTTTTCTTTTGACTTGTTTACTAATGTGCACTTTGTAAGGCATAAAAATATTACTTTTGAGGCTTGTTTAGGGGGGAAATAACATGTTAACATGACAGGGTTTTTTTCAGGCAATAGTCCCAAAATAGTTTAGCCACTAAACTTATTTAGATAATTTAACTTTAAAAATTAACATTTAAAGGCTGATGCATTAAAATATGTTCTTTTATCTGATTCACTCAATAATCTATATTCTCCTAGTTTTAACATGTTTTAGGATAGCAAATTATAATTAATAATTACAGTCTTAATTAAAAAATTAAGAATCATAGAATGGTTTGAGTTGAAAGGAATCTCTAAAGTTCAATCCCAGTCCCCCATGGGCAGGGACATCTTTCACCAGATCTGATTGCTCAAAGCCCTATCCAGCCTGACCTTGAACACTTCTAATGATGGGGCATCCACAAATTCTCTGGGCAACCTGTTCTACTGTCTTACCACATTCACCATAAAAAGTATCCCTCCATCTTTCTTATAAGCATCCTTTAAGTACTGAAAACCAACTATAATGTATCCTTAGAGCTTTCTCTTCCCCGAACAACCCCAACTCTCTCAACTTTCCTTCAAAGGAGAGGTGCTCCAGCCCTCTGATCATTTTTGTGCTTTAAGAAGTCCATGTCTTTCTTGTACTGGGGACCCCAGAACTGGATGCAGTACTCCAGGTGGGGGTCTCATGAGAGCAGAATAGAGTGGGGAGAATCACCTCCCTTGACCTGCTTGCCATATTTCTTGTTATGCAGTCCAGGATATGGCTGTCTTTCTGGGCTACAAGCGCATGTCCAATATTTTGTCCACCAGTAGCCCCAAATCCTTCTCCACAGTGGTGCTCTCAATCTATTAATCCCCCTGTAGTGATACTGGGTATTGCCCTGATGCAGGTACAGGACTTTGCACCTGGCCTTGTTGAACTTCGTGAGGTTCACATGGGACTATTCCTCAAGCCTGTGAAGGTCCGTCTGAATGGCTTCCCTTCATTCTGGTGAATCAACTGCACCACAGCTTGGTGTCATCTGCAAACTTGCCAAGGGTGCACTCAATCCCACTGTCTATGTCTTTAATAAAGATATTAAATAGTACTGGTCCCAGTACAGACCCTTGAGGGACACCACTCATTACTGGTTCCCACTTGGGAATTGAGCCATTGACTGTAACTCTTTAGATGCAGCCATCCAGGCAATTCCTAACAGTCCAACCATCAAACCCATATCTCTCCAATATAGCATGATTGGAGATGATATTTGTAGCTCTTCCCTTGCCCACTGATGCAGTCACTCCATTGCAGAAGGCCACTAGGTTAGTCAGGCACAATTTGCCCTTAGTGAAGCCATGTTGGCTGTCTCTAATCACCTCCCTGTCTTCCATATGTATTGACATATCTTCCAGAAGGATCTGCTCCATGATGTTACTGGGCACAGAGGTGAGGTAGCTCCCAGGGTCCTTGTTTCTACCCTTTTTAAAAATGAGTGTAATGTTTCACTTTTTCCAGTCACTGGGTGCTTTGTCTGATTGCCACAACTTTTAAAATATGATGGAGAGTGGCTTGGCAACTACACCAGCCAGTTCCCTCAGGACTCTTGGATGCATCTTATTGGGCCCCATGGATTTGTGTATGCTCAAGTTCCTCATGTGGTCTTGAACCTTATCTTCTCCTATGATGAAAGGGACTTCACTCCCCTAGTCCTTGTCTTGAGTTTCAGGGGCCTTGGAGATGTGGGAAGAGAGGTTGCCAGTGAGGACTGAGGCAAAAAAAGGTTGGTGAGTACCAGTGTCTTCTCCATGTTGGTTGTCACCAGCTCTCCTGTCTTATTTACCAAGGTACATTTTCTTTAATCTTCCTTTTCTGGCCAACGGACCTGTAGAAACCTTTCTTACTCTTTTTCCTATTCCTTACCAAATTCAGCTCCAAACTGCACCATAGCTTTCCTGATCCCATCCTTACACATCCAGGAAATGTCCCTATATTCTTCCCAGTATATACATCCCTGATTCCACTGCCTGTGTATTTCCTTCTTACACTTTAGTTTGAACAGGAGGTCCTTACTGAGCCATGCCAGTGTCCTGCCTTCCTTGCCCGATTTTTTATATATGGGAATGAAGAGCTCTTGTGCTCTAAGACAAATGTTCTTAAAAAGCTGCCAGTTCTCTTCAATTCCTTTGTCCCTAGGAGCAGTTTCCCAGGGGATCCCATCCATGAATTCCTTAAAGAACTGAAATGTTGTGCTATGTGCTATTATTGATTTAAAATATTGGTAGATGGCCATATCTTTTAGATATGAAAAATTGCTATTTTCAGAAGGCAAAACAGCCACATTTAAAAGCTGGCAGTGATCAAATGAGACAGCCGTCAACCCTCTCCTTTGGTTAGCCAGAAATTCTAGAGAAATTCTTCCCTACTCCTGCTGGCCACACCATTTCTGATACAAGCCAGCCAGGATGCTGTTGGCCTTCTTGGCCACCTGGGCACACTGCTGGCTTGTATTCAGCTGGCTATTGCCCAACACTCCCAAGTCCTTTTCCGCCAGGCAGCTTTGCAGCCACTCTTCCGCAAGCCTGTAGCATTGCATGGGGTTGTTGTGACCCAAGTGCAGGACGCAGCACTCAGCCTTGTTGAACCGCATACAGTTGGCCTGGGCACCTAGATGCAGCCTGTCCAGATCCCTCTGTAGAACCTTCCTACCCTCAAGCAGATCAACATTCCTGTCCAACTTGGTGTCATCTGCAAACTTACTGAGGGTGCACTTGATCCCCTTACCCAGAGCATTGATAAAGATATTAAACAGAACTGGTCTCAGTACTGATCCCTGGGGAACACCACTTGTGACCAGCCACCAGCTGGATTTAACTCCATTCACCACAACTCTTTGGGCCCAGCCATCCCACCATTTTTTTACCNGTTAGCCAGGACTGCTGATAAATGATGGAAACTGGTTTGGTGAGTGCTTCCACCAGTTCCCTCAGTACCCTTGGGTGGATCCCATCTGGCCTCACAGTGTCTAAGTCATGTAGCAGGTTGCTAACCATTTCCCCTTGGATTATGGGGGCTTCATTCTGCTCCCCATCCCTGTCTTCCAGCTCAAGGGGCTGGATACCCAGAGAACAACTGGTCTTGCTATTAAAGATGGAGGCAAAGAAGGCATTAGGTGCTTCATCCTTTTCCTCATCCTCTGTCTCTGTGTTTCACCCCTGCATCCAATAAATGATTCTCCTTAGCCCTCCTTTTGTTGCTAATGTATTTATAGAAACATTCTTTATTGTCTTTTACAGCAGTAGCTAGCTTAAGTTCTAGTTGGGCCTAGGCCTTTCTAATTTCTCCCTGCATAGCCTCATGACATCCTTGTAGTCCTCCTGAATTGCCTGTCCCTTCTTTCAAAGGCCATAAACTCTCCTCTCTTTTCCTGAGTTCCAGCCAAAGCTCTCTGTTCATCCAGGCTGGTATTCTTCCCCAACAGCTAGTCTGTTGGCACATGGGGACGGCCTGCTGCTGCCCCACCTTTAAGATTTCCATCTTGAAGAGCATCCAGTCTTCCTGGACTCCTTTGCCCTTCAGGACTGCCTCCCAAGTAACTCTGTCAACCAGTCTCCTAAACAAGCCAAAATCTGCCCTCTGAAAGTCCAAGTTGGTACTTCTGCTGACCCTCCTCCTTACTTCTCCAAGAATCAAAAACTCTATAATTTCATGATCACTATGCTCAAGGTGGCCTCCAACCGTCACATCACCCACAAGTCCCTCTCTGTTCACAAACAGGTCTAGTGGAGTGCCTTCCCTAGTTGTCTTACTCACTAGCTGTGTCAGGAAGTTATCTTCCACACACTCCAGGAACCTCATAGACTGGTTCCTCTCCCCTGTACTGTATTTCTAGCAGACATCTGGTAAATTGAAGTCCCGTATGAGAACAAGCGCTAATGATCGTGAGACTTCTCCCAACTGCTTCTGGAATATTTCGTCTGCCTGGTTGGTTGGTCTGTAACAGACTCTCACCATGGTACCTGCCTTGTTGGCCTTCCCCCTGATTCTTATCCATAAACACTCAACTCAATTTCATTACAAGGGGTTTAATTTTGCTCAGACAAATGGGTAAATCACAGCACTCACCATTCCATACATACCAAACTTAGTCTCAGAGCAATATAAGGCCTGTCTTCCAACATTTTGTTAATTAATATTTCATGGACAAAACTGCAGTATGAGTTTTTGAGTAACCATTAAATCCAGAAAATCTGAAGAAGTTAGCAGAGACTGAAAAAGCCATTGCTAACACATTGTTATGACTCTGAAACTAGGAAAGGACTGTTAGGTTTAAACATAATGAAGATTTTACTGGTTAACAAAACATGCTAAAAATGACTGGAGTGAGAATAAAACTCTCAGTATGCATGGGTTTAATTATAGTGTAATAACATCTTAGTGCACTATCTGTTAGACATGTATTTTAAGATGTGGCATTTAAAGTATGGGCTTTTTATTCAAAGCAAAGTATTTTTCATAATATAACTGCTATCCTTCTCAAACTTTTGGCTATGCAAGAGATCATGCATAAAATGTGAGGGGGGGTTTGTACAGCTTATGGAATCATGACTAGAAAGGTTCAATAGGTCTCTTGAAGATGAATCAAAAGAGAAAAATGGAAATTTAGATAAACCCAAATTCTTCCACTTACTATCATGAATTAATTAGGATAGGGAGGGGAATGTAATACAAATTGAGCTAAGCTTTTTGTGTGTGTGTGTGTGTGTCCCTAAATTGATGAATACATTTTAATCTAAAGCATGATTTTCTAAAGATAATCCTATTACTCCATCACCATTATAGCCGGTATGAGTTGCAGTATGTCTTTTAAGCATTGGGATGTCTTTCCTACAGCTTAAGGTATGATGTTACTGAAGGCTGAGTCACCTCCAAGAAATTTATGAAATCTTACTTCCTTATTAGATGTTTCTTTAGAACCTGATCACGGAGTTTTGCAACTGAAAACCCCAAGCTGAGGTCCCTAATTCTTGTTGTGGCCTTCTTAGTGACCTATTTTAGTTTTACAGTGATTAAAAGAAATAGTAAAAATTCTGCTGAATATAGACTTATTGTATACATCATTTAATGGAGAATGATTGGTTCTGGAGGTATTTTCTGATAAGTAAACCAAGTAGCATATGCGAATTATCTTGAAGGACTTTAAAACTGGAGTTAGATGAAATAAAATGATGTCTTCCTGCTTATTCTGCTGGTATAAATCAATTACTTCAGTGTGAGTGAGGTAAGAAATACCTTCATTGTGTGAGCAACTAAATTAATGATAGATAATAGAAAGGCTTTTCCCATTGTTCATTCACAGCTTGTCTGAACGAGACATGTTCAATTACTAAACACGAGAACAACTACACAAAAAGTAAACTGTACATATGCAGAAGAGTAAAAAGAGGAAGCCTTATTCAGTACATTCCCTTTACACAATGCTAGTAAATTGGAACTTTATATGTTGACAACTATTTTTCTCATGACAGTTATTCTTTAAAATCTGAAATTAGGAGCATGGGACCTATCCTCAAACTATGTCATTAACACCCCTCAAAATCAAGACTTTGTTCCCCTTACCACTTCCCTTTCTACTCTTCTGCTTGACTTTAATATCCACTGAGTATAAGTATTTTCCTTTTTTTGTTTTTTTTTTTCTGGAAAGCATAGGCATGACATTTGTTTAACCTCCAGTCTCACACATTGCAGTTGACTAATAAAACTTGTTTAGATATACCAAGTCCTTGTTTAAATGAGAGTATTTCAGCTTGATTTGAGACTTGGTGGATGCTATAGCAAAAAGGAGTGTTGTTGTGGTCCTTTGAAAACTGCCTGTGAAACCGATAGTGTGAATGAGGGAAAAAAAACATTCAGGAAGCTGGATATTTCTAATTATATCTATTAAATGGATATGCTGAATTTCTAACTTCTCCAGGAACTTCTGGGGGCTGCCCAGGGGGTCATGCCCAGGTTCACCGGAGCACCCCCAGTTCTGGGCATCGGTCACCTCCCTGGGATGGGGACAGAGCTGCGTGCACATTAGTGGGTAGAAGGTGCAGGCCCAGCCAGGCTGCGACATGGCAGCAGCCACTGCTCAGGACAGGCCCCGTGGCAGAGCCTCGGCCAGGAGCAGATGATGGGCTTGGAGACCAGCCTGGTGGCCATCTCCCCACAACACTGCTGGAGCCACAGCAAAGTGGCCTGATGGAAGCCATGTATGTGGATATGTATATACATATATAACTATGTATAATTCACATAACTACCACTCATATATGCATGCGTGCATATATATGTATGCGTGTGCATCTAAATACAGTTATATGAATTTCATGGTACAAGAAAGTCTGCTGTCACTGTGATGACCGCCTGATGATTTCGTGTATTGCTACTGCAGCTTCTTGCCTATGGAGTGAATTACAGTGTTGAACTTCAGGCCAAGGTTAAAGTTCTTCATTAGGTATGAGACACAGAGGACACCTTCTGTAAGCTACAATATGTATTTGTAGCTGAGAAATTGATTTTGTGATTAATTTTAGTTTAATCATAACTCTAAATTGGAATTTTCTGTAAGTGTGCTCAGTGCCCTAAATTTGCTCTGTAGGCTTTAGCAATAACTTTTTTCTTTTTTTGCACTTTCTATGTAATGAAAATACACTACAATTTTTTCATGTGGTTTGCAGACTACATTTCAGAAACATTTGAAATATACTTTTATATCTTTTCAAAATATCTGGCATGCTTACTCTGAGGTGACTTTTCCTGACATAATGCATTGTTGTTCATGTGATCGATATCACATAGGATAGGAGAGCTATTCACTCCTAGACTGATACAGATTTCTAAACTACCTCTTACTTCTAATTTTTTGTTTCTTGAGTTTTTCTTCAGTGCCTCCACCTTTCTCTGCATAGAGACTAGGCAAAACATCTCATTAATTATACAGGAATTGCATAATCTTGCTGTATTTGCCTCAGAATTCAGATGCCAGAATTGTTCGTGTGGGAAGTAAAACATTTTTGGCCTTTTTCCCAGAGTATGCCATTTGATGCTTACAATACATGGGAATTTTTAAAGTGAATACTTCTACTTCAGTTATGACTGTAGGCAGTAGGTGAAACAAATGCTTAAATCTATTCTGGTCTGCAAATATTGATCTGACTAAAAGACACTTTCTTTAATAGCAGAGACTTCCGCATTCTTTTACCTCCTTCAATACAATGTTCAAGAATCTTTTCCACTAACATGATGTTTTTATAGATTGTTCTTCACTGTTTGTAAATCTGCAAATTTAACATTGTTTGATATCAGGATGCTTTAGCTTGCCAAAGTAATGGACAGCTCAGTCAACTAAAGTCAAGTTCTATCTTTTCTTCAATTTCCTTGTATCCTTGTATTATGTGTTTTAGTATTCTTGTACAGAATTGTTATGCTTCTATAGTTATATAGAACATACATTAGCCTAAATTTTACTAGTGTTTTTTCAAACTCTGATCTACAAGAGTTTATAATTAAAAAATATTAACAAGTGCAGGCTCTCCTCTTTGATTCAAGTGTAATTATCCTAAATTCTTCTGCAAGGATATTTGCATCTTGCAAGAATCTCAGCAAGTTACCACAGCTCTTTCTTGGTTTTTATAATTACCAACTATTGCAATTTCAGAATACTCTTGAAGCGTAACAGTGGTTATTTATACTAGAATGTTACATGAAAACCTCATTTCAGACCAACTTTTACTGCTAAGTGCTATATTGCAGTATATGAGGTTGTTCTCGTTCTTTTTAAAAAAGGTTGACACAAAAAAAAAAAAAAGAAAAGATGTGGCATAGAATAACAAGGATTTCATTTGCAGAAGGTACTCCTCATGATCTTTTGCTGGGTTTATTTATTGGACTGGTTTAGTTCTTTTTTTGATTTTGAAGACAATGAGAATAATTTACTTGTAAGACTGCAATACTGCACCACAGCTGCATGTTTATATTTTTGAGATGACTGGAACAAAATACAAGCAGTGTATTGCTTTTAATTTTCCAACCACCTGTATTCCAGCACTATAACATGCACTTTGGAATCTTGTGTCCTCAGAGTACATTAGATAAAGGCCAGTAATCATTGTCAAGAGCTAAATATTTGTAAACAGCATAAAGCTTTTTGCAATCCCAACAAATCTAAAATAAATTTCCTATAATGCAAAAGTGCTTCCTCCAGATGCTTTCAGATTACAATGAACAAAATGCATTAGTTTAAAAAATACAAGCTTCGTTTCCTCTCTTGCTTTTGTAAATAATTGGGTTATACATATAAAGCCTATAGAATGTTGTGTTATATAATATAAATTTTTCATTTTTTTAGAGAACTTAGATCATTTATGACCTAGATGTAAAATTATCTTTCAAAAGCTTTTTTTTTTTTTTTTTAATTTTCCTTTTTAAATGATATTGGGTTCTTTGAAAGAAAGCAAGGTATTTGGTTTTTAAAGTTTCCTTTACCCATGCTTCTTGCAAAGATCATAATCAAGACAAGATAATCCTCCATTTGGCATCCTAATAGTTTCCATTATAACTGACTGACAGAGCTTTACAGTGCTATGGCATACAGCTAAAATGAGGATCAAATTGTTTTCTCATTCTGAAAAAAGAAGTCCAGAAGAGGGTCAGATCTTCCTGAAAATTTCATGGTATTGTGCACTTGAGAAGGATAAGCTTCAAATATTTTCTCTAGGGAGAAGCTTGTAAAACATAAATCAGCATGTAATCCTTGGAAATGTTGGCAGTATAAGTATTTTTTTTCACTTCCTGTTCCAAATGCCTTTAGATTACACCCATAAAGATAATGAAAAGAAGGTAATGAAAAGACTGCTTTAATTTTGGTCATCTTCATGTGCCCACTTGCTATGTGACGAGTTCATGATATTATCCCATACTGAGCACACAAGTCAGAATGGAAATGGAAACACAAGTCAGTGATTAATTCTTGGATACAGTTTATTTAATGATCCTCTTCGTGGTGCAGTGAAAAGTCTTTTGCCTGTGTTTTTTCCTTAAACTCTTATCCATGTTGAGCTAGGAAATAACACTCATTTGGAATTGTGGAGGTTTCCCTCTTCAAGTGCAGGAATGTGCTTTTTCTTTCTCTGAATAGATTCTGAGAAATTTAACCATCTCCAGTTGAGCAAAGTTTTCCTATCTGCTGTGCAGCAGGACTTTTGGCCCAAGGTAATAACGAGTTATGTTTCAAAGATTTTGGTTTTGGTTAATTTCAGTCCTAAATTCAGCAAGATCCCGTTTTCAACTGCAAGCTAATTTTAGAGTTAAGGTGAGTTAATTCTGTGCCAACAGTTTTTATTACCATAATTTTATTTTTTATTCTTGTTGTTCTGTTTAATAGTGTATTTGGTTTACGTGGCAAGGTTTTGTAGTGGGGGGGGCTACAGGGGTGGCTTCTGCGAGAAGCTTCTAGAAGCTTCCCCCATGTCCAACAGAGGCAATGCCAGCCGGCTCCAAGACAGACCCACTGCTGGCCGAGGCTGAGCCCATCAGCGACAGTGGTAGCGCCTCTGGGGTAACACGGTTAAAAAGGGCAGTAAAAAACCTACTGCGAAATAGCAGCCAGCGGGAGAGGAATGAGAATATGTGAGAGGAACAACTCTGCAGACACCAAGGTCAATGAAGAAGAAGGGGTAGGAGATGGTCCAGGTGCTGGAGCAGAGATTCCCCTGCAGCCCCTGGAGAAGGTGGAAATGGTGAGGCTATCTCCCTGCATCCCATGGAGGTCCATGGTGGAGTAGATATCCACCTGCAGCCCATGGAGGACCCCACACTGGAGCAGGAGGAGGCACCTGAAGGAGGTTGTGGCCCTGTGGGAAGCTCGCACTGGAGCAGGCTCCTTGCAGGACCTGTGGCCCCATGGAGACAAGAGCCCACACTGGAGCAGGCTGTTCCTGAAGGACTGCACCCCATGGAAGGGACCCATGCTGGAGCACTTCATGAAGAACTGCAGCCCGTGGGAAGGACTCATGTTGGAGAAGTTAGTGGAGGACTGTCTGCCATGGGAGGGACCCCACACTGGAGCAGGGGAAGAGTGTGAGGAGTCCTCCCCCTGAGGAGGAAGGAGTGGCATAGACAACGTGTGATGAACTGACCACAACCCCCATTCCCTGTCCCCCTGTGCCACTGGGGGGAGGCAGTAGAGAAATCTGGGAGTAAAGTGAGCCTGGGAAGAAAGGAGGGGTGGGAGGAACATGTATTTAAGGTATGGTTTTATTTCTCACTACTCTACACTGATTTGATTGGTTATGATTTAAATGAATTTTTCCCCAAGTTGAGTCTGTTCTGCTCGTTATGGTAATTTTTGAGTGATCAGTCCTTGTCCTTGTCTTGACCCAGGAGCCTTTTATTATATTTTCTCTCCCCTGTCCAGCTGAGGAGGGGAGGTGACAGAGCAGCTTCGGTGGGCACCTGGCATCCAACCAGGGTCAACCCACCACAAATAGTTGCTTCCTAGATATGACCCTTGAAGCCAGTACTACAAAAGGGAACAGTAGTGTAAGCACATGCTTAAAGAATACACTTTATTGAAAATTGTCAGCTGAAAATTAAATGTGACTTCATACATTAGAGTTTTATATAAACCACAAATCATTCCCCTCCCCCCCTTCCCCCCACTTAGTGAGTAAATTAATTGTGTAATGGGATTCTGTTGACTGTAAAGATGGTTGTAATCATTGGGTAGCTTGAATGAGTTGAACATGTAAAGGATCAAACTCAGAAAAAAATTGCTTTTAATTCTACTGCATTCCCTTCAACAAATTGCAGTAATTTGCTTTGAACGTGACTGTACTTACAACACGGTTAACAGTAAAAGATCCTTGTCCATTCTGAAGAAGGAACCCTACAAACCATGTCAGAAGAAGCAAAATGTCCTGCCCAGTCTTAGCTAGAAGGAGTTAGATTAATGAACTATTGCTTTCCTGGAGACTAGACAGCTGTACAGAGAAGCCTGGCTAAGCATGTGCTTAACTAAGAGTGTGAACAGAAATAGATAGTGTATCAACATATTGGAAATGAGTTTGTAAACATGAAATGCAGTGAAGGCTGACCAGTTCAGAGTGATGCCAGAAACACAAGTTTTCCTCATCTAACCAAGGAAAGTGTAGTTGGTCTTTTAGCTCAACCTGTTTCTTTTAAAAGTCAGTAAGATTAATGAATTAAATAATCTTCCTTTTTGCCAGTGACAGAACTTTATAAATTCTCCATTTCTCCCCACTGGTCCATTAGAACATCCTGGAATATATTGTTTGAGGCCTATTGCTGTCCATTATTGTTGACCATGTTGCTTAAATATGCATAGCCATAGATTCATTGATCTTGTACATAAGGCTTGAAATAACCACATTTTGCTCTGTAATATATGCACTTTCACTTATTGTGTTATTAATAGAAAAGAAAAGCATGCCAGAACTTTAAGAGTGCTTGAAGTAAAGCAAAGACAAACTCTTAACAACAGTATTTTAGCTGCAAAGTATTTTGACAAGAATGTGTATAGGTAAAAACAACGTGGCAAAAACTAGTCCTTTACCAGTGTGAATACAAGCAGTCATTTTCCACTGCAAGTTGAATACGCTGTGCAAGACTTTCATTATCTGTTACATCACTTCTATCCGTGCTGCATCAAAAACAGACAGTAAATCTCCTTGCAGAGTTTTATGAATGCAGTCATGAGTCTTCTGTACTTTTTGTTGCAGAGGTCAGAAAAGTAACACACCCCTTCCTCCATTGCTACTATTCCTTCCTAGCAGGTCATATTGGAGCAGACGCTCCTGAGCACTTCTTTTAATTTCATACTAGCATATGGTATATGTATGTCACTGCAAAGATAAGCAGTCCTATTTCTGATTTTTTTGAAAATGCATAATAGATAATTTTGCATGAAAACTTCTCAATAGTTTATGCAAAAGGCCTGTGTCAGTAAACAAATGTTGTGAAAAATCTCCCAAATGGGAGCAATGGAATGGTGGGCAGGGAATACTGGCTTTAAAGTATGACTTTTTAATTTATTTTAACTATTTCCCAAAGAAAATTAATCACAAAGTGAATTCAGACAAGAGTTACTACTCTCAAACACCTTCCTGTTGGAAGGTACCATAGAGGAAGAGACTGTAACACTACAGTATAATAATTTTTGAAGTTCGTAGAATCATAGAATCATAGAATGGTTTGGGTTGGATGGGACCTTAATGATCATCTAGTTCCAACTCCCCTGCCATGGGCAGGGACACCCTCCACTAGACCAGGTTGCCCAAAGCCCCATCCAAACTGGCCTTAAACACTGCCAGGGAGGGGGCAGCCACAGCTTCTCTGGGCAGCCTGTTCCAGTGCCTCACCACCTTCACAGTAAAATGTTTTTTTCCTAATATCAAACCTAAATCTACCTTCTTTCAGTTTAAACCCATTGCCCCTCGTCCTATCACTCCATGCCCTTGTAAGGAGTCCCTGTCCAGCTTTCCTGTAGGCCCTTTTAGGTACTGGAAGGCTGCTTTAAGGTCTCCCCGGAGCCTTCTCTTCTCCAGGCTGAACAACCCCAACTCTCTCAGCCTGTCCTCATAGGAGAGGTGCTCCAGCCCTCTCATCATCTTTGTGACCCTCTTCTGGACTCACTCCAACAGGTCCATCAGTAACACAGATGTGCTTCAAAATGAATGCTATTTAACTACTTACTGCAAATGAATTTTGACTCCATACAAACAAATAAGATTGAGAATTTTCACCTGCTTTGACATATTTTGAGCTACTATCAAAATATTCCAGCTTAGCATGACATGCACACTTTAATGTGACCTTTAACATACAGTTACAGATTAATGTATCTGATGGTGAAAATGTTTTACAAAACCATGTATAATAGCATAGGTATTAGTAGAATACATCAGCTATTATTTCTATGGTGCTTGAGTTTATCAAGCAAATTAGTTTATGTACAACACTATGATTTTTTTAACTACAAGTACCTCTACGTCAAAGCACATGCAAGAGCTCTTTGCCTACACAAGTTGGCCTTGAAAACAAGATCATAGTTATTTCAAGGATCAATCTGAACCAGCAGTGTTGTACTGAAGCTAGTATACACAGGAGTCATTAACCTGTGCTTATCATGTATTTACATGTGTATAGTCACATAATTGCAGTTAGTAGTGATTGCAGGCAAAACTGACTTGGAGTATGAGAAGCACTGACTTTATATAGTACTTTTTTGTTCAAAAGTATGCACATTTTAATTATTTTCTGCCTGGTTTCTGCAAGCATTTTCAGTTAATGCTCTGGAGATAACACAAAGGAACAGGGTGAATCTAAAGCAAATACAGGGTTTTGATGGGACAATGTTTGACAAGTTCTATTCTCATTGTAGATACTGTTGTTTTAACAGGATTGTTGACTTCAGCCTCATCAATTAATGTTCCCTGCCTTTTCCCTTGATAATGCACTTAAGTACAGGAGAATATTACTCTATATACTTTTTGCAAGTCAAATTGTTCATTGGAACAGAAGGGGATTTAAATTCTAAATCACCTCTATTTGTATAACATTTCCACATCATAGTGAGTACCTTATATCAAAGGGTTAAGAGGACAGCTGTCATTCAGGATCAGTTAAAACTGTTTCTTAAAATTAAAATTAAATGTTAAACTAGAAATTAAATATTAAAATGGAAAGTTGGGGATTTAAAACCAAAGTGAAAAAAGGCCAACAAAGAAGAAAAAAACCCTGAAACATAACATCCAGTGTGCCCAAGCCTTTACACTTCCTGGTAGGGGATGAAGTGAATATATTATATATATATATATATGTAAATATATATATGTAATATTTATATAATATTAAAATGATATATAATTATCTTTAATGAAAGACTCTGGAAGAAAGAAACTGGTAAACCCAAAAGAATCCTAAAGAGAGTGTATTTCATTTGTAGATTTAACCTTATGGAAGTAAGGAGCTTCCTTTATATCAGTGCTGTATTTATGGTATGAGCATATTTTTGTATTCCAGATGATATTAATCACAGTAAGTATGGGTCTAGTGAGTAAGTGAGAAAGAGATGGAACTGCTGTGAGGCATCCTGGCCAGAAACGTATTAGTCAGTTATGAAGATATATGTATTTGCATATATTTTGAGTGCCTGCAATGATCGATGAGCTAAACTGATTAATATCATTGCAATGAATATCGCTGAAGTTAACAAATATTTATACTGTTTGTCTTGAAAATCCTGATTGATATAATGTTATTGGTAGTATTTCATATAAAAAGTGACTCACAGACAAAATCGAAACTGAAGGAGATAGAAAAGAGTGGCTTGTAGTTTATTGCTTAGATTGTTGCATTCATATAGTTAAAATTTCACCATATGGTTCTGCAAAGTACTGGTTTAATTCACATGACTTTTAAATAAAAGTTTTAGCTAAAAATTGGTGTTACTCAAAAGAATAAGAATATATTTTTTCCATGTTTCCAGGAACAAACTTTTTTAAGAAAATTGAAAGGAAACTTATTATAAATTCAAACTGTATTTGTCTTATTTGCCCTTGAGTTTCCTCTAGATGATAGGTTAGTTTGGAAAAACAGCATTTCTCAGTTAAGCAAACGTTAACCGTATTTTATTGAGTATACTGATTCCACTCAGATTCCTATTGTAAAGAAACATTATCTTCGTTATCAGAGTAAATATTTTTAAACTGCATAGAACCTTAAGTTTGTAAGTTTTACTCTATTTAGTAAGTAAAAGGGAAGTAAAATAGTCACAGGGAAATTAAGGATGACAATACTTCTATAGTTGAATTTGCATACTTATTTATAAGCTGATAAGCTTATGGATTTTGTCTGGCCACCTGTAACCAAGAGTTTAAGTTTATCCATAATGTGTGGCTTCACAGCTCCAGCACCGTTCCCCAAAAATGGTTGTACAGGCAAATAAGGGAGACGTTGGAAATTAGATATGGCTGTAGAAGAAGGTTTTACTGAACGTTATCTGTTGCACTTGACCAGACAATTTGTTCAAATGCACATGTAGGATATAACTCCTTCTCCCCAGGACTTAATATTATTCTGTGTTTAGCATTCCATAAACTTGTTTTTGAAATTTATGGGTGAGATGCACACAGTTAGTAAAATACATGTCTGTTCTGATTTTAGAATCCAATATATTTTCTGCTTCCGTGATCTGTCATTGTCTTTTTTTTTTTTTTTTAAGTATAAAAGGTAAGAAACCTCTATGCACACTTTAAAATGCATTACCAAATCAAAATTTAACTCTTCAGTGTTGGAAAATATGAAAACCAAGCTGCCTTGCAAGAATCTGCTGGCATCGAAGACACAGTTTTGGCACAGTACAGCTGATGTTGGGAGAAGCAGCTATCTTGTTACATGTGGGAGGCTAGAAAAACCCTCGTCATTCAGTTGCTTCCAATGTTTTAATCATATCTGGTTGCTCTTGCCTTGCTCTCCTGTGGATCAGAAGAGCAAATATATTATGCAGCCTTTTATATTCTTAGAATGGTATTTTATTTTTACAGCTTGTTTTGATCACTTCAATTTTGGCATTTAATGTTGTATGTTAGTAAAATCGCAAAAAAACAAACAAACAAAAAAAACCCCAAAACAAAACAAAAAAACCACCCAAAACCCCAAACAAAACAAAAAAAAAACAGAGAACAGATTTTGGTGTTCTCTCTTGCTGAAGACTATCTGAGCTGAAGACAACCATTCTCTCTTTAGCTAAATTTGCCGTTACTTGGCATTCTCTGAGGTGACACACTCATTCAAATTATACTGATAGTGAAGGAGCTATTCAACTGTCTATATAACAGGAGATATATATTTAAGAGAAGATGATGATAACAGGGAAAACAGTTGTTTCATAAGATATCCAAAATAGACTTATTCTCCATCATTGCTTTATGAATTTTTCACTCAGAATTATTGCTGTTTATAGTCTAAGCAATTTTGACATTTGACCAAAACATTCAAAAACTTTTTACTGAGACATGTTTATCTGAAATATGACAGTGAGCCAACTGAGGCATGGTGTCAGCAATTCCAATACATTCAATGCAAATATGATGCATTCTCTGTACTCTAAAGGACAAACAGTAAATCACTTTCTGTTATGTGCCAGTTCCCTACTTTTAGTGGAATACCTTTAAAAAGGAGGTGAGATGCCTTTCACTTTCCTAACAGAAATAATAGATTTCTCCTGACTCCAAACTGAGACATTAGATTCTTCTTATATGACTGTCAGATATTTAAAAAGATAATATTTTACAGAGACAGGTTGGTAAATGGGTGCATTTCCTTGGGGAAATCTAAAGCTATTAAAGTATTTTGGGAAAATATGCTATAACCTTTATACTGTATGCCAAGTGAAGCTCATCTTTTGATTTATTTCCCAAATATTTTGCCTTCTTTTATAATGACCTCTTGTGCACTAGGACAAATTATTATGAGGATGGTAGATTGTGTCCTATTACTAGAGCCCCAGGTGATGTCCTGTAGCAATGCCTTCTGAGCATACTGAAGGACTCTGAAGGAGGCATGTATGCAATGCCATTTCTTTCCTCCTGTTTTGGGATTTTTCAGTTTATCATCCATCAGCAATTAAAGGAAAAACAAAAAAGCCAAAAAATGTCATATAACTCATAAGATTATGGAAGTCAAAAGTGTGGTCCTAAGCGTGAGGTGGATTTTGCTTTCTAACCCAAATTTAGAACTCTGGCAGGATTCAGATATTTAAGTTATCTGGAAAAATGTCTGCTATTTAGTCTTGAATTCACCTTTGTTCACCTTACCACTCATTTCCTGAAGTATTTTGGTGATAATACGAAGAATTTTATGTCAGATTTAGATGTGTTGAAAATCCAATGCTTCATCCACCTGTTTTAACAAAACTTGTGGAAACTTAATTTTGGATTTTCTTAAAGTTGTTTTTGAAGATCAAGCCAAACAGTTATGACATCGAGGTCTTAGTAGTTTTTCATCATGAAACAGAATTTCATAGGGGTCAGGGTGTTCAAAGTAGGCCCTTTTAAGTTTGTCATTCCTTATGAAGAGAAAACATTTTACACACTTCAAAACTTCCATTTTCTATCAGTATTCCTGTCACTGTATCCCATACCTGTTTTTCACTCAAAATTGTCGACATTACATTTTCATCATAAAGTTCCTTACTCTCAGTCTTTCATGCAATTAAATCTCTGGTGTGGAGGAAATAGCCTTTGTTTAGGAAGCCAAGCTATTTATGGTTCAAGACTTGTGGGTTTTACAGAGTTGAAGTAGCAATTTTGCATTTTTCACAGTCACCTTTTTTTTAATAGGATAAAAAACTGAGTAAAAAAAAAAAGTGGAATGAAAACACAGATTAGATATCAAAGTGTAAACCATTGGTATAACAATAGACAGAGCTCAACTGATTTAACTCATCTCTCTTTGCTAATGACAGGAATTGGTTTATATTGCTAAATTTAGAATCCATGGCTTGTAGCTTCTGTATGTTTTAAATTCCTTTTCTGTTTCAGATCCTACTGTAGTTCAGCCTTCTGTTACTATAACTGAAACTTGGAAAACAAACTGCAGTATTTTTCTTATTTTCTAGAATATATGTTGTTAAATTTTTCTTTGTATATGTTTTCTGTGACATACTAACATTATTATTTTTCTTTCAGAAGCTTAAGAAAAGCAATAGGACAAAAATCGTAAATAAATTATCCTAGTGTTAGCCCTAGGCAACAGTAAAAATATAAATGGATATGTATGCTTTTGTGAGAGTGACCCACACATAATGCAATATTATACTACTACTATCCTTCCCATGAGTGTAAGTTAGGATGAGCAAAGACAGGATTGTTGAGCTTGAGGGTGATAGGGTGATGAAGCCACATGTAGTGAAAGTACAAATCAAATGGTCAGTTCCTAATGCAATTATCTTCACCTTCTAGATGGGGATCAGAGTATCATTGGACATAGCCAGCATGTTAAAGGGGCCCCCAGAATAGAAGTCTGTTTCAGAATACAGGATGGTATTACTTTTTGGGTTTTTTCCAATCTCTGTCCTTGGTGCAAGGAAAATTTCTCCTCCTGCCAAATTTATATCTTTTTGCTGTCTAGCTTCATTGCTTACAGATGGTACATCTCTCTTTTGCTGCAGCTCTCTAAGTACCAGAGACCTTGTTCCTACAACTAACTGACAACCTCACTTTTTCTTTGTTAAATTCATACAAAAGTCTTCGAAAGCTTAATAAAAATCAGTCTTACTGAGTTTTCTCTAAAAATGTTATGTCTGTTTGCTCTGAAATATAATTTGCACGCTAATGATATTTTCAGTGTGAAGATGGCTAACTTAGTGATGAAAACTTTCAAGGTGCAAAAGCAAAAAAAGGTCATTTTTTTGCACCAAATAAAGTGCCTGTAAACAGATGATTTATGGCTTGTTATGTGACCTGTCTCACTAATAATGAAATATTCAAATACCATAACCTTTCCCATCTGTTCAGTGAACAGCTGTGACTTGGTGTTCGGCATTTGATCTTTGCAACAATTAAACAAACTCTTTACAAAAGTAACACAGGTGATAATGTGCTATAAAGGCCAGTAAGATTTCCAAGTGGGTCAGTTAAACTAACACAGATGCACTTGAAGCCCATTCCCAGCACAGACTAAAGATCACAATCCTTGCTGATCTTGAAAAGCTTCTAAGAAAGGAGGAAAAGCTGGGGTCTGGGTTTCCAAAGATTCAAATCGATGTTCATCAGATGATGAAAATTTTCTCATGCAACACTTAACAATATTGATTGCCTTTCAAAAATGCGAATAACAAGATTACAAACGTACCCTTGCAAATTTATAAATCTTTGGTTGGAGTCTATGAAACTCCAGTGCTTACTGCCTGTTATTGGTCTATTCTGATATTTATATACTTTTTCTTCATTTTTCATAGATGCATATTGCATACTAATTCTTGAAAATTTTCAAAGTGAAACGAAGTAGAGCTTGCTGGTAGTACTCTGGATCATAGAGAAATAAATGGTGTAAGCGCTGTTGAAACTGTAAGCGACTTGCAAGCATTCAGAAATCTCAAGTATTTCAAATGTCTGCTTTCTGCAATCCACAGACTGAGTTTTCTGTGTAAGTTTGGTACATTGTGCATAACTTCATTTGTATACTAATCTCAGGCTATGGAATGTCTCACCAAGAAAAAGCAAACCGTGTTATCAGCAGTCCTTCAAAATATATATTACAGTATTAAATATATAGTGAAATAACAATTTTGTACTTTTAACCTGGAATCCTTTCTAGTTTAAGAGATGTTGAGATAAACAGGATTGTTATAGACTTGTTACTATTGGTTCTGAGTTCAGTCACAAGAACTTGAACTTGTTTTTGTTGAAAGAGAAGGGGAAAGAGGATGCCTTGTTAATGACTCTTGACTAAACCTTCAATATTCAGTCTTTTGTTCCTTTGTTTCTGCAGTGGCTTTCCTATTGCAGCAGAGAATTCTCTCTGGGATCCGAACCTCACTGCTGACACCTTTGACGTCTTGACTCCTCCTTTTCTACATATCTTTGAGGCAGGAAACTTGATTTCTCCCATGAATGCTCATAATCACCATTTAAACACTAAATATGCTTATGGTATTTTCCTTCATAAAGGTGCTGAGGTTGTCTGGAGCTTTTTAATTTTTCAGATCCTCCATCCCCATATCATCATGGAAATAAATTTTGACTTGAAGATATGCATTATAAATGGTTCTGAGTTGAGACAGAAGTGGAAAAATGTTATATTGAAATACATCAAGTTTATCATAAGTAATTTTTGCTCCTATCTACTTGAAACAGTACTTTCCTGCCTTCTTTTCTTGTAATACCTGTTTAATATATGATCACTTGAGTCCAAATGATAGACTGCCATACGCTTCTTCCTAACAATTTCTTAGCTCTGTCTAAAATGATGCCTCAAAACACTTTATCTCTAGAGAAGCATATTTCATGCTGTCCTACAATTGCATACAATTCCATTATTTTCACACTCAAAATATGTTACTTCATCATTGTTCTGGAGGCTTTCCTGATTCAAATCATAGAAGTATTGTGAATTTTCAGCATATTTCTATTAACTTGTTCTTTCCTGTAGTTTTCAAAAACTGATCATTTAACTGCATATGTCATAGCTTTGGTTGTGCTATAATGTATTGTACAGGTCTTAATTTCCTATGAATCATAGCTATAGTGAGAAAGTTTGGAGTTTTCTCTTTCATTTTGACTCTTTTGTAAAATTATTTATCATTAATTTTGATTAATTCTAGAGGCTTTAAGTTAGTCTCAATTTCAGAGATTAAAGCCAGTATTTGTGTACTTACAAAATGCTCTTTTTTCACCCAGAAATTTCATAATTCTGAATCCTCTATCTCTTGTGACGGAAAGAGATGTTAACAGAACAAAACTCTAAATAGAAACATACCATGTACTTTGTTTTTTTCTCAGCTTTCTGAAATGTATAACTGATGTTGAACTTAAAAAAAATAATGTTTTGATCCTGCAGTTGTATTTAATGAGTATCAAAAGAGGAAAAATAGCTTGAGATACTGGAAAAATGTAACTACAGACAGACGCAATACAAGAAACCCATTTAATTAGTTTGGAACCAAAAAATCATGTTTTCTATGAAACTTATTGCTATGAAATCTTTAAATAATTATAGAAACTGGATGAGTAAGTGACAATACATTCATGAAGAGTGAAATAACAGTTCTGGTTATAAAGCAAATTTATCTAAAGATATACTGATGCATCTGTTGTGTTGTATGTCAGTTTTTGGAGACTTTGAGAGATGCTTGCCGATGAAATGATGGCAGTGGGTATCAAACATAACAAAAATAACTAAGATATGTGTACGCTGTCTGATAAGACCTGGAAACTGTTTATCTGTGTAACTGCTTTATACATTATACTCTCACACATTTAAATGACTGCATACATCTCTTCCCAGGGTAGTCATAAGTCAGTTGGAGTGTCAAAATTCTGTATTGAAATGTTTGCAGAAATAAGATCATAGAATCATAGAATAGTTCGGGCTGGAAGGTCATCTAGTCCAACTCCCCTGCAATGAGCAGGGCCATCTTCAACTAGATCAGGTTGCTCGGATATTCAAGCCTGAGAAAGATTTAAAACATACAGTTCATACTCTCTTTGATACAAATATTTTCATCTCAAAACAGAACAGTTCATTTTTAAAACTTAGTCTTGAATTTTCCCCCCTGAAGTAACAAAACCACTTTTATTTCTACTTCTCTCTTTCTTTCCAAAACATTCTTACAGTGTTTAGATATGAATAAAGGCACAGTGCAGCTAACTATGAACTGTGAAGTGTACTTAACCTACAACTCTGTACTGTAATTTTTTGATCTCTGCTGAGGGCAAGATATTTTGGTTTCTGTCATTCTGTGTATATACATTATGAAGAACTGCTGGCATGAGGATAATAGAGATAATTTGAAACCCATTTTTTAAACAGATTCATAGAAAGCAGTAAAATAAAGCCAGAAAGCTAAAGCATGTCCCTGTATTATAATATTCAAGTTAACAACTGTAATAAAACAAAACCAATAGTCTTTTTAATACTGTATGGGGAACTAATACCTTTGATTCTTATGCAAACATCTGATTCTCATATGAATATCCATAATCTTAGAAAGACCTAGCAAATAAAAAATACCCAAGGGTATGTATCTGAAGCTTTTTAAGAATCTGAATATGCTAATTGAATGCTTTTGCAGTTCCATTAAGCTAAACAATTCTGTGTTAATTACACATGATTCTATGTAGACTAAATTTTAATATTAAATAAAATTAGCCTGTTTACATTAAAATAGGAACTTTCAATGCTGTAGCTAGCATTCCAGAACTGTGTTATGAGATATGTAAGCACAAGCAATTACATATATTTACAATCAGCCTATTAAAAAGCTCCAAATAAAAAGAAGCTCTACTGTTGACATTGGTGGAAGGAAACATAGGGCCTAAGTTGAGTGTTCAGTTATGATAGACTGGTAGGTGATCATATCATTGTCGTTTACTCTATTAATCAAATTTATACCTTGAATTTTTAAACATGTCTTATCCAGATAGAAAAAGTTGCTATTGCAAAGCAAAGAGGTTTGTCCATTGAAATAAGCTACATACATGAACTTGATTCTTCTGCAGTCCTTATTTCTCTGTAATTCTTGTTTCCTAAGATAATTTCTCCAATACTTTTAACATAGTCCTTAAAGAGGAAACAAAAAGTACCTCTGATTCTATTTACCCCTGTGTAGTAAAAATACTTCTATCTCCCCAGACTTTTAAATGAAATAACAATTGTCCAAGAGTTATTACTTATTATAACCCAAACTATTTTTTGTGCATTGCAAAGTTTATCCTGGTATCAGTGTAATGACAGAACATCATTAGAAAGGAAACTAATGACTGAGGTTGTCGCATTACCTCTATTTCACAAACAATATCTGGTTGTTCACTGTATCCTGAGAGCAAGACACTGTCTATTTGAAAAAAAAGTGAGTTAATATCTGTCATGGTTTAACCTGTCAGGCAGCTAAAACAACCACACAGCTATTCACTCAGTCATCCCCACCCCTGTAGGATGAGGGAAAGAATCCTAAAATCATGAGAAAAAAAAAACAAAAAAAACAAAACAAAAAAAAAAACTTAAAATCCATGGGTTGAGATAAAGACAGTTTAATAGGACAGAAAAGGATAATAATAATAACAGTAGCAGCATATACAAAATAAGTGATGCACGGCATAATTGCTTACCACCCAGAACCAATGCTTAGATAGCTCCTGAGCCATGCTCCCTTCCAGCTAGCTTCTCCAGTTATATACTGATCATGGCATCATAAGGTATGGAATATCCCTTTGGCCAGTTTGGGTCAGCTGTCCTGGCTGTGTCCCCTCCCAGCTTCTTGGGCACCCCCTGCCTTCTCATCAGCAGGGCAGTATGAGAAGTTGAAAAGTCCTTGACTGCCTGGCAACAACTAAAAACCTCAGTGTGTTATCAACATTATTCTCATCCTAAATCCAAAACACAGCACTATACCACCTGCTAGTAAGAAAATTAACTCTGTCCCAGAGGAAACTAGGACAATGTCCTACTCTTGAAAACACCATTCAGAAAGGATAAAAATATAAGGTGGGGGATCAGAATTCAGGCTACAGTACAAAAAGAATGGAAAGGTTAGAACTAAGACAAGTACAAATTATTGTCACTGTGAAATTTAATCTATTGTTGATGGAAACTCTGTTGTGACACTAACAAAAATGTAGCAGCTCTCAATGTGAGATCTTCTAGGAGAGGATGGTGACTAATTTAGAAAAAATAAATCTTATTTTCTTAAATTCTCACACTTACAAACTCATAAAACTTGTCCAAGAGGTTTGTCCAGCATTCAGGCACCAAAAGGCTTGTATCAAAGAGATGTGCCCAAGATTTCATTGAATGAGATGTTGGACAAAGACCATCACCTAGTGAGACCACCTCATGCCTCCTGGGTGGTTCTTTCGTTGGCCAGAGGGTTTTCTGCTGGTGATTATAGCCTGGAGCCAATGGTGATTACAGCCTCTCATCTCCATCTTTTCCCACCTCTGATTATCAGGATTTACTCATTGACTTGTTTTCTTACCTAGATGTCTCAGGGTACCAAATCTGTGTTCTCTGTATTTTCCTATCATTTCTTCATCCCTCAAGTTTTTGTTTTAATGTAAGAGTAGCTCTTCCTCTCTGTTTTCCTAATCTAGGAAGCTCTGAGAAGCTCAATGGAGATGTGCTTTGAGCCTGATGACATGTTGTTCTTAGAACCATTCTCATTTCTCCAGGGTTTCCATACCTGGACATTTTTCTTCATTCTCTCTTCATACCAGTTTTACCATTTGCATTATGCTTTTACACATATGTGATGATTTTTTTACCGTTATATAGCAGAGAAGATGTAGCCCCAGTGTTTCATTCTGAAGACACTTAATGACATAGTTAATCATTTTGCTCTAAATGTAGATTTGTCTTTCATCTTAGGTTGAATTATGATCTAGCTTAATGCGTAATAGCTCTCAAGCAAAAGCTTATTTTTTTTTTTAAATTTTGAGGAAGTTAACTTATATCAAGACCATAATTTTTTTCAAAGCATCTCCTTTGGGAATTTGGTTGTAATGCATCTTCTCTGTGTTCTCTCAGTTGGAAAGCAGTATTTTTCCATTAATACAAAATATACATCTACTGCAAAATTAGTATATTCTCCAAAGAATTTAAGGCTAAGAGGTTTATTTAAAGACCCCAAACCCTATGCTTCCTTACCTAACTCTAACTGGTACAATATGGGCCTAAGCACTT
>VXBL01007875.1:380162-393861 GCA_013400195.1 Aramus guarauna | reverse complement strand
TTTTTTTTTTTTTTTTTTGGTGCTGATCTACTCACTTAACAGTCCAGATATGTGTTTTGGGGGTTTTTTAATGTGCTTTACCTTCAGTAGCTGAGTTCTTACCTGAACGATCTTTGCAGATCTGCTGCACTCTCGATCTCACTTTAGCAATGCATTTGCTAAAACACATGAAGTCTGTTGACTGTTTCTGCATCACAAGCTTTTTGTAAAAGGGCTGCAATACCTCTTTTTTGTTTACAAAAGTTGTTAGAAACTTCAAATTAACAATTTTGCAATTTTCTGTTAAAATTTTCTTTCAGCTTAGGTAAAATTCCAAGCTTTGTATTATTGTCTTGTGTATGCAATGTGAGGTAGCTGATAACTGCAAGGGTTCAAAACCATACTAATCTGTTAATGCAAGAAAAGATAGAATGATAAAGTATGTATGTATACAAATTCAACGTACTGCTATCTAATTCTGTAAAACTTAACTTCAACCAAAATAGATCTGGAACATCGTATCTGCTGCAAAATTGTTTTTGCTTAAAATACTAAATTGGACAGTTACTGAATTGTAATGAAAACTGAGTATGCAGCAGACTTTGCAATGTTTTTAGTTTTAATAAAATGAAACAATTTGTGGACATAGTGTGAAGAAGCTTTGGGAATCTGTCATGCTCATTCCAAAAATAAAATATATAAGAGTTTGAATGGGACCTATTGAAAACAAATTTATTTAGGAAAATGCTTTGAGTTATATGTAGGTTTTAACAGACATTAGTGAGCACCTAAAGCCTTATTAGTGTAAATGGTATAAGAAGAGAGGCTTATTGTAGACATCTGATGTTTAGAGGAAATAATGCTGATGTGTTGTCAAAACATTAAGAACCATTCAACCAAGCTACAGAAGTAGTAGTAATAACTATCCATCTCATGATTATTATCTGAGGTTAATGAAGCTATTAGAAAGTGTATGTGTCACTTTCTGTATAAATGGATGGATCTGATCACTCACTATATTTTGGGTATTATTTTTCAGTTTACATTTTCTGAGAGTTGTAAGGGAGACAAAGAAGTAGATATTTCATCAGACAAAAAGGCGATCTGTGGTGAGTTCCTGCTTTAGCATAACTTTTGTGTGATCTTGTGTATGTTGGTCTACTTGATGCCTTAGTCCCTCGCCTCCATAAGGGGAATCATTAATTTAAGCCCCCAGATAATATGGTGATGAGCTGTAGGGCTATACAGGTATATTCTTAATAACAAATTATTTTTTTCACTCCTTTACATTGCACCTCCCCAAAAGAATAAACACCTTTTTAAAATTTCCACTCTTGGCAAACTTTTCAGTACCATTTTGCTCTTACTTAGTTAAATCATGCTCTCAGTTACAACAACTCTTGTCCAGAGTAATTGTAAGGAAGTGAACTATCCGTTGCCTGTTTCTCTGACTAGATTATTTTTTGTGTGAAAGAGAAAGAGGATTACTTTTACAGAAGCTCAGATGTAATCAAAGAGCATTAAAAGAAATCTTCATCCTAGTCAAAATTTGCCAAGTCCAAGAGGGAAGTAGAGACACACTGATGCCAAGCTAGACAAAAATGTGTTAGTATTTATAATGTATTCTCATTAAACCAGGAGGCACCAGGGTTTAATAGACTTGGAATGCAATTGAGTCCAGCCAGCTGTCTGGAAAACCTCTGTGTTGTGCACCTGTTTAAATATGATTATTCTGCCCTTTTACCCCATCCATTATTTTTTTTCTGTATCTCCACTCGTAAATATCTGAAAACATTTTATTTGACAAATTAAAATTGGGAAAATGTGTAGAAAGTACACAGCAAGAGAAAGGGAAGGGGCAGTCAGCTCCAGCGAAGTGGTAAAAGTTGGAACCATGTAAACTGGAATAGGCAAACTACCAGGGAGTGTATTGTGGCAATCATGTACAGGCATAGGAAAGGCCTATGTGAGTCCCATATATTTTATTTATCATTAAATATTATGAATTCACTTGCTACATTAGTTAATAAATTGTCTGAATGAAATAGGTCAAAATGGGGAGAAAACTACATCTTATCAGAAGTAATATATGTTTTTAAACTACTTGCATTCTTTTTATGCCCTTACCAAAAGAGATATATAAATGGAATACTTAAATAATATCTCAAAATGCTTTCTTTTAAGATTTTCTCAGCTAATGTATCATATTTCTTGTATTATTGCTAAACTGCAATGATTTTGTTATAATTGATATATCTGCTAAGTTGAAAAGCCATTTCAGAAATTCATTTACCTACTATTTGCCATTTGTCTTTGATGATCAGTTGCTTCTCATTCTGACTATAGCTGCTGAAAGATACTCACATCATATTTAAAACAAAGAAACCTGTGAACTGCAAAGAATTATGTTTTTTTCTAAAGTGTAGACACTCGAAATACTTAAAATTGTTTACCCCTTATTTATTTTTTCTATGATTGCAATTTTTTCTCTTTACTATACATTTTTCCAAGTTTTAATTTTCCACTCTATCTTTCAAAACAAAGAGCTCTTCCAAAACACAGAATTCCCCACCACCACTCCAAACCCCACTTGTTTTTAATTACAAAAGAACAGTAACAATATGATGCCAAGTTCTGGTGTTTTCTGCGAAATAATATTTACTAGTTGGTGGGTTTCTTAATATTTTTGTTCTTTGATCAGTTTAGAATTTTTCCAACTTAAATCCTTCTAGGCAAATTCTTTAACTAGGTTCTAAATCCTGCTTTGTTTGACCATTTAAAAAACAAACACATAAAATCAATAGGACTAAAAAAAAATTTCTGGACTGCAGAACCCTAGAAAACAAATCAAGGCATTTCAGCAGGCAAGAAGGGAAAAGATGCCTAAAAGCACTCAAAAATCATAGTGAAATCAATGGGATCCTGATGATCCGTAATGCATTAGAACTATTCTGCACAGGTGCCTGGTTCCAGGGTCTGGAATACTATGCTGCTAGTGAAGTCCTGGATGCATGAAAAATACAGGATCAGGCCACGAGTTTTGAAGCTAGTAGATACGCATGATGCCTATCATCAGGAGTTTGGAAGCCTATCAGAACACCTGAAAGCCTACAAAAGCCCTCTTCCAGGATATCTTGCCAACAGATCTACAAGTATCACTCAGCAGTAGCAGAAGCACTGAATAATTTAGAATAATCAATCCCAGTCTGCCTGTTCAAACTGGAGGAGCAGTAATCTTTAAGCAAAGATTACCTGACACAGCTGGGAAGTGCCAAGAAAGCCCACTTGAGACCGCTTAATGGAAAAATAAACAGGGAGGAAAAGTCATTGTGCACTACAGAGCTTGTATGTAAAATATCATCAAAGTCCTATAAAACACTATTTAATCAGACATGAAAAGAGAATTATGGGAGCCCTGAGTTCTCAGAAAGGCAGTATGTGAAAACTCATGTACATGTCAGAATATAGTATACTTAAAAGCCTTGTATTTTTTGTTTTTCTTTGTTTGTTTTTGTTTTTTGGGGGATGGTGGTGGTTTGGGGGGGATGTGTTTGTTGGTTTTCTGGGGTTTTGAGTTTTTTGTTTTGGTTTTTTTTGAGTCCTAAACAGGACCTTATGGTCTCAAATCATACAGGAAACATACGCATAATAACTTATTTTCTGAACACCACCCATTTTTCACTCCTGTATATATACTTATATTGAGGAAACTTTTCATAACTCTATAAAGAAAGGCTTGAAATAAGAACTGCTTTAAAATTCAGTAAGAACTAGACACTAAGGACTGAAGTCTCTGTTAGTTGCCTCACCTGCTGTGACACTGAGAACTCTTTATTCTCTAATACTGCTCAAGCTGGTAGGAGAGTTACTGCTCGAAAGGACTTCACGCAGCAAGAGGCACACTGAGGTTGGTGGCAAAATACCCAGGTGTGATGTGCAGCAATACTAGTTCAGTCAGTGAGTTCATCTGAGACACTGATGTTGTTCCTGAAACAGTAGAGTTGGTATTTCATGAAATAATGCCCAACAATAACAGTGGTGACTTGAGTAGGGTTCATCTCTTCAAAATTTAAATGCTTTATAACACAGGTATCAAAACTAGTTTCTCAGATACAGTCAATGGAATGAAATTGCACTTTAAGGAAAAAAAAAAAACCGAAACAAAAAAAAAATCTCCGTTCTAAAATAGACCAGATTAAACGTATAGTGGCTTCCTATTATTAAGAATCAGTCTTTGGTGTCCAAATGCTTAAATGCAAATTCTTGTATGAAAAAGAATAATTCTGGCTTTGTAATCAACTGGGAAGTAAAATGGTAATATCCTTAGCAGGAGATCTGTGTTTTAATGCACAATATAGATGTAAATCATATTAAAAAGTCCAGATTTTTTTTTTTTCATTTAGAAAGCATTAGTCTATCAAATTTGAACTTTCCATGGTAATTGTCCTAATTTAGATAGTATATTTAGAAGAAAAAAATGTCCAAACATTTCAAGTTTCTTAAGACTAAATATTTATTTCCTTCTTCCAAATCAAATTCATTGTTCAATCATTTTATTATCAAAATAATGAGCTGGAATAGATTGCTCAGAGATATTGTAGTGTCCTACTACTGCAGATTTTAAGAGTAGGTGAGACACATATGCCACAAATGATGTTGATGTATAACTGAAGTTTGTTTACTGGCATGGTGATAGAACAATCTCCCCATGCCTCCTTCTGCCTCATTTTCTAAAGTTGTGGTTTACCTAAACTATTAAAAAATATCAAGCACATGTGATATTTAATTTTAATTCAGAACAAAACAAAGGCTTAAATGATGGAACTCCTTATGGAGTTGAAATTCTGCAGCCACCACACTGTTGGGTTGACCAGAAGTAGCCAAGACATTAGTCTTAGTAATTTCTTCAGACTTCTGGAACCTCGTGGCTGACTACTTCAGTGCAGCAAGTGACTCCTTCAATTCTGCTCTTCTCCCAAGCCAGGTTAAGGGACACAGGATCCTGGGAGTCTGCTGGGTTGAGGGACAGGATTTTGCCATTTATTTTGTCCTCATGATTATATATAATTGCTGCTGGGAATAGTTTGTGTATAGGAAAGAAACAAAACAAAACAGAACAAAACAAAACAAAACAAAACAAAACAAAACAAGATGCTTCTTTAAAGAAACACCAGGAGTGGATGCAGCTCCAGAAGGGTGTGCTGGTAGCCTAATACCTTTTTGGGTAACCTATAGATATTTTATATAAATATATACACATATGTATATATATACAAATTGGTCCTTGTGATTTTGATAATACACTGCAAGGAGAATTCATCCATATTACTAGATTATGTGCATTTCACATTTTTATTTCTTTCGAGTTTTACTGCATAAATAGTCTTTCTGCAGTTCTGTATATTTTGTGCAACAGCAAGACATATAATTTAGACTTTTTTGTGTATATATTTACAATGAAGTGAAAGTTCAGTTTACAAGGAAGTTCTGCCTTCTGAATAACTATTTTGTCAGGTGTTTTTTAACAGGTCTCTGGAATCAAATATTAATGGTATAGTCTCTGGAATCAAATATTAATAGTATAATAGTAAATTAGAATCTTAAAATCCTAAACGTGTTAGCATTCATGACAATTTAGATAATATTACCTACCCCACAAAACACAAAATATACCTGCAGCACACACAGACATTACCACCCTTCTGCTTGCAACATGAGCTTCACACTGAGGGGAGTTAATAGCATATTTCAACATGATTCTCACAGACATCAGAGCCGTGTGAATCATTAATTCATGCTTTACATACTGCTATGCCAGATACCACCAAGTAAGAAAGTGTATCAAAACACATGTGAGATTCAAAATCTGTTGTCCTTGCCAAAGAGAACAAATTAGGTATGGTAATACAGTGAATCTCTTACAAGTGATTCATTCATCTCTCTGTGGCAAGGTAGTTTGCTCCCAATGAATAGGTATTAGGAGGCATCCTTTCACTGCTGCACAGGTGTTGCTATGACTAAGATTTTTTATAGTAGAGCGGAAAGTTCACTAGTACGTGGAGAATTACTTCAAACAACACGAGCTACAATACAAAACAGGTAGAAAATACTCTGGCTTGACTTATCATCTGCGCGTTCTCTCTTGCCCAGTTCTGCTGCTTTGTGTCTAGCTATTCCTTTCTTTTGTTTCAGAATTTGGTTTGGGGGTTTTTGTTTTGTTTTGTTTTCTGGGTATTTTTGATAAAAATAATGTGTGTTTTTGTAGCTACAGATTAACTAAAATAATCTTCAAAAAAGAAATATGTAACAGCTGTTAGAATAGCTTATTGGCTAATAACTGTGAGATAGCTATGACTTTGTATAAAGTTCAGAATACTTTTAAGCTGTTAGAATTATTTAGCAAACAAAATATAAGGACTTGATGGTGTGGAGTGCTGATGTTTTCAGGCCTACTGATATTCCTTAGAATGACTTTATATGTGGCAGATGCAGGACCCCCAATATCTTTGTAAGTAACTCAGGGGGCTAGATTTAATTGCCTTAGGACAAACATAACCTGTGACGTATGGTACATGTGAATAAACAAGATGCTTGGCAAATGCTGGTTCTTTTATCCTTCATTGACTGTTGTGCTCTGAAGGGACTGCTGGGCTTACTTGCGTGCTGATCAATTTGTAATGGCCCCTGGCATCTGGATATTTGGAAAGGATTATTAGCATGTGATGAAGAATCTGATTATACTGAAAAAGCTGCCATATTCCATGTCTGCAAGACAACTGATAATTATGATAATATCATAACTGAAAAGGTAATCCTAAGAAACAAGTACGAAGTGACTACTATGTATTTACCTCAATAAAACTGATCAACAGAAATCCTCTTAAAGAACCGTCCTTACTATTACCTCAAAAAATATTTATAGACCTTAATGAAGACATTTTGGTTTTGTGAGTAATGCAAATTACATTTATTAGAACTTTGTGGGGGTTGTTTGTTTATTTGGTTTTGTTTGGTTTTTTTTTTGTTTTGTTGTTGGGGATTTTTTGTTTTGGTTTTAGGTTTGTTGGTTTTTTGTTTTTGGTTGTTTTTTTTTTTTTTAAATTCCTTCCACAAAGTGTAGCTCTGTGTGAAAATGCCTTTTGACTGGCTGTGTGTGTCACTTCTCCACCTTCTATATTGGATCAGCTAGGGACATGGCAATAAACTGGCAGAGGTCTATTCTTTCATCAGTCTTACCCTGGGGAGGAAGGAGGGAAAGATGAAAAGGACCAAGTGCTTCTCTGCCCCTTGTACAAAGACTCTGTTTCTTCCTCAGAAAAGGTTTTTCTCTGCTTATCCACTGCACTCTATCCATTTTATCTTGTAGATATTTAGTTAAGTCTGAGCTGATGTTGCTGAAGACTTATAGGTACCCATCTGCCTGTAGTAAAATTTAGTTTGAAATTCAGTTTCACTGAAATTGCACAGTGCCAGTTTTGGGGTGAGTTTGGATCAAAAGCTCAATTTCTTTTATTGTAAAATTAAGCAAAATCAGAAATTAAGCCATGTTTTACATATTTGGCTTGTTTATATATGTAAAAAAATAGTTTAAACTCATCTGTGAGCTTTCACTTTCATGAGGTTGTAGGTTTTAATAATTATAACTTATCATTGCCCCTTATTCACTGGAATTAAAAAATACACGTATAGCAGGGCAGATTCTTTAACCAGAGGAGATATGCCATTCTGTCTCTCCCTTTGGTTTGGTTTGGGTTGTTTTGTTTGTTTGTTTGTTTTTTTGTTTGTTTGTTTGTTTTTGGTGTTTTTTTTTTTTTTTTGTAAGGGGGGGTGGATTTGGGTTTTGTTTTTTTTTGGTTTTTTGACTGAATTGTGAACATCATATAATGTTGACAATATTAGTAATTTATGGAGATACTTGCTGCACTGCAGGGCCCCTTGCTCCATGATTCTTGTAGAAACTCAGCAAAAACAGGGCTCTCATATGGACGGGAGAGTTAAACTCGTCACTTAAGAGCTATTATTCCCATGTCCCCTACTTACAGAAATTCCCCAATTCTGAAGACTTTCTTACCTCTTCCCCATACCTTTTGAATACTGCTGAATGCTTTTGCAGCTCGCTCTGGTGGCAGTTGTTGAGTAAGGGAAAAGCTGTAATTAAGTCTTCAGTTGAGACCACAAAATACAGCCACTGTGGCATAAAATAGAAAATTAAAATGCATACAGCGTATATGCTTTTGTGCTGTTTTATTTTTGAAGTTCTAATTGTATGCTGCCAAGTCATAGACATCTTCACAATATGTCTAAGCTCAATATGTCATTAGATTCTATTCCTTTCCATAATTTAGGTTCTTGGTCATAGAACTGAAAACAAAAGAGTCGAGTAAGAAGTTGCACATAGAGGTTTCAAAATATGGTAACCTACCTTTTCAGACTTTCAGTAGAATATTGAATCAAATAATAATTTCCATTTGCATATACTCAGGCTGAAATATTTCTCATGTTTATAATAGGTGAACCTCCCTACTGTTCACGTTATCTATGCAAGAACTTTGCATGCTGGTTACAAGTTAATAGAGAAATTATGTAAGTAAGTGGATTGTAGCACTTCTTAGAATAGCATTTTGAAAATCCACAGGCTTTCTGTTGCTGGACTTTATTCTGTGATGTCTTCTTGTCTGTCGTTCTAGCTATCTTGCTGGAAGCCAGAGAACTCAGCTCCACGGTTGCTTTACACAACATAGATTCACTGTAATCTTACATACAAACTGTTACTCTTATTTTTCTTCAGTGTTAGTAGCCAGTGACAGTTATGGATCGTTACTGCTATGCAGTAATTTCTTTTATAATTTTTTTTTATTGACTAGTTTTCATACTGTATTTTGTAAGACTAGCATTGAGTAGGGAGAAAGTGAGCTACTATGTTCTGCTAAGTTACTGTCATGTAGTCTGCAATGCAAAAAAATGTGGAATATAATGCATGTGTTGATAACTGAAGAAAGACTTTGACACTTCGAAATTGTCACATTAGTTCTGTTTAAAAATAAAGACATGGCATAATATAGATTTACATATAAATGTGTCTTAGAAATCTGACTCAAAGTGCAGTCATTTTAACAAAAATTATTTTAATAAGGTTATTGGATTCCATAATTGTTTTCCTGTAGTGACTTTCAGTATTTAAGTCAAAACATGTTTTTTATTCTTTTCCCTCTCATCATCTTCCTCCCCCGCCCTCCAACTGCTAGCTTTTCAAACTCAGCCTACTATCTGCATGCTGAGACACATCCATTTTGTCCTTTATGTCTCAACCTGTAGGAAGGATGAATTTGATCAGAAGTTAGCGAGCAATCTTTCCAGTGATGAAACATCTTCCTCCCTCTTTAATAGGTACTTGGACTGGTGGTCATAAGAATAAACTCATCCAAACTGTGGTCTGGGGTTTTTTCATTCTGTAAACTAAGCCGCTGCAACACAGTCTCAGCTTCATCCTGTTTCAGCTGAACTCCAGCTGTCTTCTGTACAAACCAGATGCGTAGTGTAGATATACACACCCAGATTACATCTATGAAAACCTTTAGGGTGGGGGAGTGTAATATGAATTGTGGCAATAGTGGCAAAGGCGCTAGGCACAGGCACACTAGATGAGGGAAGGACACAGTCGAACTTCCTTCCCTTCTTCAGTCTGTTTTCATACATGTGCTTTTCCCAAGGAATTGCTTGTCCTGCCCTGTTATATCCTCCGGATATGCCCCTTCACGCTGCTAGGATGCTCCAGACCCCAGTCCATTCAAGCTAGTGAAGCTGTGGTTTCAGAACTCATGGGTATATTTGCAATATATGAAGGATTCCTTCAACCCTCAAGGACGCTCGCTAGCTCTGACTGTAATTGAGATGGAAACTGCCACCTCTAGAACTGCTTTCAAAATCACAACCTAAGAAGTTATTTTTATCCCTCAAGAAAATGTGTCAACTAACTTTTTCCCAAATAAAAACTGTGTAATGTGCTCAATTAAAATGATGGGGTTTTTTGAAAACATGGAAATATTTTTAAATTGATCATTGCTTTTAGCACATAAAATAAATTTTGCAAATATATTTGGAAATAGGTCCTATCAACTTGTGATCCACAGTCTAGGGGAGAGAATTTGCTCAGTTGCTCTATAAACTGATCAAATTCTATACTGACAGATTAGATTATGTATAAGTGGTTTGTAGATCTCCTGCACTGAGGCAAGGATCTGTCTCCCAAACCACTAAACCTGTTTTGATCCTCCTGATGTTTACTGTATACTTTTTTTTTAAAGAGTAGGTTTAAACTGTGATAGGTGCTGAACTATATTTATTTATCCCACTATATCATCTCAGCATCCCCATCAAAATCATGATGACTTTTCTTCAGCAGGAAACCTCAGCAATTTTGAGATATTGTTTTTATTTTGTGGGTGTTTGTAAGGTTAATTTTATTGGTAGAAAACCTGGCAAATATAATTGTTTCGGGATTTCAGTGGGCTTATCTCTAAGACTGATGATGTTCTCAGTATAGTAAAACTTAAGTGTTGTGTCAAAATAAAAATAATTTCCATTAGTGTGAGGATATATTTCTTACATTAAAACTCATGGACCCAGTTGTTCTGCCTAAAGCCATGGCCTCTCTTTAGATGCTTGCTATGGTACTGATGAGCTAGTGATGAGTGGTAAGAGATGCTTTCAAAGAGGATGCTCACAGCTTGTCACTCTTCTTTTGGCCTTATTCAGAACCTTTTTTTTTTTTTCCCCTTTTTTCTCTGGAAATGTAATTGTGCCTCATCAATTTTAGTCAAGTTTCAGTGTGTAATTTTCATTGTGTTTAGTGTTGAATTTACATTTTTTAAAAATCACCCTGAGCAGTTCTAAGGGAATAAAGCTGTGCTCAATTTCCTGTTAATAGTTTATCACATAGCCTGCTGCTGCTTTTTTTTTTTTTTTTTAAGTGAAATATATGATTGCAACACAGTATCAGAATGAAACCCTTAAGAAAAGATCTGATTATAGCTTCCTTTTTGTGAAGGACTAAATGTGTACTTTATATTGATTCTCATTCAGAATGTCTTTAGAAATGCATAGATATGAGTCCCCACTTAAATTTATTGAACAGGAAATAATTTTACAGTAAAATTTGTAAAGAAAGAATGTCCAGGGAACTTAGCCCTTTAAGCCTTGGTGCATCTGTTTTCCCCTATTGCATAATAAGAGGTGGTTAATGGCTTACCACAGCTGCATATTTTCTTACCAGCACATTGCAGAGGATGATAACAAGCCTGATTATTTTTTCCTTGGTATGGATTTCTAGCGTTATTGGAGTGTGAATATTATGCTTACAAAGACTAAGATAATTGATTTGTTTGCATAAGAGATCATATGAGCAGCAAAACTGTAGGGTTTTGGGAACATAAATGTGCTTCATGTTTGGTCTGCAGTATTTACTGGCAAGTAGGGTTACCATATTAAGAATAACTAAATAAACAGTCAGTCACTATTGTCAAATTGCTGTTCTACATGCAGAGATAAAATCACAATCATGTTTATGACTTAGATGGTAAATCACAGGTCCACACTAAAATGAGGCTAAGCTGTGGAAACCAGTATTGATCTTCAGTCGCTAAGCATACTGAGAATTTTATTGTCTGCTGAGACAGAGGCTATAGACAGATTCTATTGTCTTTTCATTTCCATCTCCAGTTGCTCATTGCTTCTTATCGGCTGAAGATTACTGTTTAGGTGTTTTTCTCTGGGTAAGTTGCATGAGTTCTCCCTACTGTTCCAGATAAAATCAACCAAATTGACTCAAGCCACCTGCAGAAACTAAAACTTAGATATTTTTGGGGTTCATTTCTCAGAACAGCCTTCTATGATGGCATGACCAGCTGGGTGAATGAAGGGATGGTGTATACCTCAACTTCAGCAAGGCTTTTGATACCATCTCTCATAACATCCCCATAGGCAAGCTTAGGAATTGTGGGTTGGATGAGCTGACAGTGAGGTGGGTAGAGAACTGGCTGAATGGCAGAGCCCAGAGGGTTGTGATAGGTGGCACAGAGTCTAGTTGGAGGCCTATAGCTAGCAGTGTGCCCCAGGGGTTAGTGCTGAGTCCGATCTTATTCAACATATTCATCGATGATCTGGACGAGGGGACAGAGTGTATCCTCATCAAATTCACTGATGATAGTAAGCTGGGAGGAGTGGCTGATACACCAGAAGGCTGCGCAGCCATTCAGCGAGACCTGGACAGACTAGAGAACTGGGCAAAGAGGAACCAAATGAAATTCAACAAGGACAAGTGTAGGGTCCTGCACCTAGAGAAGAACAACCCCAAGCACCAGTACAGGTTAGGGGTTGACCTGCTGGGAAGCAGCTCTGTGGAGAAGGACCTGGAAGTCCTGGTGGACCACAAGCTCTCCACGAGCCAGCAGTGTGCCCTTGTGGCCAAGAAGGCCAGTGGTATCCTGGGGTGCATTCAGAAGACCATGGCCAGCAGGTTGAAGGAGGTTATCCTCCCCCCTACTCTGCCCTGGTGAGGCCACATCTGGAGTTCTGTGTCTGGTTCTGGGCTCCTCAGTTCATGAAAGACAGGGAACTACTGGACACAGTCCAGGGAAGGGCTACAAGGATCATAAGGGGACTGGAACATCTCTAGTATGAGGAAAGGCTGAGCGAGCTGGGTCTGTTTAGCCTGGAGAAGACTGAGAGGGGATCTCGTCAACACTTATAAATATCTAAAGGGCGGATGTCTAGAGGATGGGGCCAGACTCTTTTCAGTGGTGCCCAGTGACAGGACAGGGGGAAATGGGCACAAACTGGAACACAGGAAGCTCCATCTCAACATAAGGAAGAACTTCTTCACTTTGAGGGTGACAGAGCACTGGAACAGGCTGCCCAGAGAGGTTGTGGAGTCTCGTTCTCTGGAGATATTCAAATCCCTCCTGGAGGTGATCCTGTGCAACCTACTCTAAGTGATCCTGCTTTAGCAAGGGGGATGCATTTGTGTTAAAGAAGAAAGAGTTGTTGGAAAATAGATTAGAGTCATCGAACTCACTTAACCTACTGCTCATTAATAAGAATGTCTTATTTTTGCACTTAGAAAAGTAAAGCAGATCTAACTCATAAATTAACTGTTCGCAAATTGGGTTATAGCACCAGGGTTTTTTTAAGTGTTTAAAAAAACAACTCTGTGCTCGTAAATACAGTAAATACACAATATATACTAAATACGCAAAATAGATATATCCTAAGTACGTATTAAATTATCTGACTTTTGCCTGCCTCTGGACAATCCATTGCTCAGATTGTCTGATTTTTGTTTTAATGGAAGTAACAGAAATGCTCCTCTGTAATCTGTGCTAAAGTAGGTTTACCTAGGTTTTTATTTAAAATATTTATATTTCTTTCTTTTACTACTTTGTCAGAAGCTTATTTTCGGTTTGTCTGTGCTTTGTTTTATTATGTATTATAATTTATTATTGAAGTAAAGGAACTCTAGAGTCAAGAAACCAAAATACTGAAGGTTTAAAAAGTATAAGCACATGAAGAGAAGCCAACTGAAATGACTTTGCACAGTATAGAGAAACATACTTTCTCTCTGCTGAAGCTGATCCGATGGAGATTTGGGTGTTGTTTTTTTTTTTTTTTTTAATTATATATATATATATATATATATATATTTTTTTTTTTTTTTTTTTTTTCT
>VXBL01007875.1:337454-380132 GCA_013400195.1 Aramus guarauna | reverse complement strand
TGTTGCCTGACTTCTTCAGTCTGGTATTTCAACAAAAAAGGACTACTTGCTGTTAGCGCAAGAAATGCTTTCTGTTCCCTAGCAATGTAGCATACATCTTCTTAGTGGACTGTTCAAGTTTTACTGATGCTGTCACCCTCTATGGCTTGTAGTCTACTGAGGACTGACTGTATCATCCTCTTACACACTTTAACAGGTATTATCATCAAAAGTGCTTATTGCTGACATATTGCCACCCCCTCTGAATAACAGGGTTTTTTAAAAGCTCACTCTAAATAATTATGTAATGCGAATAATATTTGTTCATTGTAACTGTAGCTGGCACTTAAATAAATGGGAATGGATGAGCTCTGTGTAACTGAAACAAAGGTGACTGCAAAGAAAGTTTCACATATTAAACAGCAGTCTGCAGTACACAAAACTGTGACTAGTTTCAGATGCTGCACTGCTATTCCCTTTTGGCATTAACAGTATGAAAGTACAATTACAGTTACTGTTGATGTACCTGAGAATCTAAGAAATGCTGCTAACGCTGGAGTTGTAAACATTTTTTACAAAAACCATGTGGTCACTGCTGAGAAATGCTGACCCTGTGTACCTGAATAAAATTACTTACCTGGGAGAGGAAGAAGTAGTTATCGTGGTCCTCAACCTGACTGCAACCAGTATTTCAGTGATTATATAAAAAAATTATATTTGTGTGCCCATGTCATATTGGGCCGTGCGGTTTTCAATAGCTCTAATTATAACACATGGTAATAATACTTGCCCTTGAGTTCACTGGAAGTCATATGGAGACTGGAAGATTGGAAGCTGATTCTTTAGGAGAAAGAAGAAACTTGGCATCTAGTTTCAGGTGAGACCATTTACACAAATGATGACTTGAAACCAAAACCAAGGAGACTTGTCCCTTCTCATTTGGGGAAAGAATGGACTTAATCAGTGTCTTGATAAAGTGAAATCAGACAGACTGAATGATCTAAAGACTATCTACAACACAATATTAACTGGAATAACCAGAGGATCCATTACTTCACTGATATTCTGTTGGAGTAAACCACAATTTTTCTAAAAATATTGGGCAAAAAATGAATTTTTGTCAATGGTTCTTGCCATTTAGAATCCTCCACTGGGCTTTGTTGTTCTGTGCTGTCTTCAAAAGAAACAGTGCCACTAATATTTAGCACTGTGAGGTTGACTGTGTGTATCTCAGGGGAATCGTGTCCTAATTTAATAGGACAACACGGTATAAATTACAGGTTGTCTATCAGGGTGAAATGAAACTGTAAGGAGAGGATGCTCTGTTCTAAAATTTTTACCTTCTGTGAAATTGTAATATTATATCTTCAAAGGAGAAACAGAACAAAATAACTTCGTACAGCTTTTGTATGCTGATAGGCATTCAGAAGTTTCTCATATGAATGTCCTTATCCTGAGTTGTTCACTACAAAATAAGGAATATCAGTGAGAATGGGAAAGTAATACCAGACCAAGAGTCTCTGCCTATAAAATTTTAAAGTATTTTATTGCATCTTGGCTTCAGTTATAGACTGAGATAATTGTATTCCAATGAAGTTTGTATCTTCTGCCATGTAGGTGTGAAACGAATTTCTAAAGCATTACTAGACTTGTTTGTTTTAAGTTTAAAGGTTAACTGAATTTTGAAATGTAATTCAGTAAAATAGCTTGAGATAGCTTCAGCTGTAAGTAGCTCAGGTCAAAGTAGTCATTATAAACATGTTTATATTTTATAACCACTTGATTCAGTGATTTTCAATATAAGCCTGTCCAAGAACAATGAAGACATTTTTAGTTTTAGTTTTGTTAAGAAACAATTCTATTACAGTTTAACAACCTTGGTTTAAAAAAAAATAAATAAGTCTTTTTTGTGCAGTTTGTGGAATGATCATAAAAGTATTTGTTCCATAGCATATTTATTTTTCCTTTTACTTAAACTTTTAAAATACAGATAGCCTAATGAAATTGTTAAATCCTTCAAGGATATGGTACAAGGGCCCTGACATCTTCATCCTGAAGTCAAGGAAATATCACTATTTCAATTCAGTGGAGCACAGTGATTAGAATTCTGTCATGAGTAAGAGTTTCATCTTTGGCTGGAAAAAGCTGATAATTCCAATATTCCATAGTTGATTTGAAGGAGAGAATGAGGTAAGTATGGACATTGTCTTATGCATGCTCAATTTTTTTCCTTGCCAGGAGGAGCATTGTTTCTTACTTGATTTTTGAAAAAACATGGATTTCTTGATGAACAAAGGGAAGAGGAATATAACCTAATTTTAGCAGCTGCCTAGCTTAGCACATGAGATCCAGTTTTCTCCAATCACTTTCATACTGAACAATTAAACATAATGTACTGGGCCTGGCTGCGACGGAGTTAGTTTTCCCCGCAGCAGCCCCCCCAGCGCTGTGCTGTGTCTGGGCAGCCAGCAAGGTGTTGGTAACACACCGGTGTTTTGGCTCCTGCTGAGCAGCGCTGGCACAGCACCAGGGCTGTCTCTCCAACGTCCCCCTCACCAGCAGGCTGGGGGTGGGCAAGATCTTGGGAGGGGACACGGCCAGGACAGCTGACCCAAACGGACCAAAGGGATGTTCCATATAGTATGGGGTCTGCTCAGCAATAAAAGCTGAGAGAGAGGGTATGAGTATTGTCCGATTTGTAAAGATTGCCACTGGCTTGTCTTATTTTGTTTATTGCATGAGAATTGAGTTGTGTTCTTCTTTCTTCCATAAACCAGTGGATTGATACCAGAAGTCTATTGACTGACAAAGCCATATCACATGTCAATATATGCTTTGGGAAGTGATTCAAGAACTAAAAGGAATTTCAAGAAAGTGACTTTTTAGCTTTGACTATTAAAGAGCAGGATCAAACCCTTTATAGATGGAAAAGAAGATTTGTGTAACAGTGAAACGTGAATGTTAGCTTGAGAAATAATTTTAACCAACTTGTGACACTGTTTGGAAGTTTGTGAACTCCCCTGCGTCCCCCGCTCCACCCCCTCCCATTTCTCATTCTCCCATTCCTAATGGTTTCCATTTTGGAGCTGGTAAGAGAAAATATGCATACACTAAATTTGCAGCTGAATGAAGCACATGATGTCACAGTTTCTGTTCAGCTCACTGCATTTGGCAAACAGGCTTGGGCAGACGGACAGTACCTGCTGCATTGCCCTGTGGACATAGGAATTGAGACCACTGAGCAGGAGAATGAGATGGTGGTTCAAGTAAAGCTCTTACTACTTCTTCTCTGCCTTACAGCAACACCTGCACCCCAGTAATCCTGCCTGGCATGAGGCAGATTAATAAGGCCAGTGAAAGTGATAGTCGCACACTGTCGCTGACCTGAAGTGCCCCTTTGGCAAAGTTGAGAGAGAACGTGTTTGACACAGCGATTGCCGTGGCAGTCATTAGCTGCTCACAGGACTTGTTTACAAAGAACTGAGAAAAGGAAATTTCCATAATGTTGCAGCTGTAAAGGGTGACCCTAGCTAATTTTGAGTTTTATCCATTATGTGATGGAAAATTCCTCTATTTCAGGTTAATTGAGACTTTCTTAATGGCTTCCTAGAAAGAGTAATAGACTCTTTCACTGTCTGTTAGTGAAGTCTAATTCATATTTGCAGTTCAGCGAACTCCAACTTTGCTGCATCAGGAAACAGATGTAGTTTTATTTGGAAGCCCCCAGTACTGACATGCCAATTGCTTTCTGTTACCTTTGTGTCAAAAGCTTCTAAACCTTGCCATGGCAAAAGAGAAATTTTAAGCTTTGCTTTTAGAATGTCTGCATATTCTGAGCACAGGTGGTGCAAACAGTTTTATACATCAGTATCCTGTTGCATTTGTTACCTTTTGGTGTCAACATAGTTGATAAGCATACCACAGAATTCTGAAACATGTTTCAGGGCATTTACACCAATAACAGATAGACAGCTCCTAGTCTGTAAATGTCCTGAAAGATGCTTAACCATTCTATGACATGCTTGGTTATTCATTTTCCTTATCACTATATAAGTAAAGGTTTGAAGGAGAAATGTATAAAAATCAATGCATCCGGATTAGAAAAATGGCCAACCGAAGTTACTGACAGCAAGGCTGGTCTTGATTATAACCACATCAAACACGCAGTTGAACACAAAATGTAACGCCTTACATGCCCAGTGTTGGTAAAAAGGAAAAATAGAAAAACATCTGTACCATAAAATAGAAAAGAAATATAAACTTATCAATGACTGACTTAGCTGAGAGGTTTCAAAACTGCTTGAATCCATTTTTAAGACACTCATTCTTGACAAAGAAAAATCAACACTATTTTCCACACCTAAGTAGTAGGTAGTGGAGTGTCAAAATGATTTACATTAATTTTAGATTGTGTTTAATTCATGGTGACTAATTAGCTGCTTCTTGACAGCATGTTAAGAAACCTGAATCCTCTTTTAAATACCTTCCTGTGGCAAGTATCTCCCCATGTATTGTGCATGTAGTGGACACTGGTCCCAAGGGGAGACACAGTCTCTGATCATTGGATAAAATAAGATTGTACATTTGCAGTCATAGCTGTAGTCTGACAGTGTGCAGCTTGTTACAGCTTTGTTCATTTTATGTTGCTTACAAAACAGCTTCTTTCTTGTCAGGACTGGTTTGTCCTGTTCACAGATGTATGCATACCCTGTCTTCTGAGAAGTTGATTTATGTTTTCTTATTCTTTTTCCTTAATCGAAAAAATAAGTCCTACAACAAAAATTACCTTTTGTTGCTGTGTATTAAAATTATAGCAAAATTATAAAGTTCAGCTGGAATGGTTTCTTCAGTCATAATAGTGCTTTAGGGCAGGTTTGTGGTCTAGGGATTGAATAACTTTCCAGAAAGTTTAAGTCACTTGATTTTGTACATATATTTAATGCTACAGAGACATAAAATAAGCCACCTATTGAGTTGTCTTGCTGTCATTTGTTAGTATTTTGAACAGTAATAGGTTCAAGATAATGCTTCAATATATTTCCTGGGGAGGGGGTGGAGGGAAGTTTTATGTTAGCACATGCTTCAAAGCTTGCATTATGGAATAGGTCCTAATTAGTTCTTTGATACTAAGCTCAAATGTTATTTTTGAAATGGTTACCAGGACTCATTAAGCCCAATTAAAGTAAGAATAGTCTGTCAGATCATGTTAAGGTTAAAGTAGGATGTGTTTGTAAGCAAATGTTGTTTGGTTTGGGTTTTTTTCCAAGCAGAAATTTTTTTTTAGCTTTTTTTTTTTTTTTTTTTTTTTTTTTTCCTAAATATTTCATCCCTGTATCAGCTCATTATATGTTGAAAGGAGAGGCTGCATTTCGATGTGCATTCTTCACATTGAATGTTGAATGTTGCAGTCCCTCCTTCAGAAGAAAGCTGATCAAAATTCATTCATTACAGTGGCTGCAACAAAAATTTCTGTTTCACCAAAGGGTGAATATTTTTCATGCTTACTTCAAATGACTTTCTAGAAAATATAAGTTTAACCTATTCAGTTAGTTATAATTTCTTATTTTTCTGGCAGTTAATTCAGCACTAGAGTGACAGATGAAATGTTAGTTGGTTGTTTACAATACCTGAAAAGGAAGTGCTACATTTTCTTTGGTGCCAGAGGAAAAATGCTATAGGTTTCTGTTACACTGAAATATTTTTCTTATTTTAGAATAGGAATCTAATTTTATTGAGTTTGTTAGTCTTCTGCTACAGTAACTAATACAGAGTAATGTGTTTCTGCACATCCAATTTTTTTTTTGGTTCTCCCAAACTATTATAAAGAAAAGTAAAAGTAAATAGTAAACCACTATAGTTAAATAGTAAACTGCATAATGGAATAGTTGTGTAATACAACATTTATATTGTGAAACTGAAAACCACATATATGTAATTGTCATATACTAGGAATTTATACGTAAGTAAATTGTAACTTTCTTTTCAGCCTGGGTCTGGTTGCACTAGAGCCTGCGAACTTTCAGAAATCAGATACCAACCATCTCTCATTAAAAAAAAAAAATCAAACCCCACACAAAACAAACAAATAATAATAATAATTAAAAAATATCAGCTTTTAATACCTAGTGGAACATCTGAAAAATTATTGGATCCAAATGATCTTTGCGAATGCTAAAGGAAACCTTCTTTTACGTGTATGTGGTAGAATAAAAGAATTAATAAATGAAAACAATATGCATCTCTAATATATGTAGAAGATCTTGCCCATTGTCTTTCCTTCAAATATTACTGAAATTAATTGGTACCATCATGGGTGCTTAAGAATAGTGATGCTACTTGTGCTGCCAGCTCCCTATCACAAAAATCCTGGGGTTACGTTTTTAAAGAAAAATGGTTCTACTAAAAGAAAAATTAAAAAGTTGTACTCACAATAAGATGTTTATTATACATATTTGCAAAGCACTACAGCACCCCTAAAGATGACAGTTGTCTTCATTCCCCTCATCCTGAATGTATTCTGCCATGTCATTCAACCGCAGCCAGCAGCTGAGCCCCACGCAGCTGCTCGCTCACTCTCCCCTGGAGGCGTGGGGGAGAGAATCAGAAGAGTGAAAGTGAGAAAACTCATGGGTTGAGATAAAGACAGTTCAATAGGTAAAGCAGAAGCCATGCACGCAAGCGAGGCAAGACAAGGAATTCATTCACCACTTCCCATGGGCAGGCAGGTGTTCAGCCATCTCCAGGACAGCAGGGCTCCATCATGTGTGACATTACTTGGGAAGACAAATGCCATCACTCCAGAAGTAACTCCTGTCCTCTTTCTTCCCCCAGCTTTTATTGCTGAGCATAACATCATACAGTATGGATCATCCCTCTGGTGACTTTGGGTCAGCTGTCCCGGCTGTGTCCCCTCCCAACTCCTTGTGCACCCCCAGCCTCCTCGCTGGTGGGGTGGTGTGAGGAGCAGAAAAGGCCTTGGCTCTGTGTAAGCACTGCTCAGCAGTAACTAAAACATCCCTGTGTTATCAACACTGTTTCCAGCACAAATCCAAAACATAGCCCCATGCTAGCTACTAGGAAGAAAATTAACTCTATCTCAGCTGAAACCAGCACATACGTGTACTCAGGGACAATTTTCCTCAATGTTGTCTGTCTTTATATGTTTTACCTTGGATGAACACATTCGTCATACCCAATGCACATACACATTTTGACATGAGTCATCCATTGCTTCATGAAGGGAGTAGGAGTTCTTTTTTTAGTGAAGAGTGTCATAAGATATGTTCTTATGTCTTTAATCTATATGCCTTTGGGGTATTTATATTCCTGCCTCTTTTTAAAACATAAACAGAGTAAACTTTAAGTAGTTAATGGTTGACAATGAACAGACCTAATCATAATTTTTAGAATTACCTTGGCAATAAATAAGGTAAAAATAACAATACTTAGAAGTCTGAAGTTCAAAAATAATGATAAAAAAGTTCAGTTTCTTTATTGCTTTAGAAGATTTGCTGCTATTTTAGATTTCATCTCTTTTGGAGAAATGAAGCAGAAAGGAAGAAAAAACAGTGAAGAATGCCAAGCACACTGCCTACATTGAAAGTTTTAAGAAGTGAAAACAGCAAGTGACAGCTATCGAGCTATACTCATCTGGTAAGCCAGGTTCTGTGTCAAGTTGCACATTATTGTAGTTGAAACTTGAAATAACCAAATCCAGCACTGATCCTTAGAAGTTCAACACCCCTTTTAACAAAATGAGACATTTCCTGAGCTGCGGGACTGAATTTGGTATGAATTGTCCACAGGCTGCAACTGTATCAGCTGGTCCTGGAGAGGACTTTCCTTGGGATTGCGAATAGTGGTCCTGTTTCCAGCTCGGGTGTAATGCACGGACAGGAAGCAACACAACGCTGGGTGCTGGGAATGAAGGGGGACAAAACACAAAAGCACACAGTACACTTTTTTGTCTGATGCATGGGTAAGACTGATTTAGTGGAGCAAGCAGAAGACAAAAACTGTAGTGGCAGCGTTAAGTATTGCCTTCATTTGTAGATGATGGCTTTCCTTCATGAGTTTTTACTAAATGTTCATTTAGAAAGCTAGGAAAGAGCAAGCTGGTGAGTGGCAAACACATGACTCCTCAGAAATGGTTAAAAGTCTTTCATATTTTTCACCAAAACTAGTTTCTATGGAAGCTAAAGAAAAGCCGTACTTTTTAAAGTGAGGCACAGTTCTATGGTGTATGTTCTCCTGTATTCTTTTTGTGTGTCTGAAGGCTGTTACTTTAGTCTATCCATCACTGTTGTTTGCATCAGTCCACCTAAAGAATTCATCATAAAATGAAAACCTCTCCTCTTCACTGTATAATGAACTGATAAGAAAATTAAATAGAAAACACTCAGTAACTGACATTCTAGTAAATTTTGACTTGATATTTTTAAATAGCAATTTCTTCAATAAAATGAAGGTGACAGAGAAGATTCAATAATATCTTCTGATTGCAGTTATCCCAGGTTGCATCACTGATTTCTATGTCAGAATGTGCAGTGAGAGGGGAAAGTGATCCTTTAGAAAACACAGAAATTTAATCATTTAGAATGGCTTCAGGTGTAACTAAAAAACATGTATGGGTACAAAGACAGACATGCACAGTATTTTAGCAAAATCTGTCAGGAGGAAGATAGCAACTTGTGCAAAAGGAAACTCTTCTAAGTGTGACATTCAAATATTCTAGGAATTTACAGAATTGTTAATCCAGTGAATTAAAGATATAATTCCATTTTATAGAAATTCTGTTGGATGCTCAAGAGAGAAGAGAAAATAAACACTTTTCACTGTTTTTGATGCTTTTAGGAAACAATTGTCAAATGTTATAACAACACAGTACAACACAGTACAAACACAAAGTAGCGATTTTTACTTACATGCATACACTATGTATCTATGTATTCCTGCGTTATCATTTGCAAAAGAGTAAAAATCATTAGCTATTGCTAGCTTTCACTAACTTGCCTTATAAAAGAAGGCGCCTTATTGATACTTTCATTATATTTTACCTTAACCTTTATATGCCATTAGTTTGTAAAAGGTGGGGCATTTGTTGCATGAAAATGGAAATTATAATAGCATAGTATAAATTTGTACCAAAAAAGGCAATTAAGGTTCCCTGCTCAGAAGCTGTCTGTGAATAGGAAAGGTCACTTGCTTATTGCAGCACCAAATTTACTCAAGACTAAAGAAAAAAGTGGGATAATTAACAGCTGTCACAATACAGAGAGTATACCCAGCCCGAGAAAGGCTCTGCTCACCTTCTTGACTGTCATGTAACATTTTTCTGCTTCAGCGTTGTGTATTATGCAATCCAGGGAAACCAGACAAACCTTGGCCCTTGCCAATATCTCTTTAATATTTGCCCTATGTTTTTTCTCTTGCTTAAGGGCCTGAAGGATTTTTCCAAAGTAGTGGTTTTCTGGATTCTTTAATGCAGTTGAGTTTGCCAAATTAATACTTTTAAGAGGCATTTTTAGGAAATTAAATATCTGAATTTTTTATACCTAACAAAGACAAAACATGAATTATGCCCTACACTGCACTGACTATTAAAAATATGTAAAAAGAAGGCCTGTGATACTGGCTTAGATGTGGAGATTTATTATGTACAAGCTTATAGTAGGGTTGATTTCCACTATTTTTTTACTCCCACATATAGAATGGCTTATGGCTTCACTGTTTCTCCTTATGGAATCAGCTCTGTAGTTAGGCACTATGTGTTATCTCTTAAAATGCTGCTTTGTTATCGGTTTTTGCATATATAGAGAGATGCATGTGTTTTTATTTATATGTGTGTATATACATGGTGTCCAAAGGAAAAGAATCATGGTAAAACAGAGACGTGTGTATATGGTGTGAGAATGTAAAGTTGGTGCTGGCAGGTCAGACAAAAAAATCATTTAGCTTGTGTCCTCTCTGAGAGTGGTAGGCTAGAGATGGAGTGTGAGAACGATGTAACAGTATAATGAAACTTTCCCAGGATATTCTCCATTTTAAACTGTTACATGGTATGGGAATCTGTTAGCCCATGGACAGTGCCTGGTCCTTAATAGAAACATTTGCTTTTGGTTGGTTTGAAGCTGATACCTAGGGTGATCCTAGGGGGCATCTGATTTCTTGTCTTGGAAGAGAGGGTGAATAAGCAATCCTTTGTTACTCCCTTTGCCATTCATGGTTTTGCAGATCTCTCATATATGTTCTAATCACTGCCTCCTCTGCTGAAGTTTTACTTTTAATTGTTTCCTGTGTGAAAACACCTCCATAACTTTAATCATCCTTGGTGCCCTGCTCTGAACCTTTTCCAGTTCCACTGTGTTTTCTGAGATAGGGCAGACCATTGTTTCTGAATTCCCAATAGATAATGGAGGTATCTAAATATACTTTTTCTCTCTTCCCCCATTTTATTACTTTAATAAGAAAGCAGCTATATACATAAGCATGGAGCTTTCAGGTACCTAGTCAATGCATTTAATTTGATAATTTCTTCTGGCAGTGTCATGAGGTGACAATATGAGCCTAATAGTGCTTATACATGTCCTTTAATGCTATTTGAAGTCAAAATGTAAAATTGAGGTCAAAGGGATATGAATCAGATTCATTATTTTGACTTAATGTATTTCCAAATATAGCTTTGAAATAGATGAATTGATTTTAGCTCTTCTGAAACTATTTAGTGTGTAATTCTCTTATTTAATTAAATGGTTTTGTTCTCTTAAATTTTATCACATAAAATTGAGTTCTCTTAGCTTGATAATTGTAGGTTAAAAATATTAGATTCTGTCACTTGGAAAAACATCCTCTCTCTAGTTATTTGTGTAACCTATGTCATGAATATAAGAATTTATAGAAAACTGACTTTTTGTGAATGATCATTTAGGTTTCAAACATTCAAGCAATAAAACTATGACCAAAGAAAATGAGTATCAATTTCTCAAAATAAGGGGATGGTAGTTTATGTAATATCTTCAACCTGGGAAATGAAGGATTAGATTAATTAATAACTTTGGAGCATTGATATGAGCTGTGAGCAAAAGGCTTAAGTTCCTACTGCCGTTAATAATTTGAAGTGTAACAGTTTCTAGGGAAAACATTGGAAGAGTCCCATTTTTGGGTGGACAAATGACCCAGTGATTTGCATACATTCCTTGCAGTAAGATGCCTAGGCTATTTTCTCCTTCACACATTCCTTAATCACTGTGTATGAAGTGCAGACAGGAGAAAGAGAGAGGTTTCTTATTTTCTCCCGCTTACAACCTTGAAATACTGGGTTTAATCCTTATATGGAGCAGGAAAATATTTTAAAACATCTACCATGTTGAGGAAGTTAAAAACAAACAATCAAACAAACAATCAAACAAAGAAGAACACCTATTTCCTACAGAACTTTTCCACAGTGGAAAGAAAATAACTACAGGAATGTTCACTAATTTCTATATTTGCTTAGAAATAATTACAAGCTTAAAAAAGAAGATGACATGACATTCATGGTGCTTTATGAGGAATAACACATCAAGTTTACTGCTGACTATAATTTATTTGAATTTTTTTTATAAAATCTGTGCAAAGGGAAAATACTAACTTCGAGAAAGCAGAAACTTTTATTGGCTGGTATTGTTGAGAGATGCAGGAAAGATATTATGATCAAAGAGTCAAGACACATTACTAATCGTTCTCCCCACATTACAGCTGAGCAATAATTTACTTGGATAAAAGTATATAGGAATGTAATTTTTTTTATGTCTGCTCACATAGTTGAAAACATGGCAAAAACATGGAAACATTTTTAATTTCACAACATTTGACTTATCAGCTCAAGTGCCAGTATTCAGATGCATTTACTAATTCTGTTTGTCACAGGATTAGGTTTCCACACTTACTTTAACTAAAGCATTTCATATTTAATTCATCTTTCCATAAATTGTCTGCTCAGGAGCAGAGTCATAGAAAAGTCAGCAGAATTTTTTAACACTTAAAAATCTCATCCAACCACGAAATCAAAGACTGGACTGTATTTTATGTGTTTTCAACATATAACTTCTTATTTTAACACTCCTCACTTATTCTATAGTTATCCTTCGGGTATCTTTCCGTTTCAAAAAAAAATAAAAATAATCCCCCAAATCTATTTTCATAAAAAAGATTTTCTTCACATTTTCATCTTAACGAATATGCATAAATTTGTACATGCTCATATATTCATAGCTGTATCACATTTTAAATATTACTTTCAATTTTAAGATCTGTTTTTGTATGCCAATATAGTTTGTGGTGGTTTTCAACTATGTTTGTTCTTTGCCAATGGATTATAGGTTTATATCATTCTTATGTCAGCAGGAGAATTCTTCCATATTTTTTTAAAGTCTTTCAATGGCATAGATCCAATAGAATTTCTTGTATGCCACGTCTCAAGACTGTAATTGATACAGAGAACTTCATAGTTCAGCTTATAAACATATCAAACATCACAATAGTCCTAGCATTTTGTAAACAACCTTCAGAACTCCAGGTTGAAATATATCTCTACTATAGTAACTGTGGAATAATGTGAATTGATAAATCTTTTGAGACTGTAGGAGTTTCAAAAGATAGACACATAGAGCTAAATTTGCATGTATTGTAGAACACATAGGTGGCTTGTCTATATTAGAATCATAGAATCACAGAATATCTCAAGTTGGAAGAGACCCATAAGGATCATCAAGTCCAACTCCCTGCTCATCACAGAACTACCTAAAACTAAATCATATGGCTAAATGTGTCATCCAGATACTCCCTGAAATGTGACAGGGTTGGTGCCATGACTGCTTCCCTGGGGAGCCTATTCCAGTGACTGACCACTCTCTCAGCGAAGAATCTTTTCCTAATGTCCAATCTGAACTTCCCCTGATGCAGCTTCATTCCATTTTCTCATGTCCTGTAGCTGGTCATCAGAGAGAGATCAACACTTTCACCTCCGATGCCCCCACCGAGGAAGCTGTAGACTGCAATGAGGTCATCCCTCAGTTTTCTCTTCTCCAAGCTGAACAAGCCAAATGACCTCAGCTGCTCCTTGTAAGTCTTGCCCTTGAGGTCTTTCACCATCTTGGTTGCCCTCCTCTGGACACACTCTAATAGTTTGATGTCTTTATATTGAGGTGCCCAAAACTGCACATAGTACTTGAGGTGGGGCCACACCAATGCAGTGTAGAGTGGGACAATCATCCCCCTTGACTGGCTGGCTGGCTATGCTATGCTTGATGCACCTCAGGACATGGTTGGCCCTTTTAGCTGCCAGGGCACACTATGGACTCATATTCAACCCAAACCCCCAGATCTCTTTCCACAGGCCTGCTCTCCAGCCTCTCCTCTCCCAATTTGCACGTTCCAGGTGGAGAATTCTGCACTTGCTCTTGTTAAATTTCATATGGTTGGTGATTGCCCAGCTCTCTAGTCAATCCAGATATCTCTGTAAGGCCTCTCTACCCTTGAGGGAGTCCATAGCTCCTCCTAGTTTAGTATCATCACCAAATTTACTTAATACACATTCCTTTTCTGCATCCAAATAATTTATAAAAACATTAAACAGCACTGGCCCTTAAATTGAGCCCTGGGGAATCCTACTGGTGACTGGCCACCAGCCTCATGTAACCCCATTTACTATAATTCTTTGAGCCAGTTATTCACCCAACATATGATGGATTTGTCCAGCTGTATGTTGTTGCCAGTCATTTATTTATTGGAGTCCTTATGACAGTTTGTTTGGTCCTTGTTACTCCTCGAGGAGCATAGGGCTGCAACAACACTATGCCACCGAACCCGGTGGGATAGTGTTGTTGCAATTTCTGTAACAGATTTTGTTTTTTACATGATTGGGTTGTTAGCCCAAAACAAAACCCCCAACCTGGAGGGCCAGGGTGCAACATTTTAGTCTGGCCCGACAAGGCACGCAAGCCACCACACCACGACAAGGTAAGTTGCACCAACTAGTGGTGGCCTTATGACAGTAGAAATGGCTAATGTTTTTCAATGTAAATATTTACATTACTTCAAGAGTATTCACTACACAATGTCTTCCAAGTTTCAAAAGGAATATTGTGGGGTTTGCAAAGAAAGTATCCTGTATTTTATCAGAAAAATTGTCATTTTTACTCTTTTTAGAACCTCTAAATATTGTATGCATTCCAAAATTAGCTGCTTTGATTAATGTTCAGAACTGCTGTTTTTAAATGGATTTTTTTTTTAGATTTTAGAAGTTGCACATAGTTCTAAAGAAAACCTTGTTTTGCCCTCTTACTTTTTGATTTTTAAACTAGCTTATGTTTTCAACAATTCTTTACATATATTAATATACTGTACTACATCTGCTTTCTCTGTTGACCATGCCATAAGTTAATGGTGTTTAATTATTGATAAATAATCACCCTATGGCTGCAAAACAGATCACTTAACTTTTTACAGGACAGTACTTTAAACAGAAATACCCCTCAAGTTCTTAGGTCATGTTTTGCTTTCTTTTGTTGCAGTTGAATTTCCACCATGAAATGTGGAACACATTAGCACCTTCTCATTCAGGTTGCTTCCTTCAAGCAAGAAAAAATTGAAGGGAAAATGTTCACTTTTTGAAGGAAAACTGTTTCACTTTATTACTCATTTTGTGAGTAAGCAGAAGGCTTGTATTTTCTGAAATGTCCAGCATGTTTCCTGAAGTTTGTGCTGAGAAAAGGATCAGAAAAAAGTAAATACTTTCACAATTATTTGCTTGCACCATTGTAGACATAATTGCTAACCCATAATAAAGTAGAAAACATTAAAATGGCAATGATTATTTGACAGTCATTATCACAGATATCAGTTATCCAGTGTAAGTAAAAATGCGGATATTTTATGTACTGCTGTGTGAAAATGGTTGGCAAATGACCTTTTAATGGCAACCCACTGTTTTTTGTGATTAGTATTTCTCCCTTCCTGACCACTGTTGGCTGCTCTTCTCTCCTGTTCTGTTTTGCTCCATACATAATATAGATCAAAGCAGAATTTAAATTATTTGTTTCTCATTTCATATTCTACCATCCCTGCATGGATATTGTCTGTCAGAAGAAGCTTTTCTCATCACAATATAATGACTACTGTGGTGACTAGAGGAATAAAACACAACATTGTTTTAACATTGTTATCACCTCTAAGTTAACTTAAATTGATGAGTTCCTGACAGATCTGCTGACTTTTCTCAATGCCATTTATAAGGATGATTCAATTACATCTATTGTGTAAGTGTTTCCTCTGGAGGGAGCATAAAAGAGATAAAAATAGTCTTCCAGGTTTCTGACCAGATCATTCTAAAAGAAGATTGTTCATCCTAGCATACAATCAAACAACTGTCTGAGAAGATTTTCGTGGCCTAGATGATGATTTTTTTCTTTCAAACTGGTATTCACTAATTAATTTTGGAATTAAATCAATCTGCATTCAACTTACAATGCATCTTAAAGGCATCTTGCTTAGTTTTTTTGAAAAGGAGCTACAGATAATGTCAATTTGTTGTTAGATTGATTGCATGCTTCCCAAAGTATGTAAACAGTTATTCAAGACAAAATTAAATTCACTTCAATATCAGAGAATGTAGTCCACTTTTTAAACCAAACAACTTTCAGAGGGATCTCAGTACATTGCAGAAACGGGCTAACAGGAATCTCATGAAGTTCAGTGAAGGGAAATGCCAAGTCCTGCACTGGGGACAAATAACCCAGACACCAATACGTACTGGAGGCTGACTGGAAAGCTGCTGGAAAGCAGCTTTGTCAAGAACGACCTTAGGGTACTGGTAGACAACAGGCTGACCATGAACCAGGGATGTGCCTTTGTGGCAAAGACAACCAACAGCATCATGGATTGTGTTAGAAAGACAGTCATGAGTAGGTCAAGGGAGGTGATCTTTCTCCTCTCTCCAGCATCAGTGAAGCCACATCTGGAGTGCATTGTCCATCTTTGGGCTCTTCAGTACAAGAGAGACATGGAGCTACTGGACCAAAACCAGCACAAGGCCATAAAGATGTTTAAGGGACTAGACCATTTTTCACATGCATGAGTCTGAGAGACCTAGAATCATTTAGTCTGGAGAAGAGAAGGCTCAGGTAGATCTTATCAATGTATAAATAGCTGTTGGGATTGAGCAAAGAAGACAGTGCCAGACTCTTCTCAGTGTTATCCACTGGCAGGACAATAGACAATGGACAGAAAGTTAAAGAGAACATTCTATTTAAACATAAGGAAAAAAAAATTACTTTCAGCATGGCCAAACACTAAAACAGCTTGAGTAGAAGGGTGATGGAATCCCCATCCTTGAAATTATTCAAAACCCAGCTAGACACAGTGCTGAGCACCCTGCCTTAGCTGACCAACCTTTTTACTGGAGACGTGGATGGGTGGGAGATAGAACTAGACAGTCTCCAGAGGTGCTTTCCCACCTCAACTGTTCTGTGATTCTGTAGTTGAGTTACATCAAGAAGGAGCTCTACCTTCAGCTAGGTGTTTTTGCTTTAACAACAGAGTATATGAAAGGTAAACTGGAACCACAGAGGTACATAGATATAATTCAGATCACTTCATCACCTACTGTAGCCAGAGAGAAGCAAAGAAACATCAGTGTGGATGGGACCTTGTGAGTTTGGCAAGTCTGAAGCACAAACAAAAAATTTCATATGGAATTTACAGATTGTGAGCATCTGGCAAATTTGTCAGTGGGGAGCTATCAGTCCTTATTAAGGGAAGAAAAAGGATAGCTGTCGAATAAATGTTCCACAGGGAAAAAACTAGAGGAGAGAATGTAGTACCATGTTGAAAATGTATAGAAAAGTTGAATCCAAAAAGAACCATCAAGGGAGTGGCATCATCAAACTAATGAACGAGAAGGATGACTACAGTAGCTATATGTATCTGCATTAAAGGCCAAATCATTTCTAATAACCTTTTAGATCTTTCTTAGCAACACTACCTATAATTCTACCTTTCTCCTTCCATCTCTTTTGCATTTGTTTCTTCCGTTTTCTTTCTATTTATTCTTTTTTCTAGCTAGTACTAATTACACTATTGAATTCCTGTCTACACAGATGTTACTTCTCTCTCTAATTTTCTCTTGCAGAATTCCAGTGGAAAGACGAAAACTTGTCCAAATTATTTCTGAGGTCTGCAGTTTTACTGAATTTTTAACCTTATTTAGTTCTGATATTCACTTTTTTTTTTTTTAATTTAGATTCTAGCTGTTCTTTTAGATTTAAAAGTTATTTTTAGATGCATACAAATGTGTTTCCATATTCATAGCTTCACTTGAATGTAAATCACTGGAAGTGTTTAAAAGTGCCTCCTTCCTGAATAAGTACGGAATTATTAACAAAAGTCTTAGGAAGTCAAACAGTCATTATTCCCATAAAAGGGAAACAAGTTTTGGAGTAGAATTTAAAAAATGCATTCCGTTTAGATGTATAAATGATCATGAGTTGAAGAATCTGGATGTACCTCTGTAGAGCTTCCTTATTTTTCAGCTGTGCACTTCATTTGAAATTATTATGAAAAACAAGTTAAAGCCCATGTACTGTATATGTTTATAGACTGTCAAGTGAATGACGTCTGAATCCTAAATTTAGTCTTACTAAGCCATCCCTCTAGATGATAGAACAGTATTTTGAACTTTTCTTTCTAATTTTTCAACATCATTTTCTGAAATCACAGAAGCAGAACAGGATATGGTGGTCCAGTATTGGTCTTCCTGAATACTAACGGGAGAGAGATTATTTCTCTTCATAGTTTTGAGCAATATTCCCTTGATGATCTTTAGTTAGAGAATTATTGTGAAAGATCTTATAGAATAGATGATTATAACTTCTCTTCGTCAATGTTGCAAAATAGAATTTTTAAGTATACAAGGTTACCTTTTTGAACACAAGCTATACAAATTTTTCTAATACTTATAACCCTGCATTCAGCTGTATTAAAACGTTCATTCAAAAAAGCCCATATTACTGAGCAGAGAAGATCTCTCTCTGAGTGGTTCCTATAACAATTTATTCATCTGTCATTCTTTTCACAACTTTTGCCAACTTATTTATTCCTGATGGATATGGAATTGCCTGTATTAAATCCCTGAGATACCAGTCTTATAAAGGTTCAGTTAACGATTTGGTTTGTAATTTAAAATTATTCAATGTGAATTATGTAATATTGATTCATTTTTATCATATCTAGAATGTGTCTATGTACAACACCTTATTAGAAATCTGTTATTCCAACTTATCAACCATATTTGATTTTTTTTTTTAATCAAGACCATAAAACTATACTTACGACCTATTTTCTAATGCATTCTTTTAATTTTGATTAATTCCTTGCCATTGTTTAGTCTTTCCTGATTGTGCCCCATATCAGCTTTTTTTATGGACAGTACTGATGTCAAAGCAACCTGTCCATCCATATCTGAATCTGCCTGTATATCCTTTCTGTTACATGTTTAGCTTTAATCATTAGTCAAATTACTTGTTCTTAATACAGCATATCTTCCTATTTGCTGAAAAAAAATTCTTTGAGAATATAGACTGTTACCAGATAAAGTGGGGTTTTGTCAGATCTCTCTAAGATGAAAGCAAGAATGCTTATAATTAGACCACTGTACTTTTTACACTTTTATCAGATGACCTGAAAATTAGTGCCTGTGCCATTTCATTTTTTTACATAGAAAAGCTGTCATCAGAAAATGTTGGGAAATTTATCAATGATCTTCTGTCTTTGATCTTCCCATCTTTTCTGGTTAGGGAAGCATAAACATTATCCCATTGTCTCTTTACATGTCATGAAAATTACAAATTGTCATTATATGTTCTTTCTCTGGAAAATGAATGGACAGAACTGGTAGTGTTTTCTGTACATTTGTTCACACATTTTGGCCTTTTGCCTAGTCTTAATTTTGGTCACTGATCACAGGACAATTTTTTGTCTCCTTTGCACTTCCTGTCATTACTTTTAGTGTAAAATACAAGTTTGCTGCCCACTCAGTCAAAACAAAAAGCACTAGATCTTAATATGTCATAATGCATCTATGACTTTAACTATATATCTATGCTTTAATTAACATCATCCTCATCCTGCCATGTGTTATGAACTAAAATTTTCATACTTCATTCAATGGCAAAGAAGATGATGACATATAATAGCAATAGGCAATTTAATAAATTAGGTGTTTTGTCTTTGCATGTGCTTTACATTTTCATGCTAAACTCGCAATTCCACTAAAAACAGGTGGAATTCCTTGGGAGAAAAGCAATATTACAGGTACATGCTCTTGTTTGGAATAAAGGATGATTGTCTCATTCTGTTGCTTTTACAATGCCTATATTAAGCACAGTATGGGACTAAAGGCTCTTAATGTAAAAACTCCTGAAATGTGCAGTGTGAAAAGTTCTCCAAATCATAACTTGCACTGCTTAGTTATAAGATATGCATTAGGAAAATGTTTTATCAATGTTTTTGTTTCCATCAGATTGTCTAGAGAGAAACAAGATCTGATAGGTGGTTATTGACTATATTCATCCATGGGACTATAGCAAAGCTATAAATATAGAGCTCCTTTATTAGCCATTGCTTTGCCAGTCCTTATTATTTTCTGAGGATTTCATCACATATCCAAAATTATTTTTATTAGTACTGATAAGAAATTTTAAAACTGCCTAACAATATATATTTTCATACTCTGAGGAACATATATTGTGGTGGTGTTATAAAGTAATGTAATGTATCAAATGCTAACTATAATTTTCTGAGGAATATTCAACTCTTAAACCTTTGTCTTATCAGAATAAATATTTGCATCTTAAGACACTGAAGTGCAAACTCCATACTTTTTTCAGTAATACTACAGCTGAGTAAAATGTAAAAGCAGTGTACATAATACTTTTGTCTATTAAAATGTGAAAAAAGGAGCAAAAGAGCAAGCTCTTCTCTTGATGCAGCATGACTTTATTACTGAAATGCATCAGTTTATGCTTAATCATATAGCTAGCAAAATTATCAGCACTATCATCCATTGAATAGTGGAAGGATCCTGATGCTTTTGTTTGCCATGAAGGAAGAGTAATAACAAAGGAACATAGCAACTTTGGATTTAGCTGAGCTGTATTCAGAAGTTACTATAAAAAGAACAACAAAAAAAAAAGTATTGGAGACCATAGAACTGAGAGAAATAGTAGGTTGCAGGATGTTGGGTTAAGTATGATAAGTGTTGCCAGATATCACTTTGTGTTATTAAACAAACTTCTACCTTGGCACATGGATTGCACTCTGTTCTCTCTTGAACCTTAGTGGTCATTGTAGAATTCTTATTTTTTGGTAACAGAACCCTCTTTAGACAAACATGAGTACCCAGAGTACTGTCGTGTTAGCTTAGGACCCAAGCTTGCACTGGAGACTGGACTCCCACACCATCCATGCTATCCAAGTTAGCTCAGATATGTAGTAGGCGTAGAAAAGACTAGTCTGAACTCCAGCTATCTCTTATGGTCTCATCCCTTATTATCCATAATAAGCATGAGGAAAAATTAACTTATTTATACTATTCTATAATAGCAAAACCTGTATAGAAATAGGTAATGTGTTATCTTGAATTTTATCTACATCTCTTCAGTTTTATCCTAATTCTAATCCCTCTAACCCCTCACTTTCTTGATCTCCTCTCATTGTATTTTTAAACTGGTTTTCTCCTGATGCTGAAAGCAATTTTACTTCCCTAGTATAGTAAAGGAAAAAGTCCACAATATCTATTCAGTGCAAAATGTTCTGTAAAATGTGTTTCAAATTAACTCACTATTTCATCTCTCTAGTCAACTGAGAGTACTAGATTTTTGGAGAATGATGACTTGCTAGTAGTACAGCTGTGTCTAAGGAATTTTAATTTTATTTAGGTTAGAAAATCATGAAAAAGAGACCTTACTGCAAAATGTTCTGCCAGGTATAATATTATAGCAACATCTCTCAGCCATTTATGTTTTTCAGTTTGAAAATAATTGTATTTTAGTTGTTGTCTGAGGTTAATTCTTGTTCATAGTGACCTCAGTTGGAGTTTTGCTACTGATTTCTGACTGGTGAGGTTTTAACAATACATACAGTTTTTTCAAGACATAAATTTTCTTTTCTGTTTTAGGAACCAGGTATTTTGATTTGAATGGTCCTTTTTCAGCTTTCTGGTATGTGATATTCTTTCATGTATGTTGGTTTTACACCTACACAAGCTTGAAAAAAGATACAACAGACACCATACTTTATAGACTATTTTTAGTGTGGCTGGATATAATACTCCAGATGTAATACATTTTAAAGTGGATGAAAGAACTCATTAAGACAGGTCAATTAACAAAAACTAAAGGTAAAATGGAAAATACGCAGCTTAGTTTTTTCTTTCTTCTGTTTTTGTTCAGATTATACATAGGCCTTTCAGAATGGTTTGGTGTATGACAGAGAGAAAAATAAAACTTGGAGTATAAATCTAAATCTTTCAAACACAATTTGCAAAATGAAAAAGCAACGGAAAGCTAAATAGGAAACAAAGCACAATAAATCAGAATCAAACAGTGTTTTTGGGATTTCTGAAAGTTAAAAATTATGAGTTTGCAGGCTCTCAGAAACATTCAGTGCTTCCCAGTCACCTGAATAACCATACATTAAGTTAAGTTTGAACTTAAACCTATACATTTCTCCTCAATAACCTAGATCATTGAATCAAGGCAGTTAATTCTCCTTCGCATCCATTCTTCCATCAGGCTTTGGTGAAGGAAAAAATCATTAAGATACTAGGCACCTGGAAGTGGATAAATAAGTAGCCAGTACATTTGTTTCCAACCATTTGAAGAAAATTGTGCAGTTTGCATTACTTTTAAAAATTTTTTAACTCCAGTAGAGATATTTTCTGCAATCTTTTTCAATTTGTTTCTTCGTTTCACTTTTACTATGTGCCATTTTCTACTTTCATCATTCCTGGTTTATTTTCTTCAAACCTTCCTTTTTTTTTTTTTTTTTTTCTTTTTTTAATAAATTACAAGCAAAGGCTCAGCAGCATCATATTTTAGTGCTTTGTTTTGAAGTGCTGAGACATTGCTAACCAGATTGGCTTGGGTTGTAGCTAGGACTTGCGGGTTCAAGTGGAAATTTTAGTTTTAATTCATGTGTTGTTGATATTCACTTCTTGCTTCCTATCATGATAATACTGGTCTCCAGAGAGAACTTGTGAAGGTGATGTTAAGTTCACAGAGAGAGTTGTCAAGATGCTTAGTGAAGAAATGTCATTGAGGCTTAAGTAGTAAATTAATCGTTTAATCCAACAGCTCCTGTTCTCATTAGAGAGAAAACTAGCTATGCTTTTTACATCTTGAGGTTGAAAAGAGAAATTGTTCCATGGTTGCTGAAACTTTCTGAAGGAGACTTGCTAATAAGTTTGGGGGTTTTTGACTAAGTTTATGTGTCGTGCATATCAAATTGAAAAGCTGAGTTCTGTGCTGAAATTTTTGTGCGTGAAAAGCCACTAAACCTCATACTCTCTTTTTATCATTCACCTTTAGCCTTTGAAGCATTGTGTCTTTCACCTCAGGCAAGCTAGCTTACCTCTGTACTGGAAAACCACACCTAGTAAAAGAAGATGGGGTGCAAAAGGGAGTCCAGAGTGCAGGCATCCACAAAAACTGATGAAGCTCAACATAAATGTGAGGAGAAAAGGGGAGATGAAAAGCAAACTGATCGTGCAGGAATGAAATAATGTGGAAAAGAAGTGGGGTAGAGACAGAGGAGTGATTTTTGTAAAAGAGAAATTAAGGAATATTTGGAAAGGGGAGGAAGTGAAGGAACCTCCCTATGGAGGAAGTGACAAAGAGGTAACCAAGAAGCATATTCTGTATTCCTTAAGTTTCATGCCAAATATAAATGTAATGCTCTCTGTGATATCATATTAGAGATAAATAATGACAAAAAAAACCCCAAAAACAAAAATAAAAAAAAAAAACAAACAACCAAAAATGCCAAACAATAATATACCTGTAAGTTTCGCTTTAAATCAAATGTATTAAGAATACTGAGTTAGAGATAAATGCACAGCAAGATTATTACATTGTGTAGAATACTGACATGGTTATTCTAGTACTGGTACATAAGCACAAACATTTTACAAACATCTGTTTAAATAAATGCAAAATTGTTTCATTTTTACATACTTAGCTTGTTTCTAACATATTGCATTGTAAATTTGCACTATGCTCAAAATCTTCATACTTAAATTATTTCTTTTGGGTTTCTTTTTTAAATTTAAATCTGATTCCTAACTCTTTATTTGCATAAGTGCTTTGGTTACAGTCAATTGTAGATGGGGCCCATGCGATTAAAAGCTAGATATGTACCTCAGTCCAGCTTTGGATCTCATTACAGAACAGCACAGGACCAGTCTGACCATGGTTTGCTGTCTAAATTTTCATTTACTATGCCATTCTGATTAGCAGATTGTGATTATCAGGTTGGGGTTTTTTTTCAGCACAGGTAGATCTGGAGGGGGTTTTATTTGTTTTTACAGTAATCTTCATATATGATGTTCATAGGACAGTTTATTTCAGAATTGTTTGCACTAAATGTCCTTAGGAAGAGGAATATACTGTTTCATGGACTTATGAGATCTAAGTTTTAGATCTCAATTCTGAACCTAAATTCCATTGCATTTTGGATCTCAGTTCCATTGCCTTCAGTTGTACCTGAAATAATCTGCAATTCTTTCCTTTACAGTATACAGCGAAAAAAGTCCCTATGTAAAGTTTGTTTTAAGTGACTAGCCCTGCATTTCATAAAAATTACCTGAAGAGGAACAGATGACTTTCAAAACTTATGCATGTTAACAAGGATGTCAACCTTTCCCTTCCTGCCGCCCCCACTATGGGAGGTGACTGCCTGGACGTAGCGGGACTGAACTCCTGCCAGCTAGATTATCAAAAATACTGAGGTGTGCTTTACAGAGAAAAACTATCAGAGGTAAATGTACTCTTACAGTCTTTTATTGGATTAAGTCCTGGCCATTAATTTAGGGACTTCCGTGCTTATTTTTCTTCTACTGTGTAAGAAACTATAGCAGGACTGGTTTGAAAATAAGAAAGCTTTTTTGTTATTTTTTAATCTTTTTTTAATAAATCTTCTAATCAAATCTGTACTTGGAGCTAGATTTTTTTTAATATATTAGCTTTTGATTCTCATTTCCCATGCTAGTTATTTTTGTTTTGTTGTTGGGCGTTATTTTCTTTCTTTTTAGACAGTAAAGGTTTTGCCAGGGAATAAATGCAAAAAACTTAAAATCAATTTTTCAGTTAAAATATTAACTTTTAGTTATATTTATTGATTTTTTTTCCCCTTATTGCTCTATTTTGACCCTTCAAATTAACTTATGACAACTCAGTTTTCTGTTAACTGTAATCATTTATTTGAGCAGGGAAATCTCTTCTACACAAAAATGGTATTGCAATTTTATTGATGCACAGTGTTTCATACTTGCTGAGAAAATAACAAAATTCAGTTTGTTGGGGCTTTTTTCCTTTTAGTGTTCTCCACCCTTACCAATATTTAAAACCTAACAAGGCAAACAGGACATTAGATAGCAAATTAACTAGTATGAAGGAGGACTGGTGTCAGTTAATGCAGCATGATAATGACTAGCATATTCAGAAGTTCAGACTATATGAGGAAAAATTATATGGAAAACCTGTTCATTTTATTTTCCTAGCATCTGAGAGCAGTTCAGCCCAATGGGCCTTTTTATCCTTTTCCTTCTGGATTTCAGACTATATTATTGTAAGGAACATATCCAGCAAAATGTGCAATTGTGGGTATGACTTCCATTAAGATATCGCCAACACTGGGATAAAAAATATAAGGATTTTATTATAGAAGAGGTTAATACATAATTATAAGAATATTTTCTTTTAAAACACTAGATGAATCAAAGAAAATTCTTTAGCTTAAGCTGCAATACCACAGGGACAATAATTGCTTGGCTTCTATAGATGTATTTTTTGTATATCTCATCAAAATGCTTAATAAGCTTTGGTGCTGGTAATATTTATAAGCAATGTCCGAGTGTAGAGATTTGGAGAACGGATTTCTTTTTCAAGACTTTTAGTATAATTTTTCTGTCCTGGAAATTTCTGAGCATCTATACTTAAAATATTTAACATATGATTTCAGATATGAATTTACTTAAAATTTTAATGATAGAAAAGAAAAAAAGGCAGCTTATATAAAAAAGGTCTGAGATAAAAATCTTCCTCACACAGAGTTTTGCTTATGAGAAATTAATTAGAATCATACTTATAGTGGATAGAATTTGAACAATTTAATGGTTTTTTTTTAAGCTCATTAAAATGTACTTTTTAAAATATTTTAACAGATAGCATGCATCTTCAATACTTTGCACCAATATAAGGGAAAGCTTAAATAGTTAATATTTTATATACATATTAACTTACAAAATAAGATTTCAATATCTTTTTAGTTTTCATCATGAACTCCGTTGCTCAGCTATGATTTCAAATTTATAAATAAAATAAATGCTGCACTATTTTTTTATTTCTATATAATCTTTTTATTTTACAAAAAAAAAAGTAAATTAGTCATTGGCAAAATGAAATTAAAAAAGAAACTTCTGTAACTCATTTGTAAGAGTCATCAGAAATAGAATTATATCTGTAAAAGTAGATTTCTTTTTTTATTTTTTTTAAATTTCTTTTGCCCTGACCTTTCCAGAGTAAATTGAATGGTTGTTCAATATTCACTGATGTTACAGGGACAAATAATGAACATAACTCAGGCCACAGATTTTGGCAGAAAAGTGTTTTGTTTTTTTTTTCCCAGTAATAAAGTACATCCAACAGTATTAAATTTTGAAAGAGTCATTTTTAATTACCTCAGTGCTTTCAACCAAAATCTGTAGTTGGGAGAGTTCTTTTTTCTTTTTAGTTGGTTTTCCTATATGAAGTTCAAAATTTGCAGTTTTGTAGCAACCATTTATTAAAAAAAAAAAAAAAAGCAGCCCTTAAAAAAATGCATCCATTGCTTTTGGTTTTCTGTGTATTTCAAATGATCTGGGGAATTCACTTGCATTTTCTTTATGTATGCATAATCCTAATTATTGAATGCTAAATCCATAAGTATGTGAATAAAAGAAATACTATGCTTAATGTATGACAAATGAGGACATGTTTTAATGCTTGCTAAAGATGCAGTATAATCCTGAAAAATGATTGCTGACTGATCAACAATTTTCCCTGGGAAACACATTTCTATTAAAAACTTTTCTATACAAGAACTTGAACTAAAGTTATTGTAATGCATCAACACCTCTGATGTTAAGAACAGTGTCTGCACTTGTTAATCAAAGAAAAAAAGTCAAGTATATTAGCTGTTGATAGCCCTTCCAATTCCTGACTTTTTTTTTTTTCCTCATATATTCAAACTTAGATTATTGTTTAAAATTTAAGAAAATTTTAAATTGTTGTGTCCTTGGACAAGTGTATGGCTGAGGTACACATTTCCTTGGGAAAACAAAGAAATCCTTTAATCTGCAGATGAATTAAATGAATCATGTTCTAACACTAGTCCTCAATTAGTCTTGCAGGAATTCAACTGTGAGACTAGATTTTCAATCAGGTGTTCTAAACATTGGTCTAACTCTGTGTGTTCATTTGCCCTAGCATATAAACTGATGTAGATTTTTAGCAGTTCTGAATGATTTATTTTATCAATCCCTTCAATATTACACTATTTGCATCTTCACATTCACATCTTTGCCACTTTTCCTTTGCTTGGGCTACTTTGGAGTTTATCTCAATTTCGTTATGTCTTCTCATGCTTTTATTTTGATTTATTTTGACTACCCATCTTCACATATTATCATCACACTTTAGTACCCTTCAGTCTTGTTCTAGCTATAGTTTACATGCGTCTTTGATGCTTGACACAGGCATTCATAGACATTTTAGAGAATTCTATCTAAATATTGAAGACACACAAGAATACGAACTTTATTTGAAAGAATATACTTTTTCACAAGGATGTTCTGTTGATGTTTTGAAAGGAAAAATAAATGAAGATCCTAGAACATACAAATGAAGTTAAGACATAGAAAGTGAAAACTATTAGATTAAGTTCTTTTATGAGACAATACACATCTGACAGAGTAATCTTTGTTTCCACTTTGCAACTGTAACTGAGTTGTTTGGGGTTGTCTTCTGAGTTTCTAGAAACTAGAAATTTGCTATGGGAAGCAAAGTTAAAGGAAGTCACTGACATCTTCAGAAATGTGCAGGAATGGACTGAGTATTATATACTAGATGCTTCCAAACCATAAATATTTTCTTGTCCTCAGGCTTTTGTTTTTGTTACCTTTCCTTCTTTCCTCATCTTTCTTCTTTTCCTGCATTCCTAGTTTCTAGTTGTACACTATTTGTTCTTGTTTTCCACTATTATCTGATTTTCAGTCTCCACCTCTTTCCTGTTACATGTATTTTTTTACCTCTTTATGTTCCCAGCTCTCTTTCTCTGCCTATTGTCTTTGGAAGTACTGGCAACCTCATTAATTCTACTGATTTGGAAATATATAGAGCCTGTGTCTTGGGGAAGAGGAAAGAAAGAAACCCTCAGATATATGCTTATTAATATTTTTAAATAATTTCTTTATATGCTTATGTGTAATGAGACTGCAGCCAATAAGTTCTGTTTTCTTGGTTTCTTAATGATTTAAATTTATTCAAGTACTATTTGGATATCTTATCTGTCTGGAGAACACCACATGAGTTTTCCTCCTGAAAAGTTAGGTGTGTGCTTTACTCTTGAGAAAGTGACAGAAATACGGATTACAAAAATGCTAATTACTTCAGTATAATTGGAACTACTGATTGTAACTAGGCATTTTCAAAGGTGTTTCCTCAGAAGAAAATAAAAGGACATTCTGACAGTGATTGTTTTAAAATGATACAGGCTGCTTGTGAGTGTGACTGATATGCCTTTAGTATTGAAATTACCTCAGATTATGCGGTATTTCATAACACTTTCATACCAAATGCAAACCTGCATAACTGATGATGAGAAGTAATCTAAAATTATTCAACTACTTTAAAAATATATTTTTAAAAAATCTCTAAAAATATATTAAAAAAAACCCCAACCCACAGGAAAATGTGTTTAAAAGCTGTTCATTCATAGAGAAAAGTATTTATGGAGGTTGATCTTTTTCTTTTTTGGAAGTTGTTGACATAATTTATTTTTCTGTTGTTTTAATAGAAGTAGACAGAGAGATGTTATGGATCCAAATGGACAGACATGTAGAACAGGAGGGGAACTGGAATGGTAATTGATACACATTATTGGTAAAATACCATATATTGTACACAACATAGGCAAGCCCACATAATACATAGCTTCTTCACCAAGATCCACTACTGAGACTCCAAGCTGAACATAAGCTTTGTACCAAGGGGGAATGAGTTTCAATGTCTAATGTTGTGTGGTGGGCTGACCTTGGCCAGCTGCCAGATCCCCCCCACCAAGTCACTCTCTGCCCTCCTCCCCAAACAGGACAGGGGGACAAAATAAGAGGGAAAAGTTTGTGGGTCACAGGTGAAACAGACTCAACTAAGTGAGGATTAATTTAATTTATTGCTGATTAAAAATAGAGTTGAACGTTGAGAAACAAAGACAAAAAGCTATAACACCTTCACACACACACACACGCCTTCTTCCCAGGCTCAGTTTTACTCCTTCATTCCCAGCTCCTCTACCTCCTCTCTCCAACCAGTACAGGGGCATGGGGAATGGGGGGCTGCGGTCAGCCCGTATCAGCTCATCTCAGCCGCTCCTTCCTCCTCACACTTGTTCCCTGCTCCAGCCAGGATCCCTCTCACTGGCTGTAGCCCTTCATTAACTGCTCCAGCTTAGGTCTTTCCCACAGGCTGCCAGGACTATGTGTTTCACTGTTTCACATGTTTAACTCCATGCTCTGTAGGGGGACAAGCTGCCTCATTGTCATCTTCTCCAGAGTCTTCAGGGAAATCTCTGCTCTGGTGCATGGAACACCTCCTCCCTCTCTTTCTTCACCAACTTTGGTGTCTGCAGGGTTGTTTCTCACACTTTTTTTTTCCTCCTCACTCCTCTTTCTCAACTGCTGCACAGTATTTTTTGCCCTTATTAAATACACTTTCCCAGAGGCACTCTACCAGTGCCTTAAGGGCTCAGACATGTCCTGCAGTGGGTCTGTTTTGGAGACACCTGGAACTGGCTGTGTCTGACATTGGCATAGCCCTGGTTTCTTCGCACAGAAGCCACCCCTACGGCCACCTCCATTACCAAAACCTTAGTACATAAACCAAATACACATCCATAATACATGCTGTTATGTATTTTTTGAGGTCATTGCATGTAGAATAGTCCAGCAATAGGGCTCATGAGTCATTGAGTTTTTCATTGTATTGGAGTTTGAGAACTCAGTGTCTTACTCAACCAAGTCCTCATTTGTGGTCAACAACATTCAAAAGGAGGCCTTCCTAGGTTTCCTTCCTTTGAAGGAAACCATCCTACTGGGGCAGGAAACTGGTGTGTTCCAAAAGCCCCCATGGTGTGAGCAATCCAAAGCAAAGGTTTTGTGGAGATTTGTTTCTGAGTTCATCTATTCTGTAATTCCAGACAGACATGATAATTAATTAAACACCATAATACTGAGAAACAAGTTGAAATATATTATCAAAGTGTTCTGTTGCCACAAAAGAGCCTAACTGCTCTATTTTTTGACTAGTTTTGTTCTTTCTGAGGAAACAATAGAAGAATGTGGTGGCTTCATGTTATAAGCAGTTTTGAGGGCAAAATTAAAAAAAAATATTTTGCTTGCATTTTGGATGATTAAATGAAAATAGACATTAAAAGACCATGAAGGCCACTCATTTGAGAAACTGAAAATTACAATTGAATTTTACTTAGTAGACTTAGTACTAAAAGTAGGACTATTTCTAAGATTTTTTTTTAATTAATTATAATGAAGTGAAAATTTCCACTGGTTTACACTATTGTTCAGGCAAGTTCAGAATAGAATTTTCTTGTTTATCTGCCTTCTATCCATCATGTCTATGGCGTGTATTTTATTATGCTTATAAATTCAGTGAGGAACTATATATGCAGACTGATACACATTCAGAAGTACTCAGATGTAAATCACTTAGAAAGTACAATCGATCTAGAACAAAACAGTATCATCAGTGAGCCTAAACCAAATATGAAATCAATCTGCATGTCACTTTCTCCACTCCAGATATTAAATAAATGAATCAAAATTAAAATCAGAAAAAAAAAAATTGCCTGTATTTTATCAAAAGTGCCCAGAACACTTCTGTTCAGTTGTCCCCTCTCCACCCTCTTTAAGTGAGAAATAGGTTTCAGTTATACTCTGTATATAGTAATAGTATTGTAAATCTTTAATTGTGCTCTGTGCTGCAAAAGGATCAAGTATTCTTAGAGGAGAATAACGAAAAAGAAAGAATGAAAATTTTAAGTATTAACACTTGCAAGTAGTATAAATAGAGTATTTATTTCCAGTGATGTTTCAAGAGACTTTCTGTTACGACGTAAGATGATGTCCATTTCATTTAGCAAGATATACCATTAAGAAACTCTTTTTCTGCAAAGAAAAACACCATTGGGAGTAACTAAACTTGTTTTATCACTGATTATTTTTATATTATCTTTGAAAACGGCAGTTGTTTCGTGTCACTGTTGTATGGAAGGGGGAGGGGAAGAAGAAGAGTTTTCATTCCCAATTTGAGTAAGCGAGGTTCTCTTCAGCATATAAATAGAGGAATCAATTACCTCAGAATCTATATGAAGATAATTTTGTCTTTGCAGATAATGAACTAGTTTTAGTGATGAAACTGAAAATGAATCCATTACTAATAATGAGTCTGAAAATGCAATAGAATTATACACCACCTCTTCTGGCAAAGACGCTACATAAATCATAGGGTACAAAATAAACAGAGAAAGTCAAGGACATTAAACCAACAGAAAATACACCCTTGTATAATGCAAATGTACAATGGATGGTGCTTGAAAGTTTAGGTTCATATTACTAGCCTATATTTTTGCAAAGACAATAAATGTTCTGTGCTATAGGATTTAATCTATATTGTAAATTACAGTTGCAGAATTTAATATGTTAATGATCTCTTATATAAATTAGTAATCCATATTCAAGGACATCTGTCATTAAAATTTCAGCATGCCATGTGCTTTATGGCAAAAAATGATTTGTTCAAAAATGGATGCTTAGTATTCTTAATGAAATAGGTTGGGAGTGCACATGGATATTTTCCTCTTAATCTGCGGCCCTACACTGCTTGCTTAATAACTGAAAATAATTTGTTGCCCTGACTTTATGATTTTCTTTCATACACCTTAGGGGGTGTCAGCTGATACAAAGGTGACCCAAAGGATGAGAGCTAAGACTTACAGACTCATCTATGTAAAGACCAGAGGCACGAGTAAATAATTTGTCTGCCTACACATTTAACATTGTAATATTAAGGCCAATGGCTTCCAGTGAATGTAAAGATTCCCTATTAAAAACTATCCATTCTTTATTTCAAAACTTCAAGCAATGTGCCAGTTTTCATTTGCCTTGATACTTTGGTTGTTTGGCCACATAAATGAAAAAAATGTCTTTTATCCTTTTTTGGGGTTTTTTTTTTTGCACTTGTTTGCCTTTTCTCAGCCATTACCTAAGTCTATTAACTTTGCAGTCGGTATTTTCTCCTGTGATCATGCTAGTATATTCTCGTTAGGTGTTGGTTTAATTTTCTCATAGATACTGTTCATCTTATCTCACTGGCATTTTCATAATTCCTGAAGTAGTTTTAAAATCTTTTTTCTGCACATTCTCCAGACTTTCAGCAACCTCATAAAGTATGGACAAGTGTCACTCTGACTTCATTCCTCCCATTTTCTGTGTTTTTAGTTTTTTAGACAACCATCTTAACTACTTGCCTCTGAAAACTTTCTGATATACTAAAAAACGTTGGCAGCATTTATTATCAGCTGTGCCATTCTTTGTTTCTTTCCATAGGAGGGAGACATAAACTAGGTGTGATTTAAAATCTTGTGTGCACTACCATATACTTTCCCTATACAGAGCAAAGAAGTGAACAGTGGAGGCTGAGTTTTAGCAGTGATTTTGCTACAGCTACAAATCTTCTACTTTAGTAGAGAAGAGAAGCTACAGATGTACCAGTGGTTTTAACCCCCTAGGGCTTTGGTCACATTTTAAGGAACTTAGTTCTCTAAGTGCTTTGAAGACAATAGCCTTAACATTTGATCTGGTGCTTCACTGAGCTTGGTACAAGTCTAGTAAGAGATCTAGCATACCTTCATGATTTTTTCAATCGATCATTTGACTACTTAGCAACTTATTAGAAATAAATCCATCAATGTCACTAAGACAATGAGCTACATATTTCCTTATTGGAGATAGAAATAAGAAAGTAGAGACAAATTATAACGTTTGCATCAGCTTCTTCAGGGGAAAATAAACAAACAAAGATTATGTTTCCATTAGAGAGATTGCTTAAAAAAAAAAAGAGAATGAAAAAATCTCCATTAGATCTATCTACTTAAAAAATCTCCTGAAGTTTGCTGAAAAAATGGCCAAACCATAGCTTTTGCATTTGAAAAAAGCTTACTCTGACTTGAAATAAGATGCTGGCTATATTCAAGGCTATTCAATATTCAAATACAATCTAACTGAAGTAGTTCTGTGTACAATATCATTTGCTTGCATAATGTTTACTAGTTCAGTTTCTCAGACATTACCTAATGGAATAGGATGGACTTTTTTTAAGGAAATACGGAGAAAATGCCATTATTCTTGCTGTTTCTAATGTTTATCTGTTCTAGAAAGTGTTTGTTGCTAGCTAGAAATGAAAGACTAAAGTAGCTTTAATTCTGTGATTTACAATGGAGATTGGCAGTTCAAAGAAAGAACAAAATACTCAATTCTCTGATTATAATGCAAAGGACTAGGGCAAAAATAAAATAAATTCTCAGTGGTTATCATGTTACTGTGTTTGTATTACCTAAATCCTAAAAAAGAAATAAACAAAAACCTCCAAATCTCAACTGAAATACTATTGAACACTGGGGGCTATTGATAATTACTTTATTTTTTTCATATATCTCTTATTAAATCAGTTTTTACACTTTCTCTAGGTTCATGCATCTCAAGTATTTCAATGAGAATTATGATTTTAAATAATTCTCTAACTTTGAAAAATATTGTGATAATATTCAAAAAGAAACTTTTTGAGCAGGTGAGGGTCNCCTTCCTTCCTTCCTCCGAGTTAATGATTTACTGACTCAAGATGGGATAATCAGTGCACTGTGGTGAGTGCTGACTGAATCTAATAAATCTCTGCAGTGTCTGGTGGGAATATACTGTTGAAGTGCACAGCACAATTCCCTCTGTTTCTTCTGCCTTTCTCAAATGTTGCTAGTAGGCAGGGGTTTTGCTCTCTTCCTAGGGCACTGGCAATGTCCTTGACTGCTCCTTCTTTCTGCCTGTGGCACACTGAAACCCTGGTCTTTCAGCTGGGTTAGGTTTATTTTATTAAGTCTTGGTCGGTGGAGGCATTTTCTGACTTCTGGGGGGTGTGATATTACACCGTGAATTTATTAATATCTAAAGTAGGAATATAACTTCTACGTCAGAGTATATGAAAAAGATGGGCCTGATCTTTTAGATGCGTTTTCCTGTTAGACACTTTAAGGTGAGGTCAGTGAGGTTATTCCAAGGCTAGGCAAAGTTTGTAAAGATTAAGAGGTGGGTTTTTTTTTTCAGATAATAGAAAAAAAACCCCAAAACCCAACACTCTAAATTATATCAAAGATATCAAAGATTTTTCCTCCCTCTGGACTCATTTAATAAAGTTCTAAATGATCTGTCCTGTGGAGAATTATTATTTTTATTTATTTATTTATTTATTTTAAACAGGAGCCAAGGAATCCTTCATATATTAGGAGCAAAATTCTATTCAAATTTTGTCTGAGTTTTGCTTGTAGACCTTCTCCTCTCTTTGTCATATTGCAGTGTTTCAACAGCCTTTTTAAAACTGATAGTTTTACAGCTTACTTTAATCTCTAACTGGACTACCTATACTAGTTCCAAATTAAAAGGCATCTCACCTGAGTATATGGTATCTGAATTGTTTTAAATTAAAAAAATGGGGGGGGGTGTGATTTTNTCATATATCTCTTATTAAATCAGTTTTTACACTTTCTCTAGGTTCATGCATCTCAAGTATTTCAATGAGAATTATGATTTTAAATAATTCTCTAACTTTGAAAAATATTGTGATAATATTCAAAAAGAAACTTTTTGAGCAGGTGAGGGTCTGTGTGCACACATGCATGCACACACAGTCATACACACGGAGGCAGTGAGCTTTCAGCTGAAGGCATATTTAAAGCAGATAACAAAAATGACTTCTTAGTAAAATGATCTAAGCCACAGATAGTTGACAGGCAGAAGGTAATTGTCCATGTTGCAAATAACTAAGAGGTATAAAAAGTTATCTCATCAGCATACCTGAGGAAATCTGTGAGTAGTAGTTGCAAGGAAACTTGCCTGTATCAATGTTTGTGTCATTGTAATTTATTCCAGCTAGGGTCGATTGTCCCTTCCTCTTTATATCTACAATATATATGTTTGCTATTGCACATATATAATCCCTCTTTTCAAATGGGGAGAGGGGGAATGTTGGCTTCCTTCCTTCCTTCCTTCCTTCCTTCCTTCCTTCCTTNGATGGGCCTGATCTTTTAGATGCGTTTTCCTGTTAGACACTTTAAGGTGAGGTCAGTGAGGTTATTCCAAGGCTAGGCAAAGTCTGCAAAGATTAAGAGGTGGGGTTTTTTTTTCAGATAATAGAAAAAAAAACCCCAAACCCAACACTCTAAATTATATCAAAGATATCAAAGATTTTTCCTCCCTCTGGACTCATTTAATAAAGTTCTAAATGATCTGTCCTGTGGAGAATTATTATTTTTATTTATTTATTTATTTATTTTAAACAGGAGCCAAGGAATCCTTCATATATTAGGAGCAAAATTCTATTCAAATTTTGTCTGAGTTTTGCTTGTAGACCTTCTCCTCTCTTTGTCATATTGCAGTGTTTCAACAGCCTTTTTAAAACTGATAGTTTTACAGCTTACTTTAATCTCTAACTGGACTACCTATACTAGTTCCAAATTAAAAGGCATCTCACCTGAGTATATGGTATCTGAATTGTTTTAAATTAAAAAAATGGGGGGGGGTGTGATTTTTGTTTATTGATGCACATTTCCAGGTTCTGAAAATATGCATGACTTTTTCTAGAAAGGATATGTGGAAATAAATTTATTTATTGCATTTCATGTGCATTCTTTTTTTAATTTGGCAACTTTGTCATTAGATGAGATCTAAGACTTTCACTTCCATTCCATACCAAATTAAGGACAACTTAATCATTTACCCCAGGGCAAGTGCACTTCTCTTAAGCAAATGTTAATTTTGTCCCAGGTAAAAATTTGCTGTCATTCACTATCATGACGTTCAATTGGTTCCCTTAGAGACATCCCAATTAACTGGATTTTACAAGCACATGTGTGTTAGGTGAAAAGTATTGTAAATAAAAAAAAGACGGCAAAATATATGAAAGTCAAAGCATTTTTTTTTCAAATATGCATTTATCTGTATCCTACAATTTCTGTACATGTTCTTCAGACTCTTCATGTGCCACACCATTTCTTATACTACTTTTAGAAGGCATAAAATGGAAAGTGTTTTTCCTTCATTTCCTTGTCATCAGGTTGGCAGAATGTTTCCAACAAGTGACCAACATAAGTGTCTCCCAGGATAGGATAAATTTATTCATTTTTAACCTACATATGATGGAATCAAATAACTTTCAAGAAAAATATGTTTTAAGAAATCATTGACCACTTTCCTAGCTGTGTAGTGAAATCATTTCCAGCACACCAAACACTTCATAGGGAAGTCTAAAACTTTGTGTTTTGACCCTCCTTTTCTGAAATGGGTTGACTCCTTTTAATGAGGAATGTATGGTGCTTTTGTTTGCTCAGTCAATGCTGTGCATGCAATTTCTTATCTGCCGGAAACCACAAGACTAAAGATAGTTGGCATATATGCTTTAAAAGTACTATGGTTAGAGAGAGATGCATAAATCGGCACCTGTGCTTGCTCTTTCATATGCTTTTCTCTCTGTTGAATTATTCATTCAAAAAGTGGAGAAAACAATAGTAGAATCAGTGTTGGAGACAGAAAAGCTAACCCTTTCAAGAAGGCTACAGTTCTTATTAACATGCATTGACCTAGAATTGCTTATTATGTTGTGAACGCTACCATATGGCCTAGTTGGCTTAGCAGAGACAACTTGGAAATGAGTGACTATCCATTCCATTCAGTCCCTATGTCAAATCTGGGAGCTCACAAACAAAGAAGATTTCATCCCAAGAAGACAGGAGTGAGCCTCAAATCACCATATTGGATCTCTGATATATTAGAAATACTTACTTGTACTTTGAAAGAATGCAAGACAAATTGTGATGCATGGATCTTCAGTGCATTAAGCAAGGAAGTAACGAACTGAATCCTCCTCCTAGCAGCCAATAAATTCTAAATGCAGTGCAACAGCCTTTTTGGTGCTAGCAGTAAATGGGCAGACTGTCTGCAGACAATTAGTTGCCAGTTTTAAGTGATAACCAAAGATCTTTCACAGAGTTATTTCTCTACTAGGCAATACTAATTTATTGTTATAAGATTTATTGTTAGCTTCTGCCTCTTACTTGACATTGTTCCAGGATCCATAGTCCGGATCCAAGGTACAGCCTGTGATGAAGTCTCAGACACATTTTTGATGGACTTCAGTAAACTCTGAATGAGATCTCATATTGTAACTTCAGCTAAACGCTATGGAAATTACTGCCCTTTTAATGATATCTATTAAGAGCTGAAATTTACTGTAATATAATTTCAGATGTTTTTATGTTTGAGGAAGATATTGTTTTGGGAAGAAATTTCAGAAGAAAAAGAATGGAATAAAGAACTGTCACAGAGATGATTATGGCAGCTGAAAATTCACTTTAATACAACGTTCCTTATTTTTACTCTTTTGCTATTGTCTTTAAAGTGTAGAATGTTATGCAAGCACAGAATACATACCATTTTTGAATAAAACTCTTCTATAGATTCTGTATAATACATTCCAAAAAATGAGCAAAGGATCATATGATTAACATTTGTATTATTTTGCTATGCTGTTCACTGAAAAATAAAAAATGTTTTTCTAATTAAACCCTACACTGTAATCTTACTTAACTGGACACAGAAAAATAGCAGATTCAGCCTCACTTTCTCAGACAACTAAGAATTCAAACACAGGACCATGTAACCAGAAAGCAGCTGTTTACCGTGAATCAACTGATACACAGTAATTTTGTGTGCCTCCTTTTTTCTGTGATAACTATGAAGTGATAGGATATAGAAGATGTGTCTGTCCTTGCAGCAGAGGGGTTTTATGTGTTATTGTGGTTCAGCTGACATACTACTGACATATCAGCTGACGTGGTACTTCACAGTAGTTTGTGATTACATTTGATCATTTTAGAATTAAATTGTATAGGTACAGGAAGACTTACTTTGGAACTTAATTTGTAAATCTCTGATAATTTTCTTATCTTTGATATATTTTTGCTATTGTATATTTGCTGGTTTAGTAAACATACTAAAATGCTGAAAGATATTTTTATTATACATTATTATCTGCAGAGCAGCATATGTTCAATTTATTAGTTCCTGTTCCCTGGGTTTATAAATTCATATTCAGCCTTATTATTTTTAACATTTTCTGCTTCCTGCTTAGTTGTGCAAACACTTTGATACTTGATATCAGTCAATACTTCCAACTATTGAGAAAACTTACTTTAACTGCAGCTTGGTCTTTCATCTGGATACTAAATTCAAGTGTGGAAATTTATTAGAACTCTAATATAATATGATTATTATCACAAAAGGTGATGAAACATCACCAGTAGATGTCCTATTTGATTTTATAATTTGGGAAGAAATTGGTACACAATCTGTCATAGGGAAAAGTCGACGTGAAAGCACTCAGATCTAGATGGCATCTGCCCATCTCTAACAGACTAGTTTAACTCTTCTGGGATGGAAGGCCAAAGAAGCAATAGCCAAATCTTGCCACGTAACTACTGCTAACTTCATACCCACATAACAGACTTGGGGTGGGAAACCACAGGGTGATAGAAATCCCATGTGTAAACCCCTAATTTACCATAGGCATGGAGCGAATCAAGGAGGCTGGGCTGGGGCTACGTGATTACCGAGGCCATTGGTGTCTTATGCCAGTGGGACTGGGAGGGGAAGGGTGAAAAGGAGAAAAACATGATGGTTTACAATCCANCCAGCCTGGCTAGTAGTAAATAATAATAATAAAATATATATATATGTCATATATCACTAAGTGATCTGCTTCTCTTTTTGTGGCTAGCTGACCCCAAATCCCCCATCACACAAACAAATGGGTAAAAAAAAGTACAGTCAAAGAAAGCCTAATTGCTGTTTCCTGGATTAGGACTGCCAGAAAGTGTGAATGTTAGTAACACAGAAAAGACCAATTTTAACACCTTATTCTAGATGAAGAAGAAATACTTAATTTTTTGCTGGACTCTGGAATTTCCATAAATTCTGAATTTAATAGAGTAAGATTATTACAAGGGTGAAAAGGAGAAAAATATGATGGTTTATAATCCTTGTGAGTTTCCTGCTGTAATTTTTTTGTATTTTTCTGTTTTCATGTTACTCTCATACCACTGTAGCATACAAACACCTAACAATCAATGGCAAGGGAATTTCTCCTAAATTAAATCATACACATTAGATTATTTTAAAGCAGTTATTTTGTTGCAATTCATTTTTACGGGTTTTATGACTCCTTGCAATGGTCTAGTGTTTCAAGTCAGATGACAGATGTTTTCTGCAATGGGTATTTTATTTTGAGGAAGTGTGTTTTCCAGAAAGTTTTCAGAGACTGTGATGTGAATAAAAAGTTTATACGATTATCTGTGACCTTGAGAGCCGGGCTCTGTGACTGAGGTTTTCCTGCCTATAAATGTTGAGCTCTAACACTCAGATTTGAAATTTGCATGTTGTCTTGGTCTCTATTTCAGTGATGATGTAGTCGGTCTTCTCGTGGAGATTCCTGCGTTGCGCAAAGTACCTGGAAAAATGGGTCTCCAGGCGCCCATGTTGCTGGGCATGGCGGCCGGCGGAGTCACACCTGGGGCCGCAGGGGCCGGGAGCTGCCCCCAGCCGGTCACAGCCAGTTCCGGCGGCTCAGGCACTGCTGGGAACCGCCCGCCACCTGCCTCCGCCGCCATGAGGCACGGGGCACCTCTGTGCGGGCCCGTTTGAGAGAGAGCAACATTTGGGAGGGTGGGAAGAGATGGAGAAGAGGCAGAAGAAGACATTGCTGGGTGCAACGGCTGGTAGCACACTCTGGGAGGAGGTGCTGGGGCCCAGGGCTGGGACCTACGGGCAGCAGGTGCTGGGGCCCAGGGCTGGGACCTATGGGCAGCACACTCTGGGGCAGGGACACCCTGGAGGTACTGAGGCCATGGGCTACCCATGCTGCAACACAGGAAAAGGAGTGAGAGGCAAGGAGCGGCATGCAGAAGCCATTACCCCCAGGACCCCATCCCTCTGCGCTGCCCGTGGCCTCAGTGAAGGAGCTGAGAAGGACTGGGCATAATGCACAGCAAAAGTTAAGAGATGCATGGAGGAGAGGTGCCTGTATGAAGGTGAACCTGGGGAAGGGGTATTTAACTGTTCATTAACTGTTTGATTTCTTTTTCCTAATGTCTGAATGGATGATCAAAAGTTTTGTCTTAATTGGCAGTAATTAAAAAAAGTAAAAATTCCCAGGTTAAGACTCTTTTGCCTGCAACAGTCTGTACATCGTGTATCTCTGGGTTTTAGTGTGTCCACTCTCAGATGCTATTCAGTAAAATGGGGTGAATATCACAATCCTTTCTTCAGACAATCTCAAAGTAAATTCACAAATGTTTTGCAAGTCACACATTGCCAAAAATCTTGCTGAAGAAATTATTAATTCTGTTGTGCTGCTTAAAGCAAAAAGAGGTAGAGAACGGGTAGTAAGCAAAGCTGAGGTAGATAAAATTGTTCTTGATTATTCTTTTGTGATAAGAAAGGAACAAACATCCTGGTAAAAGATGTCCAATGACAGCTGATCTTTTAAACATATGTCCTCTGGATTACTTTCTCTGTTGAAAGAAGGAAAAAAAAAAGTATCTTTTTCTTCATAGGTTCAAGTGATTTGCTATACAAGTTGATAATATTTGTGACTGTTTTCCCATGGAAGCAAGCACTAGCCTCTTTTCTGCAGACTGTATTTCCATTTTTAAAACTTATGTTTATATTGTTAGTAATCCTGACACATTTTTGAGTATGCATGCGTACTCTGGTGCTTTCCAAGTGGAGCTCTCAGCTAGCCCTCCAGCTACTCAAAATGGCTCTTACGTTTTAGTTGGTGGAGAGAGTGAGTTAAACATGATAATTTCACTTCAGAACTGAGCCTGTAGGAATATATTCAATTCACAGACCGTACACAATCATTTTCTTGCTGATGTTCTGCTCTGTTAAGGGGCCTGCAGCAATGTCAAATTTGATAGTGTTCCACTCTCCAAAGCATGGGCAGAGTGATTGGGATAAGAAAAGACAAGGCAGTGCTCTGAATGAGCTGTGGAGACAGAGAAGAGTAGAAATAGCTTAGTTTTAGTACAGCCAGAGTGCCTATTTCTGTGGTTCTGACACAGACGGTGGCTTGAAAGTGGGATGCAATGGCACTGTGTCAGGGATTATTTTGTTTTGCTGTTGTAAGGCTGTTACTAAAGAGCTTGGTAACACTAAAGGGAAGCTAATGACTTTTTTTTTTTTTTTTTTTCATTTTTAACCTATAATGAAAAAGCATTTGTCATTTAATGAATAGATGTTTAGCAATAATTACAAATTTTTACATCATTAGGAAATAGACCATTATGTAACTGAAAGTATAATTCAACATTTGTGACATACCAATTTTCTGTGTGCACAGAAAATCAGTGTCATTCTAGAAACAGAAAAAAATTGTTAATTATCATTAGGGCCTTTTACTACAATTCAAGCAGGGGTAAACAGGAAATGTTTGCTGTCATATGAAAATGCAGTGGCAGCATCAATCTTTTGGCTGAATCTTGAATACTATTTCTTCATTGTGTACTACGTACACAATGTGTGTGTGCACATGTGTGCAATCTTCAAATAACTACATCCTTTTTCTATTTTTCTTACTCTAATAACATGAGAATTTATTGAATTATGTTTCTTTCAGATATTTAAACTATTTCCTGATAATCATAGAATCATAGAATACCAGGTTGGGAAGGACCTCAAGGATCATCTGGTCCAACCTTTCTTGGCATAAACTCCATCTAGACAAAAGCATCATCTAGACAAGATGGCCCAGCACCCTGTCCAGCCATATNCTTTATCTCTGCTGATGATGCTCTTGTTGATGAAACCCAGCATCCTGTTGGCTTGCTTTGCCACAGGAGCACACTGTTCACTCATACTGAGGTCGTTGCCCAACTCTAGGTCCCTTTTTGCACAGAGCAGCTCTCCAGCCAGGTGGATCCCAGTCTGTGCTGCATTCCTGGATTATGTTTTCCCAGGTGCAAGACCTTACACTTGTCCTTGTTGAACTTCATAAGGTTCTTGTTAGCCCACTGTCACGGAACCACATAAACTAGGCCAGTTCAGCTAACAAACAAACAAAAATATTTATTTTACAAGATGGAAGGGGAGAAACTAAGTTTTGTTTTAACTGAAACCACTCTGGCTCCAACAGACATTAACAATTCACAGGTTCAGGATGTCAGTTGGGAAATTAGTAGAAGAACAAAACCCAAAAAACTTAGGAGCAGTTTTTGCAGCCAGAGAGAGGGGTGAGAATATATGAGAGGAACAACTCTGCAGACACCAAGGTCAATGAAGAAGAAGGGTTAGGAGATGGTCCAGGCACCGGAGCAGAGCTTTCCCTGCAGCCCCTGGAGAAGGCCATGGTGAGGCAGGCTGTCCCCCTGCATCCCATGAAGTTTAACAGTGGAGCAGATATCCACGTANGAGTGATCTCTCCCTGTCCTTACCTCGACCCATGAGCCTTTTGTTATATTTTCTCTCCCCTGCCCAGCTGAGGAGGAGAGTGACAGAGTGGCTCTGGTGGGCACCTGGCCTCCAGCCAGGTTCAACCCACCGCAGAGGGACTCATTCTCTATGGGGGTTCTGGACTGAAAATATACAGTGATGCGTCTTGTAGTACTGTGCATTTGGTTTGAAAAACATCACAGGAGTTAAGTGATTACAGGAGAAGCTTAAGAGTAAACTTTGTATGCAGAAGAGATCAGAAATGAGAGAGTCCCTTGACATTTTGGAAAAAAAAAAAAAAAAAAAAAAAA